>WEIV01002895.1:9981-25428 GCA_013390005.1 Calyptomena viridis
TATACAAGAATGACTAAGCTAATGATAAAAGGAAAATTAAAATCTCTCCACCGGAACAACAAAACCTGAAATATATCCAAGGATCGCATTATAAAAGTCCCTCTGTCCCTCTCTCCTGCTTGTATTGGAGTCGGGGGGGGGGAGGGGGCCCTCCAGGGGTCCAGGCTGGTGGAAGAGTCCAGTAAGGCCTTTTCGTCCCAGTGTCTGAGCAGAGTCCAGCAGAGAAAGAAAAAAATACGAACAAAAAAACACCAAGGAAAAAGGGAGGGAAAAAAAAAACAAACAAAAGAAATCCTGGGAAAAAAAACCCAGAAAGTTCAACAGTCTGTTTCCTTCCCAAGGGAAAAGAAAAAAGTCCCCTAAGCCCGGAGGGGAAAACAAACTCCTCTGACCAAAGAAAAAAACCTCAATGCCGGCAACTCAGAAGAAAAACAACAGGAGCCACGAAATCTCTGACCTTCAAAACACAGGACTGTTTTGAAAAAGTTTTTTTTTTCTAGCTGGGTTTTTCTCTTCACTCTCTAGTTCAGTTTTAGAGGCATAAAATTCATTTTCTGGCATAAAATAAGGATATGAGATACATTATAAAGTCACTCCAAGACAGCAGGTTTTTTTCAGTACTTCTTAAAAACATTTGTCTGAATTGATGTTTGCTGTTCTCTTTAAAAGTAAAAAATTCATAGGGCTTAATCTCGATAACTTTGAAATTGTGTCCTGACCATATTGCTGTAAGAGTGTTAGGTGTGTTCTTTGCTAAGCATACGTATGGTGTATTTGAAAGTTTAGAAGTTAATATAATTTATCCAATTCTAACCAACCCTTGTACACCTCAATGTTATATAAGCATCCTTTTCTCTTTGGGTGCTGAACTATTGTTCTTGTTGTGTCTTATCCCTTTTATCAGATTTATCAGCAGTGTCAAATAACCAGTATGCCAATAAACTGCAACCTGGCAACTACTAGCTGAGGAGCAGCAGCTCACAAGATCATGGTCCTAAGAAGGAGGGCTAGGAAATGAGAGAAACAAAAAGAAATACAGCTCATTGTAAGTTGGAGCCAAGTTATGCACCTCAGCATGGAATACAAGTTTAAAGACAGATGACAAACCAAACTTAACACAACTATAAGCTTCTAAAATGATAAACCTGCAGCAGGTCTGTGAGAAGGGACTGGTTGGTAATGATCAGACAGGATACATAAGTTAAGGGCTTCAGCACAAAGATGATAAATGAGAAGAGGCGGGAATGAATTGTGAGAGATAGAGCCAGGTTTTGCTTCAGCCATTAAAGTTTGCAGACAAGAAGGGAGAGGGGAGGGGAAGTTGACTTCTATTCACTGCCCACATATTAGCTAGATCTGGTTTTCCTTGCACCTGTTGAAACTTATTGAGGACAATTATGGAGAGCTATGCGGAGATTTGTGCTAAAAAGGAAGAGCGTAAAAGGAGGAAGGAGGGGGAAAGTAATTGGCAGTGCTGAAAAGTGTAAGTCTCCAAGTACTCTAGCCAGTGGGAAAGAGGACAGGGACCTTCCCAGCCTGGAGAGAGTATAAAAGTGTTGCGATTTTGTAGCTCAAAGTCTGTCCCCTTTGTGGCAGCACACCCAAAACTCAACTAATTAGTTTTTGTAATTTTTTGCTTCGACGACTTTGTCCCCCTGTTAATTCCATAAATACATGAGAGCTATTCCTCACAATATGTTGCTACAGAAGGAGCAAGGAGCGTGTGGAATGCTGGGTTTGTCCGAGGCTGGGTGTTGCGAGGCCATCCACAGTGCTTCATGCTCCACTGAGGAGGCAAGGGCTGGGATGAGGGAGATGGGTGATACCAGAGAGCTGTTTTGGGCTGTGCAGCCACAGGAACTGTTTGATGGATCATGGATTAACTTCATCCTGGAGTCCTTGGGGCTCACAGGGTGGGAATAATGGTTGACACATATTGGGATGAGGACTATCATTGGATTGTTATTCTTAACTGTTAAATGTTTGATAAGACAGACCTGAAACCCCTGACTTGGTCCCAGACTCAGTAGGCATCCCCATCACACAACTTCCCCACCCCTGTCATTGAACCCCTCTGAAGCAGCACACATGCCCTCCCTCTCCTGCCCCAGAGTGACATGCAGCATCCTTTGGGGGCAGTCCTAGACTTGAGTACAGACTAGGAGAGGAAGTAATTGAGAGCAGCCCTGCCAAGAAGGACTTGGGGGTGCTGGTGGATGAGAGGCTAAACATAAGCCAGCAGCCCAGAAAGCCAGTTGTATCCTGGGCTGCATCCAAAACAGTGTGGACAGCAGGTCAAGGGAGAGGATTCTTCCTCTGTGTTCTCTGCATCCAGCCCTGAGGACCCCAACATAAAAAAGGGCATGGACCTGTAAGAATGAGTCCAGAGGAGGCCACAAAGATGATCAGAGGACTGGAGCACGGTGGAGTCAGGCTGAGACAGTGGGGGTTGTTCAGCATGGACAAGGGAAGGTCCCAGGGAGATCTCATTGTGGCCTTCCAATACCTAAGGGAGGCTTATAAAAAAGAGGGAGAGAGACTTTGTTGCATGGAAGGGGAGTGATAGGACAACGGGAAATAGTTTTAAACTAAAAGAGGGGAGCTTTAGATTAGATATTAGGAAGAAATTCTTTACTCTGAGGGTAGTGAGGCACTGGCATGGTTTGCCCAGAGAAGCTGTGACTTGACCCATCCCTGGAAGTGTTCAAGGCCAGGTTGGATGGGACTTAGAGCAACATGGTCTAGTGGAAGATGTCCTTGCCTATGGCAGGAGGGTTGGAACAAGATGATCTTTAAAGTCCCTTCCAATGCAAACCATTCTATCTTCCTTCTCACCCCAGCAGAGTCCAGGCTCCCTCTGTGGTGCAAAAATAAACCACATAGCAAGGAGCAGATTTTTACCTGTAGGAAGTTTTTACCTATAGGTACTTGTCTGAAGACAGATTCCAAGGACTGGGTGTCCCCAAGATGCTCCACAATCTGAAAGGCTGGGCAGAAACACCCTTACACAGATGGAAGATGGCTCAGTCAGGAAGCTGACAATGCCATGCAATGCAAGAGGACATAGTGACATGATTTAATTTCCAAGAGAGTAAAATCAACTGGAAGAGCCAGTGATAGTATGTGTGGCAAGGCCGAGGCACAGGAGGGATGTAGCAAATAAGAGCAATTGGAGCGTGAGGCTGGCTCTTGCACACCTCAGTGGGAAGAGGAAAGTGAACAAAGCCAGGCCATAGGTGCTGTCAGCAAGCAATGCGAGCTGTCTAGGTCTGGTCTAGGAAATACATGTGGGTCATTCACATGTGCATGGCAGTCTCTGAAGAACAAGGATACAGAACACAAAGTGAAAAAAGCACACGTCTATGGTAGACATGGTTCCTTGATGACACTTGAAGAGCACCAAGTGCAGGAAAAGCCCTTGCAGGGACTTGAATTTAGAGCAGGGCTTTCCTCTCGGTGCAGGGGGAGGCAAGTTTTGCTGGGTTACCCATAATCCAGATTCCAATGGTCTCCTCCAGTGCTGCAGAAGCCAGCATCATAGAAGAGGAGGCCAGAACCTCAGTTTGATGCCTCACATTTCTTCTGCAGACACAGATCCAAGAAATCTCCCCCAGCTGCTCAGAGCCAATGCTTCTACTGGGCCCATCACAGCCTCCTCCAGCTGGGACTCCTCAGGCCAAGAAAGGGAGAGCTGTAATTATTCAGCGGGCTTCTTGGGGATGGGCTGTGGGGAATGGAAGAAAGAGGCAGGAGCTGCAGCTGAACGAAGGGGGACAGGCTCCATCCTGCCCTGGCTAGCTGAGAGTTGTCCATTGTTGGAAGGGGAACATCCCTCCAGCCACCAGTGATGACTCATGACTCATGACTTGGCAAGCCACTTCTGCTCCCATTTCCCTGTGAAGAAAATGACTCACAGCTCAGGCACTCCAGCCCTGGTGCAAAGAGCAGTCACTCCTGCTGTGCCCCCCATGGGGACCTCAACAGGCACAAGCAACCCCATGGCACAGCACACAGTCGCTGTAGGAAAGCCCACATTCTTTGTAGGCAGAGCCCAGCAGAGACCCAGGAGGTGTCCCTAGCCCACTTGGCATGGACAAAGAACAGAATAAGCCTCTTAATGTGAACAATTCCAACAAACTACTGTTTCTTCAGCCCCAGGGAGTATGGGAGAGAGCAGGCATTCCAACTAACACAGGGACCCATCTCATGGCTACCCACAACTTCGATGAACACCACCACCTTCACCTGTGAGAGCTGTGCTGCTCACATTGCCCAGAAGGGCCATCCCTGCTCTGATTACCCCAGATTAATCTGTCTGCTGCGTAACAAGAACTGGCCCCCCCTGCTCCTAGGGACACTACCCACTTCCCAGAGGGACTCTGCAGCTCCCACCATTATTCACACTTTTCCGAGCACACAGAGGCTTGCTGCCCTCCAGCCAAAACACAACTTCACCCCACCACAACCCAAAGGATGTCTGAGTGTCTCCGACTGATGCAGACACCAGCTTCAGCCCTCCTCAACACCATTGCTGTGGGTTGAACTGGGTAAAACCACCTAACAAATACAGAGGTAGAGGAGCAGCAAAACCATTTTGTAAGAGAGAGGCACAATCCACTCTTACCTGCTTCCTTCTATGCCCTCAGACCCATAGCACCATGGTACATCTGTCTCTGTGCAAGCTGCAGAGGAGCAAGAACCAGGAGAAAGGCCAGAGCTAGCCCTTGCAGGGCCATGCTGGCACCAAGATTCTGGGCAGGACTCAGTGCAAGCCGCTCAGGAAAGCTGTCTGTGTAATCCAGAGAGGAGAGGTGCTCATGCAGAAATGAAACAGCCACATAGGGAAATCACATGTGGAACTTCCTCTTTGGAAAGAGAATGGCCTACCAGCCACAGGGCTGCTTCTCACCTATCCTCCTGCATATAGCAAGCACAGGGTCCATGGGGTCTCCTGGGTGCCTTGGTCCTGATTTTTTGCTGGCTACCTCAGGCTCCCATAGGCATGCTCCCATAACCACCTCCCAAACCTTCTCTCTCTGCTCTCTCCCTCTAGATCCAGTGGAGGATGTTGAGGAACACTCCACTCCCATGACTCAGGTGCCCAAGGCCACCCCAAGGTCCTCTCATCGTGCAATACTTTTGCCTTGAAATCACAGAATCATTTAGCTTGGAAAAGACTTGTTGGACTTTTGGACTTACCAAGTCCAACCATTAACCCAGCACATGAAGCTCACCACTAAAACATGTCCCTAAGGGCCACATCTACACATCTCCTAAATACTTCCAAAAATCTCTCTTCTTACTACCTTGAACTGATTCAGCTGCAACATTCTTGCTGTTGAATCTTGTCAAGTAGAACTTCCACATCTGACAACCTCCTGAATCTGGAAGTGTTCTCATTCCCCTGCTCCTCCAAACGTCTCCTCCTACCCTGCTCTGAGCTACACTTTGTCACCTTTGCCTTGTAGAGGTGCAGTGTCTTAAAATGGACAGTGTGCACAGTATTGGGGTTAAGAGGGCCTTCCTAGAGCTGGATGGATAAAGTGTTGTTCCTGTAACTGCCAAGATCAGGAAGAGTCTTTGGGTGGGGCAGGAAGTTCTGTGAGTGCTCTGCATTTTGGGCCGTAACTCCAAGGCTGGCTCACTCACATTTCCCCCGTCTCCTGGCCCTGCAGATGTCACCACCATCTTCTCTGAGCCTCTTTCCAGTTCACACACTGTTGCATGACCTCAAGCTTCCACGAGTGCTTGGCTCCCTGTGCTCTGGGAGCTCTCCTGGGCAGCTCCTCTTTTCAATTCTGTGGTTTACATAGCCTCTCCCTCTGTATTTCCCTGGACAGAGGAACACAATTGCCTTATGGTCCAACACTATCGGGATTCTAGGAATGGATGCTGTCACTCAGGGTGCTTTTCATCACCCAGCTGGGACTGGTTAGGCCACAGCTCCAGCAGCCCAGAGCTCCTGGTTTCCCAGGAACCACCATCCTTAGGACAGTGCTTGATGTATCTATCTGTATTATCCTAGTAAAGGAACAGTACTGAGGATTTTCTGTAAATTAGATGTCTCATAATTCAGGACATCAAGGCCAGCTGTGTCACATACAGCTGTTGTGAGGCGAATGGGGTAATGTCTTCTCACAAGCTTGCAGCCAGGGAAGCAGCAGCACTAAGTCATGGCTTCCCTGTTTCCTTGGCCGATCCCTGTGCTTTGGAAACCAGGCTTTTCTTGTCCCGGTGCAGTCAGCAAAGGTGCAGAAGGATGGCCACAGGCAGCATTCACTAGGTAATGTACTATGAAATCCCAGAGTTACACATAGACACCCTTACTGCCTCTCTTTGGCATATGAAAGAAGGAAAAGCAGCAAAAATGAACAGCCAAGCTTCAAAAATTCACATGTGAGGCTTTCTATTGCAGCTTATGGGATTATTTCTTTTCCCCTGTCCTGAAATGCACCGAGGCCTGACAATCTGAATCTGGCCTCTTCCTTCTTAGAAAGTTACCAATTTTTGAGATTTATTATCTCAGTGTATAGCATCCACTAGAAAAATACTGGAGAAATACTGAAAGCCAGCATGCTCAGCCCTATGCCCAGCTCTTCACAGTCTAACTTGAGAGCTGCTGGTCCAGCTGGTAACACCTGACTTCTCTGGGAATCACACAGCAGAGTTCAAATGAGAGAAGATTTCCAAAGGACTGTGAAGGCACACAGCAACTTGTGAATCCAAACTTGGCATGGCATGATCAATGGGAGGTGATGAGCTCCAGCTCCACAAGACCACTCCCTGTGCTCTTCAAGAGCACATCACACGTGGGCTGGAATACTCTGTGTATGCCACTCCAGCCCACACAGCGGGACTAAGCCTGACAGACTGATCTCAACACATCACAGATGCTTTCTAATACAGATATCCTGCTATAGCACAGAGCAAACGTACATTTCTGCATACAATAAAGCCAACAAGCCACATTCCTTCTGTCATGGGACTGTGACCCCTGAGGCAGTTGGTATGATTCTTGTAGATGTGATTGAAAGGCTGTTTCCTGAAAATCTATTTGATCAGAACTAAAAGGGCTTAGACTTTTGTACTGAAGAGAGAAAAATGCGAACCACCTGCAATTTACAATCGGGTTTGCTTCTGATAAGGAAGAACATTGAGGGTTCAAAACCATCCACAAAACCACAAGTAAAGGAGAAGTAGCTGTGGCTTTTGAGGATCAAGCTTTGTAAAAACTGCTAACATAACCACCATATTCACCTACAGTAAAGTCTATTCCTGCATTAGAACTCAAAAGTAACAGAAGTATATTTGTATCTCATCCTTGTCCCTCCTCCATAGCTGTCCCCAGATGAGGCCAGTTTGGACTGTACCTATAGCTCATTAGACATGGAAATGCGGGTGGGCTGTGGCCAGGCTGGGATGTCATTCTGCAGTGGTGAGTCAGGATCAGGCCTGAGGAGGGTCACCCAGTTAGATCCAGCCCTGGGAAGGCTAGACAGGGGTCTGCTTCCTGCACAGCACCAGCGCATGATCCCATATGATCTGGGGGGCTGGTTCCCCACATGCTCCTTCTGCCTCATTCAGCACTGCAGCCTAAGCTTCCAGAACCTAGAGGCTCTTCTGGTGAGGAGAGAGAGAAAATGCCCACAGGATTGCAGACAGAACCTGCTGTGGGCTCTTCCTCCACCCCTCCAGCAACCTTCCCAACCCCACCAACCCTGAAGCTCCTTCCATTCAGGGTTGGGGTCCTGAAGTGCCATCAATAGGACATGGCACATGCACCATGCCATCCTGAAATTAGAAACCATCCAGCCCCTTTCCCAAAATCACAATAGAAGACAGAATCTCCAAGCCCTACAGCACATCTACCCAGTACTGCCAGGATACAGAGGCATCCCTTCAAGGTGACAGCCTGGTCATGATCAGTTATCATGATCTGTCTTGGACTCAGTAAAACATCTGGGAGGTCTGCAGAGAGCTGTGCTGGCGTGAGAGAGCAGTGGCATTGGGGCATCTTTGCTGTCACCCAGTTGGTGACAGCAGCAGGGGCAGGGACTCATCCTTGTGGCACTAGTCACCCCAGGCTACCATCTCTGTTCCCAAGGTGGCTTGTGGAGCTGCCAGATCTGACCCAGGACAGGTGGGCTAACAGCAGAGCTGTGACAGGGGACAGCCCAGCATGGTGCAGTGTTCCCAGGAGGGCACTCCCAGGGTGCTGGGCAGAACATTGGCAGGCCCTGGAGGCTGGATAACCATCTCTCCCTCCTCTTTGCACTTACCACTACATCACCTCTTCCCAGAGGAGGGAGCAGGACCTTCTGCCTGCTCTCCACAGTGAGCATCTCTCCACCTTTCTGAGTCCATCTGCACATGCCCCCCACCATGGCCTTCTCTGCAGAAGGATAGACCCAAGACAAGCAAGATTCTACCTGGCACTGTCACCTTGATGCATGTGCCCCACAGCCCATCCAGAACCACCTGGCCTTGTGCTGCAGCCCACTCCAACCCCAAATACACCCTGACTCCCCTTTCTTGTTCAGAATGCCAATCTTTCCCATTTGGCTGCACACTTGCTGACTGCCCAAAAAGATATTTTTAGCACACAAAATTACACATAAGCAGTTCACAGCTGGGAGCAGGGTGGAGTAATGCAGGAGGGGTATAGGATGCTGCATTTTGTTTTGAGGAAGATGTGCTCAGAAATGGGGTTTCCAGCTCTGACATCCAAGTGATTCCACATCTGGTCCAGTGCTGCGATGTCCCTCGCTGGTAGCTACCCCTGGACGCCTTCTTCAGCCCTGACTAGCTCTGGCTGCCTGGCCAAGGGGCACCGGGTAGGTGTGAGGCACCAGGTGGCTCAAGGCTCTTCCCCAGGAAGAGGCCAACCACGAGGTGACTAAGGACAGCCTGAGCTAACAAACCCCCTACCCAAAGGCTAGTTGGTCTGCCAAGCCCAGGAGCCCTTGATGTTGTTGGAGCAGCTGCTGGTGGGTAAAGGACCAGAAGGCAACTCTCTCTGGTTAGAGCAGGAACAGTTTATTGGCACAACGTGTCTCACCAGGCTTCTAAACAACAAGGGGAGCTAACCAGAAAGAGCCACTTAGGGCTTAGGACAGGGGTTTATATAGTGGGTTGGATCGGTGGGAGGACAGAGGGAAAGGACTAATGGGAATACAGGGTAGGTGGGCTTGGGGGAGGACTGACAGGGGTTGGGACCAGAGGCCTGCTACTCAAGCCAATGGCTTACCGAGTAAGGGTGATTGACAAGGAAGGTTCCAGAACAAAGGGTGGAGTTGGGGTATATATATGGAGTGGGTTGGGAGGAGTTAAGGAAAGGGATACAGTCAAGGGGTGGATACAGAAATTGGAGGGAACTCACTGGGTAGGAAAAGAGGGGTGACCCGAACAGTCCATTTTACACAATATAACTGGGGAAATACAGAACTTTACAAAGGCATATACAAACATAGGTAAAACTAAAACTGCGCACCGCCACAGTCCAGTCATTCCTGTTTTCATCCCCAGAGCCATCTTCAGGATGTCACACTCTGGTTCTTGGACAAGGAATATGGCTAAACTCAGGAGGTGAGAATTTTAAGATTGATAGCAGTATCTCAGGTCAGTACCTCCAGATCCTGCTGCCTGAAGACTCTTTGCACCAATATCAGAGCTTCTGATCTGCTCTTTCTACCCCTGTACTTTATATCAATGTCCCACCATGTGCTCTGAGGTGGCCTATTGTGCCGGTGGTCTGTGCTGCTGCCTGAATGGAGCAGGTCTCTATCTCATTGAGAAACCCTTTCCTCTGCACCTCTTTCATTGCTCAAGCCACTCTGCATCGCTCCCATCTGATGCTCTACCCAACCCATACGCTGACCCCACTCATCATCGTTCTTTTTCACAGGCAGCTGATGGAGTGCAAGTGTTTGGTGGAACCAGAAATCTCTCCTTCCACATGTGTCTTGAATAAAGAGCTTGGCATTTCCCCTTTATACTTTTCAGCCTGTACACCTTTCAGAGAAAAGCAAGTCTTGAGAAACCACCCATGCCACCCAGGGTAGCTGGAAAGAGAGAAGTCCCCAAAATATACTGACCCCAGAAGGAAACATATGAATAGGGAAGTGGTCTCCCCAGTAAAACAGAGCCTGGTGGAGGGGGAAAGGTGACAGAGCTGGTGGTATTACCTGGTCTTGTGGGAGCTGCACACCCACATCATCCTTCATGGTGCGGCACCAGTGGAGCACTGGAGGAGGCATTGCTGCTGGCAGGGAGACCCTGAGCTGGCACAGCTCCTGCTTGACCTATCCCAGGATGCCTGCCTGTGTCCTGGCCGTGCAGCTGCTATCAGCAGACTGTTATCCTCTCCAAAGCAGCTCCCTTCACACATGGGACACTGGAAAGCTGGGCCCCTGCTCGCTCCTTTCCCCAGTGTGTGGCCCTGCAGAACACCCATGGGCCTGCTGCCTTCCTCAGCCCTCAGCCCCACACGAAGGCTAGTCATGGCATGATCCTGTTCCCCATGGAGGTTCGGCAGGTGGGGAGAAGGAGGGAGGAGGTCACTGTGTCCTGGTAAGTCAGTGTGAGTGGTGTGGATGGCACAGTGCCCAGAGTCTGGAGAGCAGCTGCCCTTTGTTGTATAAATACGTGCATAAAGTCACATGCATTCCAGTCCAAGATCAATTGAAGGGGAAGATCTTGAACAGATCTACAGCAGTGTCACAGCTGACCTGTGGGAAAAAGGAAGGTCCTACCTTGTGCAACAACCTCCCACAGGGGACCCTATGCCCTCTGTCCAGCAAAAAAATGATGATGACTCGGATGGTCCTTCTTCGTGAAAGTCCAGGCCACAGGACATCCACACAGATGTTCCTGAAAGGCTTGCCATGCATCATGGTGTGACTTACATACCAGGTGCTGGGCTGGTGGTGACACACTTGGCTCACCCACAGCCTGCAGCATTGGGTGTCTCTTGGCTGAAATTATCCTTCAGAGACCAGTTAGTCCAGTGCTGGTGCAATCAGCCACTGTAGAACAAGGGCTCTGCTGGGTGGGGTGACCAGCCACCCATGACACAAGTGGACAGAAATTAGGTCACGGTAATCAAAGGTATTAATGGAACCAGGCTCCAGCATGCAGGGCACAGCAGGATCAAAGCACTGCCCCATTTGTCTCAGCTCTGCCTTGTGCTGGAGCCAGCAGATATCCCACCTGCCACTGCTTGTTCTGGCTTGAGTGTCCTTCGCTTGGGCTGCTGCTGGTCTGGGACCATCAGCCTCACTAACACAGCCAGTCTTTTTCCTCATTTTTGACCCACTGTGGGGTACAAGACTGCTGAGTGCGGACAGCCCTGCTGCCTTGCTCTGCTGTGCTGTAGAGATGTGCCTGCTTAGAACAACACACACCTTGTTCTGTTGCTTTTGTCTTCGTGGAAGATCCTGGCACACCTTTTCTGTGCCATACCCATGCACTTAGGCTGGATGCAGTGATGAGGCACTGTAGCAGTTGCCCAGAGAAGCCGAGGATACTCCATCCCTAGAAGCGTTCAAGATCGGGTTGAATCGGGTTTGGAGCAACCTGATCTAGTGAGAGGTGTCCCTATCCATAGCAGAATTAGATGATCTTTAAGGTAGCTTTCAACTCAAGTCATTTTATGATTTTATGCAGTTGTGCTCACATGGCTACATGTCACATCACCATGGGCCACAAGTGGTGCAGGCACAGCCAGAGCTGCCTGTCCCTGTTTCAGAGGTGGTAGTTGGTTTTGTTTTAGCAGTGTTCTCAATGTTTTCAATTTCACTGTCCATGGGTCTTCAGCAGGCATGCACTCAGCTGGGTTCAGGCACCAGTGCCCCCCTGGCATGAGCCCTGGGACTTGTTTGAGGAGAAGCAGAGCAGGGAGCTGAAATCACCACTAAGAGACGGATTGGGATGTGGCTGCTGCCTCCATAGATGTCATGGCACTGGCCCTCAGGCATGAGAAACATCAATAGGAGATAATAGGAGGCAGCAAGCAAATACTGCCAGGTGCTGTGCTGACTCTGCTCCAAGAATATTAATGACACAACAAATATTTGCAGCCCTCACGCTGCAGATAGCCCTGCATTGGCTTTGCAGCTGGAGTGATGGGGAGGGAATGGGGGCATAGCAATATGCTGGCACAGCACTATGCCAGCACAGCAGGAACCTTATCAGACCTGGTTTGCAGCTGGATGTGGGCTGCTGCAGGCTGCAGCCATGGTGCTGGGTGTGGAACATGCACAGCCCTCCAGGGCTCAGCAGCACACAGTGCACTGGGAAATGTAGTCCTGCTGCATCACCTGTGCTCCATGCTGTTGGGTATCACCAGACTAGGACCTTCTTCCAGGTACTCTAGGCTCCTCAAACTGACCAGGCCTCCTAACAGGTTGTATGAGCCCCTGCTGTGCCCTACTCCCCTTTCTTACGGGGCAGAAATGGGAGATGTTTGTCAGGGACCAGTCCTCTCATAAGTAGGGAGCTGGGGAACATACAGAACATGGAGGGCAGGTGTGGAGATCTGCTGGGTGATTTGTGGTAATGTGGGAAAAGAGCAGAGGCTCTCTGGGGAAGGAGGAGAGAGGACACCTGGGACCAGGAGTCTACACCCACATTCTGGAGCCAGGCACCAAAGGGAGATATTTAAGTTAGTCGATGGTCTTTGTCCTGCTTGCCTCTGTGTTTGCATATGCCCTCCAAGTTAGAAAACCCTCTGACAATAAAGCCTTGTGCCTGTTCTGGCACAGCTTCACACATTCACTCCCTGCAGCCATCCTTGAGTCCCCCACAGCAGCAGTCATTGATTTTCCAGAGTATTTGCAGAGAAGGAGCCTCAGGTGTGGATGGGCTCTCATACATGGGTGCAGAGGAGGGGACTGCACCAGTTCTGGCTGCAGGGCTCTTAGAAGGGTGAGCCTTTGGTCAGAATGGGTTACTGATCCCAACCAGATCTGTCCTGAAAGGAACAGCGGTGCTGTAAGTGCTGGAGTGGAACAGAGGTGGGGTTGCAACAAGGACATTTTCTTTATGGAACCCCCCTGCATCCTTCACTGCCCTGCCCACAGTCTGGCTACCCCATGGCTGTAGTGTGCCCTGATCCTCACAGAACCACTCTGCACTTCTCCAGGTCCAGCCTCCCTAGGCTGTATGGCTCTTGCCCCCTCTCAGCCTGGGTGATGCACCATTCCCAGCAGCCAGGGCAAAGATGTTTATTAAACCCTGAGCCTTTTTTCTGTGAGAAAGGAAGGGTGCAGAGCCCAGAAGGAGAAGGGCAAAGAGGACAAAGCCCCCCTCCCCCCTGCAGATCCACATGAGCAGAGGACAGACAGGGAAAGGGAGACCTCCTTTCTTGCTCTTCCTCACCAGGGATTGGGGAGCTTAATTCAGGATTTGATGCAGGCTCAGCTCAGCCTGACTCTGCACCCAGCTGCTCAGAGTGTACTTGCCTGCACCATGGGAGGGTTTTGGGGCACTGGATACTTTTAGACATGTCTCAGCTCAGTCCCGCTGTGCCAGGCAGGAGCAGAGCATGGTGGAAATAGCACAGTAGAGTTACCGGTGCTGATGAGAGAAGGGACTACAAATCCTGCAGCAGCAATTTCCACAGCCAGAGCTATCTCCAGGGCTTTAATTTATCCATTACAACTTAATTGGATGTAAACCCAGTCACTTGTGAGCAGCAGGAGCTTTGAACAGGCAGTGGTCTTGAGTTCCTCTCTGCAAGATGCCTTACTAGAACTCCCAATCTCTGCTGCAGTGCCTTGACCCTCAGGGGACTGCTGCATTCAAGTGAAAGGGAGAGGCTTTCCTTGCCCCAGCTTATCTGGCTTTGCTCCTCTGAGAGGCTTCCCACACCACTGGGAAGCTGGTCACTGGGGCTGTGGGGTGCAGCAGGTTTCAGGTACCAGGGTTCAGCACAGGCAGGCAGGAAAGGCACCCAGCTGGCTACAGAAGTGGAAGGGTACAACCTGCAGCCTCCTATCCCTGCAGGCAGATGCTGATCTCTCCTCTCGCCCATGAGCTCCTTTGTCAGGCTGCTGAGGCCCGGGAAACACAAGGATGTGGCCTGTTGCACAGCATGGTATCCCATGGCTGCAATAGCTTCCCTGGCACATGCCATCCATCACCCTGACAGGTTACAGTGGCACTGGTGAGGCAAGGAATGGCTCAGACCCCATGAGATAAGGACTGGCGGAGTCCTGCCACCAGGCTCTGCCTTCCTACATGTAGGAAACTTGCTCTGCACAAACTCACTCCCTTCTGCAGATCAGGAAGATTAGAAATACCATGAGTTTCTAGTGCGGGATCATGGTGTTTTTTCCACTATAAATAGGTCAGAGGCTGAGTTCCCTTACTCCAAGTCCACAGGGTTATTCTCCCTCCTGGGACCAGGAGGAGAACCCAGGGCTCATGATCCATGATGTTTACGCAGTACTTGATGGCACCCGGAGCCAAGCACTGGACAAAAGATAGAGATAGTGTAAGTGGCTGCTTTTGCCAGCAGGGAAGGCAGCTAGAGTGGTGCAGGGCATGTGGAGCCAGTCGTACTCCACAGAGAAACAGCTGGGGCAAAGCAATTTGGGAGAAGCTGGGGAGTCAGGGTTATGTTGGGGAGTAGGCTGAGGCAGGGCTGAGCCAGCAGAGGCAGATGGATGCCAAGGAGAGTGTCAGCAAAATATGTGGGACTGAGCAAGGGCAGACCCAGCTGCAAAGAGTCTCTGGACAGGAGGGACAGGACAGATGAGCCTCAGAGCAGGCAAAAGGCCGGCGGGGGGGCGGAAGCAGGAAGCAGGAGGAAACAGGGGAGACGTGGAATGTATCAGGAAAGGGAGGAATGCAAAGGGGTGCAACAGGCACTGGGCATGCTTTCACTGACAGCACTGAGCACTTCCCTGCTTCTCCGGAGGACAGGTCCCACCACCACCGAGACACCGTCCAGGCTGGGGTGAGTGCATGGGGAGAATCAAGAGTCCCACATGCACAGTATCCATTCTGCACGGTGATGGCTGTGCAGAGATACAAGCCTGTACTAATGAGGCTCATCCTGGCAGCGGCTGCTTGTATGGGGGAACTGGACCCATGACACTCTATGGAGTGGGGCTGGATATATGAGGAGATTAGATCAGGTCCTCGTGGCTTTTGTCCATCCATCAGGGATTCAGTGCTAAGAGAACAAACACAGACATGCAGCTACAAAGGGCATCCGGGCAGGGCCCAAGGGAGAAAGTAAGTCCCTCATCTACAGGGCGCATCCAGGTGGGACCCAGGGGAAGATTCCCACGCCTGCAGGGCGCACCCAGGAGTAGGGGAGGGTCAGAGCGCTGTGTCCGTGGGGTCTGGTCCCGCGACCTCAGGGCCTCGCAGCCGACCCTGGCGCTCGGCACCCACGGGGTGCCGGTGCTGCTGGACGCGGACCTCGGGGCTTGCGGGACC
>WEIV01002895.1:25663-46973 GCA_013390005.1 Calyptomena viridis
GCCCCCCGCTCCGGCAGCCGGGCGAGGCCGGGGGTTGTGCGAGGCGGTGCCGTGCGGTGGGGACTTGGGGACCTCGCCCTGAGCGCCGTCCCGGCCGGGGCGTTGTGCCTCCATCCCTCCGGGCAGGGGGAGGGGAGCGCCGGCTGTGTTTACAGCCGGGGAGGCTGAGCGCTCCGGGGCTTTGCGCCGTGGGTTGCGTGGAGGGTCGGGGCACGGGTGGCATGGCGGGCATCCTCAGACCCGGGGACCTCTGTCAAAAGTCTGGAGACCCGACCCCGCCGGGCCCAGGGTATGCCCCCGTCAGGGGATCCAGGCAGCGTTCGCAGCCACTCCAAGGTGGTGTCCGGCGTTGGCGGGCCTGCTCCAGCCCGCGCTGGGCAGGGGGATGTGGAGGGTGTCCCAGGAGGGCCTCGCGAAGGTGTCCGACGGTGGGAGAAGGCTGTGATGCTGCAGAGCAGCACGGGATGGGCCCCCGGCTGGGACCCTAGAGCTGCCTTTGTCCTGCATCCTCTCTGGGACTGTCAGGGTGGGGATGCCTGTGTGTGGCCCACACTCTGATTAGGGGTGTATGAGTTCTGGTGAGAAGCTCAGGGTCCCAACAGTGTGGCAGAGGTGGGTGGTGACAGCACTCTGCCGGCCCACATCCAGTGCTGCCAGGGCCGAGGGGCTGTGCCCTGCCCCAATGCCACCACCACCTCATGTGTTGTTTTTAGCCTTGGCCTTAAGGTGCCATAAGCCATTGGGCAAGAACTGCCTTTAAACTGTGTTTCTAGTGGTTTCATGCCCCTCAAAAGGGCAGCTTCAAAAGGCTGGGCATAACCCCCCCCTCACCTCCCACCACAGTCACTGAGGTCATGGGCAGCAGTGTGCTGTGTTCCCTCCATGGGACCATGCTCCCACATGCACAGAACTGGGCACCCACATCCCAGTGTGACCCTGGGGTCCCTTTCCAGCCCTGCTGTCACACTGCAGGGAGACACCAGGACCTGGCTCCTCTGCAGCCACAGGAGTGGTGTCTTATAAGGGGCCCTGGAACATGTGCAGCAGGGTTCCTCTCCTTCATGCTCTCTCCTGGAGCTCCCCGCTGAGCCATGACCTCTCTGCTGGCTGGGTTCCTGCTATTGATCTCTGGCTTGGAGCGCACAGCAGCACCTTGGAGCGGAGGGAGGCATTTAATAATGTCAGGCGTGGATATGGTGCTTTAATAATGGATGCTCCGTGTCTCAGCCAGGCTGTGGTCTCTTCTTGCCTCACTGTTTGTTTTCCCAAGCTCTGCAGGAGCCACAAAATGCTCCTTCTCCCACATGTTGTTCATGTTCTTGTGGGTCCACTTGCATATAGAATTTGGAGGACTGGCAGAGGTTGAAGGATGGGAGCAGATCAGGAGCAGGCGTTGATGTGTGTGCATGGTGGCAAGGAAGCAGGGGCGGGAAAGGGCCAGATGGGGCTTTGTGCTCATGTGGTGGGTTGAATCCAAGAGCTCAGCAGGATGGTGGGGCAGGCCTAGGATCTGAGCTGGGGTTTGGCCGCCTGAGCTTGCAAGGAGGGGGATGGAGCTTAGCAGAGCAGCCCAGGACTCGTTTTCCTCCCACATCCCTTGTTTGTGCTGTAGCTTTCCAAGGCTGTAGGCACTTGAATTTCCCTCCTCTGTGTGGCTGCTGGGTCCTGCCTCATACCAGCTTTGGTGGGTGTGGGGGATGGGGAGAGGACCTGAATATCTCTGCCCTTGGGCAGGTAGCTGGGCCCTGGAGTGCAGCCAAGCCAGGGCCAGACAGGGTGCTGGGGTACTAGCACAAGCATCTGACTGTCTTCTCAGCATTAAAGCCAAAGGGCTCAGTGTATCTGAGTCCTTTTGCTCCAAGCTAGCCCTTCCACTGAGCCTTATCTGGCTCCAGCCAAGCACTTCTTTCATTAAGGCTGTCCAGAAGAAAGAGGAGACACCAGTGATGAGAAGCTGCCCTTGTTAATGATCCTCCACTGTGCTGCAGAGCAGGGCTCTTTTCCTCTGGAGCAGCTGGTTCCCATTGCCTTTCCCTGTGTGATTTCTGAGGCACTAGCCCCCCTCATTTTCTCGGATAGACAGACATTGCAGGAAGTCACCTTTCAGTTTCCAATAGACTGAGCAGATTGACCCAGGTGTGTTTGTGCCAGGCATTTTCTTCAGCCCTTAAGCCACTGTTGCATCTCTTCCCCAGATATTTTTCTTGCTTTCCTGTGTGCTGTCTGCAGCAGACATGGGGGCTATTGACAGCATCCTAAGGGCTGTATCCAGAGGTCTTCACTCATCCAAATCTGCACCATATGGTCTGATGTTGCACAGTCATTTTGGAGATGCTCCTTCCCAGGGTGTAGCCCTGTGGTGGTGCTCTGCTTAGCACCCCATTTCCATGGTACCATGTCTGTGTGTGCGTGTTTGTGTGGATTAGCAGCTCCCAGCATGGACAGAACTTAGGAGAGGGTTTTGGCATCTCTGTCACCCACCCTCCCTGCTCACTTCCCCACCAGCTTTTGTGATTTTCAATTTACCCCCAGTTTTCCAGTGCAACTAAAGGCACGACTCCTTCCCTCTTATCTCCTGCCTTTCATCAGCAGACCTTGCCTTGTTTTACGGGGGAGAGTGGAGCAACATGACACAGATGGATAAACTAAGGCAGGAAGGGAGGAAGTGAATTGCCAAGGTCAGCCACCTGCAGCAGCAAGGCCAGGAGCAGCCCCGGCCCTGCTGTCGCTGCTCAGAAGTCCTGGGCACTGAAAACATGTTGTGCTGACTGGCTGGGAACCCACCAGCACCTCTCCTGCTCTGTCATGGGCCATGCTCCGGGTTTGCCAGTGACGGCTGACAATGCCATGGTCTGCCACCACCGTGCAACACCAGCACTGCCCCAGCTCCTGGTGTGCCCACGGTGCTGCTCCTGGGAGCACAAGAGGTGGGAGCTGCTGATGCTCAAACATTCTCTAGGAGCAGGTGCTGTGTGACTGTGCCTCTTTCACTTCCTTGGAGGAAATCTGTCTTGATTGATTCTGTCTTTTCCTTGCAATGAGCAGGTTTTCTAGTCTCACTCCGGTGTGTTACTAGGATTCACACCTAGAGATCAGATGCAGCTGTTGCAGGTAGCTGTGGAATTACCTGTGGCATTGCTAGCTCCTTTACCCACCCTTCCATCTTTCCTTGCAGGACTCTCTAGGGTGGGGGGATGGTGTCCCTGTGTGACTGTGCCTTGCCTGTGTGGGGCAGGGGGCAAGGGAATGTGCAAAGAGTGGGGCTATGTGCCAGCTTGTCCCCAGCACAAGGTACAGGGGGCCTGGCTGCTGAGACCTCTGGTGGGGAGGTGTCAGGGGAGCTTTTCCCCATGTCTAGACGGGAGTGCCAACTGTGGGGAGGGAGAAGGCTGTCTGCTCACTCTGATTAGCATGCTCTTTAAATAAGACTCTAATTTCCGCTGTTAAAAGAGCTCAGATCCCTTGTGCCCAGGCTGGGGCCACAGCCAGCCCGTCCCATCCCCCAGCCCCTGCATGCTGGCAACAGATGGGATGGGGACCAACATGCTACGGCACCCTGCTCAGCCATAGTACCCCCATGAAGTGCCCAACATACAGACCATGTGGGATAGCAGGGACCATCCATGAGGGGTGAGGTCTTTCCCTTTTGCTGGGTGTGGGACAAAGTGGCTTGTCCTCCCTCTGCAGCCCAGCACGGCTGCCCAGCTGAGCTCAGCTCTGGGGAATGTGCTGGGATTCCTGGGCGCCGTGCCAGAGTGCATGAGAGAGGCAAGAGGGGACGCCGTCCTGCCAGGGAGGCTCTGCAGCCCACTGCCTTCCCTGGGTGTCAGTACGGGGCTTTGTCCCCACTGCAGTCCTGGCTTGTGCCCTTGTCTGCTATGGCTGTTTCTGGAGGGCGTCCGGGGTGCTGGGCTGGTACTAGCACCCAGACAGACTGGGTAAACTGGCCAGAGCATGTGGGATGCTGTGGAAAGGCCAAGGAGCATAACTTCTTCCTTGTTGTCCTGGGTATGGGCTGGCCTTGAGCCATGCAGTGTGCAGGGAAGATGGCAGAACAGAGCCTTGCAAGTGAGCTCAGGGCACTGGACACCCTCAAGGATGTCGTGCCCCATGGGTGCGGGGCCCCTGGAGCCCTCTCTGCCCCTGGGAATGGAGTCACAGACAAGGACGTTTGGTCAGGGGCTCCTGAGATGCCTGGGATAATTCCTGGAGAAGGGGCTTTCACCAGACCTTCCCTTCCCCAGTCTGCCTTTCCTCCAGTCTTAAGATGTCCTACACCATGTGGCTGCACTCAGACCTCACCAAACCTATTCAAGTGACGAGTGGCTTTTTTATGAGGAATTAAGCCAAGGGCACATCCTGACTGTGGGGCCGAGCTGGTGCCCACTCAGGTGCTGCTCCCTGATGCAGGGACACTGCTGCTGGCAGGAACCTAGCCAGGCCCACGGCACATGGCCACCAAGTGCCACTGCTGTGCCTGCCACATGGCATTCCCAATGTGGGTGCATGGTGCCAGGTGCCTTGCCACCCACAGCCATCCTGGTGAGCATAAGCCTGCCTGCCCCACTGAGCCAGGTCCCGCCGTCTGGCAGCTGCCAGTGCCAGCCAAACTGACCGAACTAGTCCTGCCAGCCCCACATGGCGTAGGAAGGGAAGGAAGCACTGCCGCCAGGAGAGCTGGGTCAGGAGTGATGCATTTTGCTGGGCAGCACCCAGCACCAGAGGCTTGGCAAGGCTCGGGATCCCACTGGCCTTGTCCAGGCTCTGGCTTTCTTGGACCCCAGCTCCATGGGGAGCTGAAGGGACCAAGGGAGACTCTGCCCACCCCACTTTGGTCAGGCAGGCCCCCTCCTTAAAGTATGCACCAAAGTCTGCCTAGAAGCCTAGTTTTGGTCTCCAGTGCTGCCCCCAGCTTCCCCACAGACAGGGATGGGATGGATGGATGGAAGACAGCAGTGGTGAGGATAGGGTGGGGGTGCCCTTCTCCATGGATCCAGGTGTAGCCAAGGAGCTCCAGGGCACTGGGGTGGGGATAGCAGCAGTGTCAGCCCCCCTAAGGTAATAAAAAAACTCTGACTACTTAAAACCACAACATTGTGTCAGTGGAACAGTGGGCACAGGGAGGGCCTGGAGTGCCATTTGGAGTGCATTTTGCTCTGTACAAGAGACACTACCGTCGTACTGTGACAGGCTCTTCCTGAGCCCAGGAGCAAAACATGTCCAGTGCTTAGCAAGGGGAAGCCATGGGAAAACCCACTCTCCCTTCTCCCCACTGCATAGTTGGGTGCCAGGATGGGGACCCACAGTGGCAGGCGGAATGTCCCCTTCGTGCTCATCCGCGGTCCATCCTGATCTCTGCTGCCACATGGCCACTGTCCATGGGTCAAGGGTGCTGTCTGGCTGGAGGTGAGCAGGTGTAACTGGAGTAGAGTGCCCATGGGCAGGTGCTGCTGAATTATTCGTAGCCTCCCCATGAACCCAGTGAGCTGATGGTGGCACAGCACTGGCATGCGTATTATGTCTCTCTTCAACTCTGCCTGGGGCTGGTTTGGCCCTGGTGCACACAGATGTGTAGAGGTGTCTTTATAAAATATTCATTCGCCCCAGCCCTTTGGTAGAGGGGAGCTGCTGCTGATCCGTTGGGTATTTGGTGCTGGGGTAAATGAATACTTCCCAAAGCAGTGACAGCCATGGGGTGGGAAGAGAGCCCTGGAGAGGCCAGCATGCCCTGTCGTGATGGGGCCAAGGTGCAAGCAGAATGTGGCGTGCTGGGGATCCTGCCTCCAGCCAATCTTCTGTGTTTTGCCTGTGGAGGCAATCCTTGAGGTGAGGGGTGTCGTGGGGCGGGCCAGGGGCTGGCACCAGCACAGCAGCCTCAACCAGCATTGACTAAAAAGGAGAAGAGCGGGGAGCTGACGGCAGCGCCGAGGAATGCTTGCGCCTCTGTGCACAGCTCCATGTGTGCTGAGGGAAAGCTGGGATCCACTGGGTTGTCCCCTGATCGGCTGCTGCTCCAAGGCAGGGGGTTGCATCCTACCCCTAGCAGCTGCTCAGGAGGGGACCCTCAGCAATGGTTTGGCCCCCTGCAGTGTGGTGCCAGGTCAGGGCATCCCATACTCTTCCCTTGCCTTGCACATGCCAGGGAGCTGCAGATGGACGGGGTGTCCGTGCTTGGCCACACTCCAGCTGCTGTTCTTGGCAGGGGACCAGGCCCCCAGCTCGCATGACAGCATTGGGCTGGGGCTGGCTAAATATACAGCTCATCCCAGTGCCATGCCCTGCCAGACTGGGGTCAAGCACTAGGGCAGTGTTGGCCACCCTCTGGGGCCGGTACAGGGGGGCAGTGTGCTCCCTCTGTTCTCCTCCCCATGTAGGTAGGGTCTGTCTGACCCTAAAAAAGCTGACCCAAAAAAGCCCTCTGTGGGGTGCCCCAATCCTGCACCTGCCTGTTCTTGCTGTAGGGCTGGGGTCACAACTTCTGGGCACTGTTGTTGCCTCTCCCAGAGGTCAGGGCAAGGTGCCCTGGGAAGGATGGGGATACGTGTCATTGGTAATGGGAGTCTTCAGGGTGGTGCTACTGTGCTGCAAGAGCCCTCCCTATCCCTAGTGGTCCCTGAGGTGTCCTGTGCCTTGAGGGTGTCGGGTGCTTAGCTCCTTCCTCTAGGGCTGAGGTGGAAGCTGGGTGCAGACTGGTGTCTGGGGGGGCTGTGGAGGTATGTCGGGCTCAGCCTCTCCTGTAACCCCCCTCCAGGTGCGGCACCGCCAGTCAGGCCAGATCATGGTGCTGAAGATGAACAAGCTGACCAGCAACCGGGGCAACATGCTGCGAGAGGTGCAGCTGATGAACCGCCTCTCACACCCCAACATCCTCAGGTAGGACCTGCTCCCCTCCTGCAGGCTCTGTTGTCCCCTTTTTCCCTAACCTGGGGGTTTGGAGCTACTGCTGATGCTGGATGAACTCCTGGGGCTGGTCCCTGCCACAGCCACCCTCAGGTCCCCTCTATCTCACAGGTTCATGGGGGTGTGTGTACACCAAGGACAGCTGCATGCTCTGACAGAGGTAAGAGTGTGGCAACAACCTTGAGTCTTGAGGTTCCTGCAAGCCTGGGGAGGAGAGAGTGATGGCTGGTGGGGACACATTCTTAGCCTGTGGCACATGTGCAGGGCAAGGTCTACTGGGAGGCTGTGCAGTGGCATGGTAGATGCATTAGGATGATAGATGGGCACATTATGGGAGAGGGGATGAACTGGCTCTTCCCATCAGTACATCAATGGCGGGAACCTGGAGCAGCTGCTGGACAGCCCTGTGCCCCTCTCCTGGTCCACGCGTGTCAAGCTGGCGCTCGACATTGCCCATGGCCTATGCTACCTGCACTCCAAGGGCATATTCCACCGTGACCTCACCTCCAAGGTATGGGATGCTCCAATGCATCACATTGCCCTTGTTGTCCCATACCCATGTGGCTGCCCCAAGCATGGCTGGGTAGGGAGCAGGAGGCTGCACTGTGCCTGGGCATCCTGGGAGCAGTGGCTGGTGAGGCAGGGCTGGTGCAGTTGGTGTGACAGGGGTCCTCCTGTGTCCCCAGAACTGCTTGGTGCGCTGCGAGGCCAATGGCTACACAGCTGTAGTGGGTGACTTTGGCTTGGCGGAGAAGATCCCCACGTACAGGTGCGTGGGAAACGTCCACCTATCCATCCCCATCCCCGGAGACAGGGGGTTTCTAGCCCACTTGCAGCAGGAGATGGGGAGGGATGTACATTTGGGATGCAGCTAAAAGGATAGGGTTGGAGGGAGCAGTGTGGTCTGCAGCAGTGGGGACTTGTGGGACAGATGGACACATTCTGACTCACTAGGAGGGGATGAAGACGGGGCTGGTGTGGCTGGGGAAAGATGAGTTTTGGGGTGCATGGTGGAGGGTTAGTCCAGGAAGGGAGATGGAGATGAAGATGGTGATTTGGGCTGCATCAGTGGGAGTATGAGAGGTTGGACAGAAAGGGCATTGATATTCTTATCATGTCCCCCAGTGAGGGCAGCGAGAAGGAGCCGCTGGCTGTGGTGGGCTCCCCGTACTGGATGGCACCCGAGGTTCTGCGTGGGGAGATCTTCAATGAGAAGGTGGGGGTCCATGGTGTGGGGCTTTACCCAGGCTTGTGCTGCCAGTGGTTTGCAGAATTTGCAGCCCTGGAGATGTTTGTGCACCAGAGGGAAGGAACTGGGCATCCCTCTGGTGATGAGATGGCAGAGCCCCTGGTGTGGCTCTGCAGGGAGGAGGAGGGCTGTGACTTTGTAGAGTGGTTGGCATGTCGGGGCTGTGGGGCACCCCCATGACTCCCCATTCTCTGCAGGCTGATGTGTTCTCATATGGCATCATCCTATGCGAGACCATTGCTCGTGTCCCAGCTGACCCCGACTACCTGCCCCGCACTGAGGTGACTCTGGGATGGGAACAGGGAGGGAGGGTGGTGGGCAGCAGCACCAGCACTGGGATTGATTCACAAAACAAGGGGACCATTCTCTTATGTTGGGCAGAGCCTTGTGTGGAGCAGCTGCCCTGCACCTCAGACAGGGGTGCTCTGTCCCACTTGCTGCCTGGAGAGGGATAGTTTTTGTCCTTCAAGCCCGTAGTCAGCCTGAGTGGGCGAAGGAGACAGTTGGATTCAGGCAGAGAGCTGGAGAGATCTGTGTCCCAGCCTTGCTCCAGTTTGGGGTGACAACAGAGTCCTCCCTTGCTGTGCCCCAGCTGGGGTGCTTCCAGGTCCACACCCTTGGGTGGTGTGGAATCAGTGAAGAGACAGGGGCCATGCCTTTCTGGGTCCCATGGGCCGTGTGGTTTCCCAGGAGATCCCACCTCACTTTTCCTCCTTTACCCGGTGCAGGATTTTGGTCTGGACATCACCACTTTCCGGACCATGGTGGGAATCGACTGCCCGGCAGCCTTCCTCCAGCTGGCTTTTCACTGCTGCAGTGTGAGATTCCCACTTCCACTGCCCTTCCCCAACAGGGCAGCCTGGCAGGACAGGCTGCCTTGCCTTCTTGTGGGGAGAACAGGGAGCTGCCTTTGCTATACAGGACTCCCTGGGGTGCTCAGGCAGGGCACAGACCTGATGGGGAGCCCCTCCTCTTCACAGATGGAACCCACCTCCCGCCCCTCATTCCTGGAAATCACGCAGTGCCTGGAGAGCATCCTGCAGCACCAGCTGGGCACCGAGGGTGCCAGGGCCACCTTCTTCGGCACTGAGGAGAGCCTGCCTGCACCTGAGACCACGGCCACACTCAGCGGTACGTGGGCGCCCCAGGGACAGGCCATAGGAGAGTGCAGTAATGGGTGTGTGTGGAGTGTGCCATCCTACCCTACCATCAGCTGTAGGGGAAGGAGACGAGTGTGTGAGGTCTGCAGGGTGGAGCTGGTCCCTCTTCCTCAGGGTGCACCCCTGGGTTATTGTGTACCCGGCACCCAGTAGCACCCTGCATGGGGAGCCGTGGGTAGCTGGTGACACTTCTGTGTCCATGCCCAGCAGTGGCCAGGAGGTCAACCAGCCACGCCAGGCAGTCGCCCCTGCGTGAGCTGGGGACGCAGCACTTGCAGCCAGACCAGCACCTGTCCCGCAGCCAGTCTGACGTGTTCAGCCCCAAATCACCTGCCCTGCTGTGGCCGCTGGAGCCTAATGGAGAGGCCAGGTCCAAGGAGATGTCCCCTCGTGTCAACCCATTCTCCCAGCATGAGGACCTGAAGGGGGGGAAGATCAAACTCTTTGATACGCCGAGCAAGTCAGTCATCTCGCTCACCTTCGACCTGCCGCCCCCTGCCCCGCTCCAGCTCAGCACCCCTGTGACACTTGAGCCTGCCATGGAGGTGCAGTGTGACTTCTCAACCGCCACTACCAGCCCCCGCAAGTGCCACTCTCTGCCTGCCTCTCCTGAGCTGCCGCAGCACGGAGCTCTGGCACTGGATGTGGTTTCCCCCCATCCCATTGGCGACCCCCAGTCCCCTGCCCTCCCTCCCTCTGCTCGGGGACGAGCCTCCACCCCCAGCCCCAGGGCAGAGGAGCTGATGGACTGCAGCCTCGACAACCCTGAGCTGCCGCAGCCCACCCCACTGCCCCCCAACAGCAACTTCATCCGCACAGCATCCTTGGGCACCCACCCCTGGCAGCCGGAGACACGAACGCCCAGCAGGCTCCTCGTCAACAACCACACGATGGTCAGCAAACCTCTGCCTTGGGGCAGCGGGCTGGAGCACGGCTTCTCTGAGTTTGGCATCTCCTGTGCAGCAGGGCCGGATCGGACAGAGCACTCAGCTATGCTGCCTGGGCACAGCTCTGGTGCTGTGCTGGAGCAGGATGAGGTGCTGCCCTGCCCTGGCTGCTGCCTGAGTCCCTTCAGCTTCAACTTTGCCTCCATCTGCCGCCAGCCAGCACCCAGCCCGCCCCGCTACCAGAACCTCAACTGCGAGGCCAAGAGCCTCCTCTGCCACGACAGGGGCCAACACCAGAAAGCCCCGGGGCCAGTGCTGGCTGAGCCCAGCCTGAAGCTGCCGGAGGCACAGTCCTAATAATGGGGATCCTGGGGAGTGAGGCTGCATCCAGCTGCCCTTCACACCCCTCTGCAGCCACAGCACTGGGCAGTGCAGGAGCCTGGCACGTCTCCAGAGTCTGTCCTTGCTCAGTACTTGGTGGCCAGCAGTGGCCATCATGCCATGTGCTGTGGCTGCCATGGTGCTGCCCAGGCGCTCGTGCACCCATCCCACCAGGATCAGCCATGGGGGTCTGTAGGGAGCCCTGAGGGTGGGCTGGGCCTCTGCTGGGGACTGAAGTGCAATAACACCCCTGACCCAAGCACTGCCCTAAGCGGCAGGGCTGGTCCCCTGCAGGGCCCCCAGGGATCACCCCTCTGCATACTCTCTCAGAGGGGTGTACAATGAGCCTGCTCCTCTGGGAGAACTGGGAGTCCCCTGCACCCAGCAGGTGAGAGGGACTGGGTTGGGGTAGAGAGGTCAGCGTGTGCATGTGTGTATTTGGGGATCCTGGGGGGCTGGTGCGTGTCTCCATGTGTGTCCACAAGCGTGGGGAGCACTGCCAGTCCCTGATGTGGGGAGAGGTGGGCAGGGGGCCACGAGAGGGGCAATGCCCATGGGCAGTGCACGGGGAGAATTGCCAGCACTGGGGTTGTCCCTGCCTGCCCAATGCCAAGGGCTGAGTGCTGAGCCAGCATAGCGCCTCACGAACCTCTGGCATGTGGGTTTGGGGGGCAGGGTGCTGGCAAAGGGGCCAGGGTGCCATCCTGGCATCATGGGGATGGGGCCAGTGGGCAGCACAGCCAGGCTGCCAGGCCCCCAGCAAGGGTGGGAGCCGGCTTTCCTCCCTCCTGCACAATGCACTGGTGAATGCAGAACTCTTGTGTTTTTTATTATTAATAATTGCTAGTAATATATACCCAGCTTATTTAAAGTGTTCAATAAAAACTGAATGTCCCAGCAACTCAGGCTGATGCTTGTGTCTTTTGGGTGCACCTCATATGTAGAAGGGATCCCAGGCCCAAGAAGTTACACAGACTTGCCTGGGGCTTCTGGGGAATCCCTTGGGGACTGCAAGCCAGCCTGGCTTAAGCCAAGATCTCAGTGCCCCCAGTGTGCCCACCTCGGTTGAAATGGCTTTGGTCAAGTTCCTATTTATTATTTAGGTTCTTTGAGTTCATACCCTTGAGTCCGTGTTTGCGGTGATATACAAGAAACCAAAGAGCAGATGAACTGTGTCTCTTTATTGCTACAAAGTGGATTCAGCCAGCAGACAAGACAGAGTAGTGACACATGCCATCTCCAAAAAGCCTGCCTTTAACACCCTTTTGCTCTTCAAGCAAGCTAATTCACATAGCAATCAACTATATATGGCCCCATTGTAAACTGAGAGCATTTTCGCCTGAATGAACATGACTTCCTGTGCTCTCACCTGGCTGCAGCACTACATCAGGGCTGCTTTGCTTAGTCTTCATATGTGCATGTGTGTAGAAACTATTTAAAGTCCTGATGAGTTGTCTCACAAAGCATCAGTCTGCTTCAAATGCTTGAGTTGCTTTTGCTTTTGCAAGACACAATCACACTCTACATCCCTAAAGGTCACTGCTCTACTTTCTAATTAGCGCAAAAAAAAATCCCCAACTGCCAGCGCAGGCGCCGGCCAGTTCATGCTCAGCTTTGCTTGGGCACTGAGGCTTTGCCGAGGCTTTTGAGTCCTGAGTTGTCTGAAAGCTGTAGCCAAGCGGTTCTTTGTATGGGACCAGGTAGAAAATTCCTGTTACAGGAAGAGGACTGGCTGCATGTGGGGCTGTGCTTTTCCTAACTCCTGCTCCTTGCATGCCAGCATTGCAGCAAGGAATTCCACGCTGGGAATGTGGCATGGCTTCAGCATTGAGTATCAGAGCTTACTCCACACTATGCTCAGGTCTGGACTCCCCATCGCCAAACAGCCTCTGTCAGAAAGATCCAGCCTGTCCCGTGCAAGTGTGGGGCTGGGTTGTGGGCCCCATACTGCTCTGCCAAAGCGCATCAGCTGAGGGGGGAAACAGCCACTGCTGCCACATGTCGCAGGCTGTGTGATGTGTGAGCATCACTGGGCATCCCTGGGAATGACCTGGGCAGCCCAGGTGCAGTGGTCTGTGAGAGGGGAATGGTTTGCTTGAATGGATGGGACATCCCAGGCAGAGATGCAGCAAGGCTGGAGCAGAGGTGGTGCAGGGTGCAGGTGCTGCAAGGGAAGGCAGAGAAGGGTGAGGGTGAGAGCGAGATGCTCCCCAGCCTCCAACACATGCAACAAGGCTGAAAAGGCACCTTCCAAAGGGTTTCCCCCATCTTGCCCCTTTACTGAACCACAGCTTCAGGGAGTCCTCTTGAACTACCACAGACCAGAGGCTTCCATGGCAGTGAAGGGATGGAGGCAGGCTCCGTCCAGAATAGGGAGGTGTCTGCATCCCTCTCCCTTTCTAAGGGAGGGGGTAAAACAGACAGTGATGCAGGCTCCCTGTTTTCCTTCATGAACACACTGCAGGCCTCATGTACCTCAGACTCAACAGAACCTGGCATGGGCACACTCACCACAGCAGTACTGGGGCCAGCACCCATCATCACTTGAAAGGGGAGCTTGGCCCTGCAGCCTTCTCACAGATCCAGAGGTGCAGGTCATTGGGACTGGTGCACTGGGCAGGTTTGATGTTCCCACGGCTTATTATGGCACAGGTCCCATTTGACTTTGAGAGCCATGGCCTGGATGGGGAAACAACACATCAGGGGTGACACCTGTTCACAACCCCTACTGTGATGACTGCCTCTTGCACCTCACACAGGAGAGCTTGGACGCTGCAGTCAAAGGGGGGATCCCCCAGTCCTCTCCTACTCATTTCCCTGCCCTTCCTCAGGCAGACTGAGAAACGCCTCTGCAATGGGTTTGCAGTGCCTGTGACTTCCCTTAGTCTCCCTCTTGCTTGACTGAGTCTCACTGCTGTGCCTTTTTTCATCCCTGTGGTGAGGAGACCCCATTCATCCCTGAGGGCATGTGGATGGCTGGAGGAGCAGCCCTGAGCTGTGGGTCCACATTTGGTGCAGTCCCCCATGGTGGGGGTGGAGGATGGAGGGGGAGGCAGTGAGCAAGGGCTGGGTACCCAACACCTGGCCAGACAGGCCTGTTCCTCCCCACTGCTCTCAGACACTGCAAGAGGAAGCAGCAGGGAGCTGAAGTGGGGTACACGTGCTGGGGAGGAGCCCAGTAGTCTCTTGAGCTGGAAGGCTTGATTTCCCCTCTGGGAAGAACCAGGCAGGCACGTGGGGGATAGAGGTGGTGCTCGAACACTTCGTCTAGACCCCAGAAAAATCTTGCAGTTTCTTTTGTCCACTCTTGCTGCCTCCTGCTTCGGATGCCCTGCATGTACCCCATCCAGTCTTGGCTTTCCATATGCATATCCACTAAGCATCTCATCACACCACTGCACCCACCGTCCCTCAGCCTCTGCTGCTCTGCTGCTCTTTGTTTCCCAGTGCCTCTGCCTGGAACTAGCTACCGATGGGATTTAAAATGCTTCCTAAAGCCATACTGGGGGAAGGGATTTTGGGAAGAAGCTGTGCTTCTGGATACCTTTCATAAAGGGAGCCATCCACCCAGAACCAGGCTTCTGAGATCCCTTCACCATCTGGATCTTCTTCCTCCAGCCAGCCATAGTCGTACCAGGGGAAGCTGCCCTTCTGCAGTCCTATCCAGTATGGGATATCTGCATTCTTCAGAAAGGTCTGGGGAAGAAGGAAAAAGGGCCTTTTCATGGTTTTTCCTTGGTACCTATGTACTGCAGTATTTGCCGGGGGTGATCATTTCCACAAGGAGCCCTGGGGCTGGAACTTCTTGGGGCAGGAGAGCTGAGCACCCCTGGTGCCCTGCTCCAGTTTGGGTAGCATCCAGGGGAGGTAGAGCCTCTTTGCTCCTGGTCCACCACCAGACAGGTACTCCAGAGACCAGCCTTGCACCTTCCAATGTTTTGGCAAGACAGGGGCCCCCAGGACTGGATACACCAGCTCCCACCCCCAGCTCCCCCAGTGCCCTACCGGCACAGTCCAGCGACTCCAGGATTTGGTGACCAGGAGCTGAGAATATGTCCTCTCACACTCTTCTCTGCTGTCCTCCCATGTCTTCTTCTCCGAGGAGATGAAGAGGCACTTGCCCCTATACAGCAGCCAGCCCGAAGGGCAGCAATCTGTGGACAAGGGCATAGCTCAGGCACTTGCTCAGCCATAGATCCCTTGAGGAGGACCAGGAACAGTACCACATCTCCCCAGCAGACATCAAGGGCTCAGCCTCTGCTCCATCATAGCTTCAGCCTTGGATCACCCTGCCCCATGTGGCCGAAAAAGCCAGTGCTTGTGCCTTGGCACTGCACCTGCTGAGGACTGCTAATCATCTGAGGCATGCTATCCCTGCTCCATCATCACCCTACCTATAGCTGTGCAGGAGCGCAGGATAGCCACGGTGTTTTCGCTGCTGTTGAGCTTCCCCTGCACCTCCTGCATCTCTTTCTCTGTCTTGCCCAGGACCCCCATCACACGCCTCAGCTCGGTGTTCAGCCTCTCCACCTCCAGCTGGCTGATGTTGCCCTCACGCCACGCTCGCTGCAGCTCCGCTCTGGCCCACACCAGCTCCAGCCGTGTCTGCTCCAGGCTCTGCTCCCGTGTGCTCAGCTCCTGTGACAGGCGGCCCTCCTCGGCTGCGTGGTCGCGGGTGGCATCCCGCAGGCTGCGGGTGACCTGCCAGTCTGGGGACAGGTCAGGTGAGCTGAGGAACGGGCATGGGACAGCCCGGGCATGGGACTGACCCTGCTTGGGGCAGGTAGGATGGGCAGGGAGTTGTCCATGATGAATAGGAAAGGATGGGAAGAAAGGACAGAGCAGGGAAGTGTAAGATTAAGGGCTGGGCAAGACCTGGCAGGGGAGAGCACGGCAAGGCGGGGTGCGGTGTTGGAGCAGACACAGCAGGGCAGAGGCAAGGATGGTGCAGTAATATGAGGCTGGGCAATGCCAGGATAAGAAGGAAAAGGAGCAGAAACAGAGAGCAAGGTGGGGAAGATGAGTGATAGGAGGCAAGGGAGGTGCCCATGATGTGAGAGGGATACAGGCTGGTTTATGGCAGACAGGGAGAGGAACTCAGCCATGAGCAGCATGCATGGGCATGCCCCGACTCACCCTCCACTCACCCACCATGCTTGTCCCAGCCCAGCTGTCTCCCTGCCCCAGCTACCCCCAGCCCCAGGTGTGCACAGACCCCTGACTCACAGCAAGACCCCAGGGTCACAGTGGCCACCAGCAGCAGGCATGTTGCCAGCAGCCCCACAGGGATGCAGCACCGCCGGGACCAGTGGCCTGCAAGACACAACAGACAACAGACATCACCTGGAGAGCTGGAAAACCCCTGACAGCCCCCAGGGCTCCTGCCTGCATGCAGTGGAGTAGTGGCATGATGGCACAGGGGGCATGGTGTAGGCCCAAAACACCACCCACTACCCACACCAAGGCCTCCCCGAGTCCCCTGGATTCCACCAGTACTCACCTGGGCTGGGCTGGTCCCCGTCCCCATCCTGCCCTGCCAGCGCTGGCTGCGTGTTCTCATAGGGGCTCTCTGCCTCATCCATGCCGAGGGCTGTTGGAGGAAGGCAGGGGAGAGTGGCTGAGTCCATGGGCTTGAGTATGGCAGGGACAGTGTGGCAGGGCCTGTGGACTCTCACCTGCTTCCAGTGCCTGGCTCGCCATGCTCCGGCCCCCCATCACTTTGGCAAACCTCAGGTCAGCATAAACCATGCTCTGCGCCATGCGGGCAAATGCTAGGCAAGCTCTGAGCTCTTCTGGCTCCCGCTCTGCCCTTGGGGTGCCTTTCTGGGATGGTTCTGCTCCTGGTTATTGAGCTGACTCTCAGAGGTGCAAAGGAGAAGTACGGCCAGCATCTGCAGAAGCAGAAGTTCACTCTGTGCTGTAGCAGATGGGACCAGTGAGGCACAGCTGAAGCAACCAGCACCTCTCATTGGTCCCAGAAACAGCAGCCCATCCCCTCCCCCTGTTCAAAAGTGCTCATGGTCCCCCTGAGCACAGAGTAGGGCCAGAGCACCACAGCCTGAGGTCATGGCCTTGGCAGAGAAAGCATGGACCCAAATTCCTGGGCCAGAGGAGATCAGGGGGAGAGCAGGGCAAGCCTCAACACAGGAGCACATTGCCCTGTGGACAGCTCTGTGGAGGGCTAGAGGTCTTCACAGCCACAGATTTCTTTTCCCAGCCTCTGAGAATGGGAATTTTCCCATAATGCAGCTTGTGCCACCCCTTCTCAGCCACTCCCTGGTCCCCTCCTAGAGGAACCCAGTTTTGGCATTGCTTCAAACTCCTCACAGAGTTTGCTCATAGCATAGAGCAATGACATCCACTTTGCCTTGTCTTCCTAAGACCACAACCCCACCGCACCTCCTTCTTAGTCCCTCCAGCTCCTCAGCATCTCAGAGGTCTCTACTGAACTTCATCCAGAAGAAGGCAGGTTTCAGAAGGGACACTGAGTTGGGGGCCAGCTGGGCACATCTGGACGCAACCAGTCCCTGGTGCAGAGTGGAGGTGCACAGTGGAGCAGATAACCCGCTCCGGGCTAGCGGGATACCCTGTAGGTGGCGCACCCAGAACTACGTTTCCCAGTGGTGCTCCCAGGGCTGCACGTCCCGGCCCCCGGGGCGGCGCAGGGACGGGCGGTGGGTGTGGGCACCCGTGAGACTAGGTGTGCCCTGCAAACGGGACTTTCCAGAAGCGCTGCCGCCCGCGGTACGGTGACCGCTTCTCTCGACTGGTCGGCTGAGCCCCCGGGCTGAGTCCTGTCTGCCGTCGGCCCGAGGCATTCCGCTGCCCTGACAGCATGGTCCAAAACAGGCGGCTGTGGTCGGACGAGGAGGTCACCGCCTTGCTCTCTTTAATTCTAAACTCAGATCAGGCCCTTAATTTTATTTCTTCATCAAATCGAAGGAACGCGGCACTGTGGCAGCAGGTGTCTGATGGCCTGTCGGCTGATCGTTTCTGTCGCAGCCCATTACAGTGTAGAACGAAATGGAAGGTACTCAAAAGGGCCTTCTACGTGGCTCTGGAGGCACGCCAGAAGTCCGGGTGCAGCTCGGTTGAGCTGCCCCGGTTTTATGAAAAGACTGAGAGTATCTGGAAGGCGGCAGGGAAGCCTATGCGTACCGAAACGAGAACTTTACGTAAGTACCAAATGCATGTGGGCTTAGCAGGGTGGCTAGACTTGGGGTGCTTGGTTCCCGCGGGCAGGCGGGGTTTGCGGATTGGAAGGGAAGGGAGGTCTCGGTGTGTGATACGAGAAGGGCTGTGTGATACGTGAACATGGGTGCGCGAGTTTTGGGGTCCCGGTGTGGGACAGATCCCGTGTTCGCGGCCCCGGGGTGGGGGGGCGAGTGTGGTTCAGCAAGGGCGGGGAGGTCCCGGCTGACTCCGGGAGCGGCTTTTTCCCAGCGCAGTTCAGGGGAATCAGTTTGGCGGCGATTTCAGCGCAACTGTAGGAGTGAAAATGTGTTACATGTTAGGGTCCGGCGCAGCCCGAGTCCAGTTACCGGCAGGGCTCGGCAGAGCCCGGCTCCGGCTCATTTCCGTGGTTGGGTGACGGAGACTGGGTGCGGCTCTATGACTCAGGCGCTCGGCGCTCGGAGCTCGCCTCTTGGGGTGAGCTCAGCTCAAGTGGGCGGCTCGGCGGGACTCGGTCCCGCCCCGTCCAGTTTCTGCCGCTTTTTGTTTCCTCGGGTTTTGCCAGGCTTGGACCGACGGTCCCGATCCCGGCAGCTCCGGCTAAGCTCGGCTTTGCCCGGCTCGGCGGCATGGGTCCAGCCCAGCTCAGTGAAGCCCGGCGCAGAACAGTAGCGCGGGGGGGCTGCGGGGGAAGCTCAGCTCTGTGAGGAGCTGCTGGAGGAAGACACGTAGAACGAGATTCAGGGTTCACACTCAGAATACCAGGAGGTATTTTTGCGAAAAGGTTTTTACGTTCACGCATTGCTTGCTTTGGTTTATAAGGATTGGAGGAACTCCCCATATTTTAAGTCACTGGAGAAAGTTTGGGAAAGGAAAGAACAAGGAAGCTCTGATAAAATGTTGTAATACTCTGTGGCCTATGTATGATTTAGGAGAGGGCATTGGCCTGGTAATGGCACGCTGAAACATGACACACTTCTTCAGCTTATACTATATCTTAGACGGGAGGCCCGTTGGTCGGAGGTGGTTTATGCGGATCTATTTTTCACTTTGAACTCTCTTGTTGGTCTTTTTCTTCCTTTAGACTTTGTGAAGCTGCCCTCCACAAAGCGCAGGTTGGCACTTCCGACTTCCTCTTCCTCCCCAGCAGAGGCATCAGGTACTTATGAGCTGAGGCAGCCGGAGTGAGGCTTGTCTTGCCTGTGAGGTGGCAGACACCCCTTGTGTAGTTATTGAAGGTTTTTCTGCACTTCCTCACTTCCTTCTGCAGAGCATGAATCTGACAAGGATGAAGACGTGATGCCGTTGCTGCTACTGCCGCGTGAGACAAATGAGCCAGGAAGCTGTAAGTACCAATCTACCCTGCTCCACCAGGCTGCATGGTCACAGCTCCAGCCCAAGTTGTGCAATATCTTGTGTAGTGCTGCTGCCGCCTTCCAGCCCAGGGGTGGCTGAGTGACTCCTGCTTTTGTATGTACCTCTGATTTGGAAATAGAGGGTTAATATGGGTTTTAAGGTTTTAAGCTAAGTTAGGACTTCATTTAGGTTTTTTTTCTCTTGTCTTGCCTAGGTAATGATAAGGTTGGAGTGAAAGCATAGTCACAACATAAAAGACAGTGAAACAGGGAGAGGGGGATAGCAAGTGGCACCCTAGACATGTTGGCATCTCATAAAATCAAACAAGTTTTGGGTTGGCAGTGTTTATAACAGTGTTCTTAGGTCTAAGGTGATGATAAGACCCCAAAAATACCCCACATGGGGTGGGGATCTGGGTGGAGGTGGGTGCTGACTGCCAACTGGTTAATGATGTAGATGTTTATTCATAGAGTGGTTATGCATATGTGTAATCTTAATGTCCATTTAAGCGTGCTTCACTTTATGTGGAGGGGTGACAGGGAACGGGATGTGAAAATCCTTTCCTTGTGGGAATAAATTTTTTAAAAAATTTTATGGCTTGCAAGCTTTGAAGTTTCTTTAGGTCGTCCGCTCATCAAATACAATTGGCACCCCATCAAATCACCTCTGAAATGCTTTGGGGCCTGCAGGGTGCTGTGGAGCTGTGGCTAGGGCATGCTGGGCTATGGGACTCTCTAGAGCAAGCAAGGCAGACCCTGAGCTGGTGGTGATCCCCTGGCAAGTCCTGTCAGATGGTGTCCTCTCTACTTTCTCACAGCACGTGGTACGGACGTGGGTCCCATGACTGGATGCCCACCCACATCCCCAACCATGCCAGGTAAGGGCTTCCTTGCCCTGCTCAGCCCCACGAGCAGAGTCTGATATTCTTGTTGCAGATGACAGATGCTGCTTCCCTCCTGACTCCCTCATGGGCTGTGTCTGTTGTCATTCCAGGTGATCATGCTGAACTGAAGCAGGAAGGAACAGAGGAAGAGGCTGGTAAGTGTCTGCGGCTTTGAGCAAGTCCTTGTGGTCCAGAGGACAGTTCTGTCCTGTCCTGCCAGCGGGAATGCAGGGCATGGGCTCCCAGAGCCAGTGCCCTCCCAGGGCTCTCTGTGGCATCAAACTGAGCATGGGGCTTGAGTGTCTCCATCACTCTGATTGTTTTCTCCATTCAAGCTATTGTGGCATGTGATGAGACATCCCTGGAGACCGGAAGAGGCAACCAAACACTGCCGATGGCTGCCGAAGACCCAGGCTCCCATGGGACAGCTGCCATGACTGAGCAGCCAGCAGCAGATGAAGATGGAGCAGATCCAAGCCAGCATGGTGGGTTCTCCCTGCAGCATCCCAACAGCCTCATGGGGAGCTCTCAGAGCCATGGTGAGTGGTTGCTGCCACTGACTCCTCTGTCACTGCAGATCCTGATGTGTCAGACGTGCTCCGGGACACGCAGCAACTTCTGGTGCGGCTGGTGGAGATGCAACAGCAGAGCCAGGAGCAAGTGGAGAGGCTGAGCAGTGAGGTGGTCCACCGCTTCGACACCCTCCACAACCACATCGTGTGTATTCACGAGCTCCTGAATCAGCTCCAACTCTAGCCTCGGATCCCCCCCTGCGCTCCAGGTGCCCCTTCTTAAGGGTGACCTCGGGGTGCCCTGTCCCCCCAGCGTGTTGTAATGTGCAATTAGCATGTATTTCTCACTGTATATTATTGTTCTGTTACATGGTATGTCCTGTTATGATGTGCCCCACCCCTCACCCCAGATGGTTTGTCCCTTCCCTTGTTTTCCTTTCCCATTGGCTGGAGCCCCTATAAGAACCAGGGGCCGGAAATGGGAAGGGCTCTTCCTTGGTTATCCCACATAAGCTTGGACCCTCCAGATGGTCTGTTGCCTCTGGAGTGAATAAACTTATATTATATGTAACCACGGAGAGCCGCCAGCACTTTCTTTGTCCTCCGTTTCCCTCAGCCATCCCCCAGGGAGTGCAGGGGCACACTCACCCCTCGGCAAGCCCTGACAGGGGAAGGCTACAGATGGCGCCCAAGCGTGTGGCTGTGCTCGGACACACACATAGTCTTGTCTCTGGAAGAGCAAGGACCTTTGAGCAGCAGCTGCCTTTGAAGAGTGAGTTCCGTTTTAGTGAAAGACACTTCAAGGGATC
>WEIV01002895.1:47389-67798 GCA_013390005.1 Calyptomena viridis
GGAAAACGCGGCACAGGCGAACCCCTCCCCCCACGATAGGGGGGTCTCAGAGGCCATGGTGGCCAAGGGTTCCCGCAGGAGCAGCATTAAATAATGCTGCTACTCTGTTGTTCCTTCATCGGGTTACTTGCCAGTTCCCCACACTCCCCGAGGTTTGCTGTAGCAGAACTGTGGAGAAGCAAGTCTCCCTACCCTGGCAGCAGCTTACAACACCAAAGACTCTCATCTGAACACTCGAAACCAACATCCTCAACTACCATCACTTCATTCCTGCCTGGACTCACAGTTGTGGACTGGAAAAATGACTGGACTTATGGGCAATTCTATAATCGCAGCTGTATTCATTTTATTTATGTTTTTTGTAATTAATCCTGTTATTTTTTATTATGCTAATTGCAAGCAAATACTCTGAACTTTCTTCAAATTATATAAGAGAAGAGAGGGAATTGTTGTAATGTGCAATTAGCATGTATTTCTCACTGTATTTTATTGTTCTGTTACATGGTATGTTCTGTTACGATGTGCCCTACCCTTCACCCCAGATGGTTTGTCCCCTTCCCTTGTTTTCCCTTCCCATTGGCTGGAGCCCCTATAAGAACCAGGGGCCGGAAATGGGAAGGACTCTTTCCTTGGTTAGCCCACATAAGCTTGGACCCTCCAGGTGGCCTGTTGCCTCTGGAGTGAATAAACTTATATTATATGTAACCATGGAGAGCCGCCAGCACCTTCCTCGTCCTCCCTTTCCCTCAGCCATCCCCCAGGGAGTGCAGAGGCACACTCACCCCTCGGCAAGCCCTGACAGGGGATGGCTACACCAGCACTCCCTGCATTTCCCTGGATAAAAAGAGAAGCCTCAGGTGCCTTCTGCTGCTTCGTACACCCTCCCCCATGAGTGCCCCATCACCAGCCCCAGGAGCAATGGCTTTGCTACAACCACAGCACAGATTTGTATAGCAGAGGTCCCACATGCTTTGTAGTTTAATAGAAAAAAGAGATTATAATAAAAATGGCTATTCTACCAGTGATGATAATTGACCAATTCTTTCCTTCTCTCTGGGGGATGTTCCACTTCTTTCTTTCGAGATGAGCAGGAGGGGTACTCAGCTACTTACAGTCTCTGAGAAACTCCCAGGCCACACACCACGGGGGCAGATGTACTTTGTGGGCCCCTTTTCAGCAGCAGCTGGGATGGGTGAGGCCCCTGCCTGGGAAACGTACTGCTGGGCGGAGGAGCGGAGCAGGGCTGCTGCCAGGGCTGTGGAGGGCAGGAAGACCGGTTTGCCAGGCTGCATCCTTCTCCGGGGGAAGAGGCTGGGGCGGTGTAAAAGATCAGGTTGCAGCGTGAGCAGTGAATGTGAGGGATGCAGTGAGGTGCGGTGTGAGCATGTTGGGGTGCGGCAGGGCTGGTAAGGGGCTGCAGTGGAGGCTCAGGGGGTGCAGGGAGGGATGCAGGGGGTGCAGTGGGAGGTAGGTGCGAGCGCGTTGGGGTGCGGCACAACACCAGCACCTCCATGAAGGGCGGGGCCGGGCTAGAGTGACAGTTCGACAGCCAATAGGAGGTCAGGAAGGAACGGAGGGCGGGATCAAGCCAAGACACTTTACCCAATCGCTGGCGCCGCAGTGGCGCAGAGGCGGGCGCGGCCAATCAGGTAGCGGGGCGGGCCGCGGGGTCGCCCCCGTGACGTCACAGGCAGGTGATTCCCCCGCTCTGGGGGTCCCGCGGGTCGTGCGGGAGGGTCAAACGTCGGACCCCGATCCTGCCGCTCAGGGCTGGGGCATCGCCACCCGCTGGACTGCGACACAGAACGGAGGGTCTCTCCCTTGATGCCGAGCGGGTGACCCCCCCTCGACGCCCCTTTCGGGTCTGTTTCACTCTCCCCTAGTCCTGGGGGCAGTGGGCTGCTGGGCAGGCACGGGGCTGTGCTGCCAAGGGCACGCTGAGTTGGGGGAGAAAGGGTTAACATAGTTTTTTAAGAAGTCTATAGAGCTAAGCTGAGGTAGACCTAACACAAAAATTTAAGGAATTTAGAACCAAGCAGTCTATAATCTCGTAGCATAGATAAAACAAAACAAGAGCTGGATAATAGCCAAGTTTTGACAACTCAAGGGCGGATAACCAGGCTCAGTCCAGTCTGTGGTTTTGCCAAACTGTGAAAACTCAGCTTTTTAATTTTTTTTTTAGCTTTGGCTAAAGCTGAAAAATACATAGTGACAAAGACTTCAGCCTTCATTCCCCAAAAGACCCCAACAACTACCGAGAGGGCAGAGATGGAGGAGGGGAACCTATGTAATGAGGCCTCAGAACTAATTGTAATATGTAACGCCTACTGCTGGAAATGTAATGTATATGCATAAGTTAGTCATGACTGTGTAGTTTTGGTGCATATAACCTCGCTTGTTATTTCTCTCGACAGACAAGTTTAGGAGGAGGTATCCCCACTTGTCTCCAGCACTGATTAAACATATCTGCTCTTATAACTTCACATGAGTTATAGAGGTTGTTTCCACATGTCAACGCTGTAGCATTAGCACTGCACCCTCCCCTCCATTCTCTGCCCACAAAACATCCCATGTCGTATGCCTAGTCTGGGGGTGTCCCCTGCTTTCCCCTTTCCTTCAGCTTGGACTCAGGGATACCAGAGAGGCAGTGGGACAGCACTGGATCCCAGCCCCTTTCCAGCCAGCCATGCAGTGTAGGTGGCCGTTTCCTCAAGGGTGACTGGGACTGGCACAAGGGGATGCAGGTGTGGAGGGTCTGAGATAGACACAGCCTTTCCTGGCTGTTTTCCATCTGAAACAGGCCCTGTGTCTGGTGAGACTCTCCTGGTCCAGACACATGAAGTGTGCCTGCACTTGTAGAGCTGAGGTGACAGCCAGGAGAATAGGAAAAGCCTGGAGAGAGGAAGGTGGGCTCCATCTGGGGCATGCAAGGCCTTCTCCAGGCTGGAAATGGATATGAAAGCAGCAGCAGGTCTCCTGGATTTCAGTGTTGCTCCTTGGTGGCCCAGGAACTGTGAGGGTTCTGCTCTGGGCAGCTTGGGCATACAATTCCTTACCCCTTCATCCCACACAACAGTTTACAAGAAGACAGTGTTACCTCAACAGCCATGCGTCCCCCAGGGCAACTAGAGCAGACCCCTGGGGTAGTGGAGGCCTGGAGGAAGGATTTTTCCCTATTTCTATTAAGATCTGCAACAAGTCTGCAACAAACTACACTATCCTTCCTCTCCTTCCTGCAGGGCCTGCCCCAGCCCAGAATCTATGTATAATATTTGGAAGAATTGAAATAATGAAGTTTTTACCTGACAGTAACAGCAACCCCTTTGTCTCTGTACCCTGCTCCCAGCCAATGCCAGCATGCTCTGACCTGCAGGTGATGCTGTGTGTCCACTGGAGCACAGTCCCATCCCACAAACCTGGGGTTCAAAGAGTGTGATGCAACTGACTGCCCCAAGAGCAGCTTTGGCTTATGTCTGTAGCACATCTGTAGTTGCCTGCTAATAATTGAGTGTTGAGTCCTGTGGCTTCTGCACTGCATCAGCCCCTCCTCTTCTCTTTCCTGCCACTGACAGTGCCCAAACCCTGGAGTGACATGGTGAGTGGTACACAGAATCCCTGGCCATGGCTCACCCCACAGCCCAGCTCCAGTGGCCACTCTGCTAAAGACCCTGGCCACAGCAAAAGCACAGATTCTTTGCATTAGGAACAGCACCCTGGCTCTTGAGCCTTGCAAAATTCTTCTCATAATCTCCAAACACTGAAGGAGAAGTTCACCATGAGGGAAACCAGGATGTGGTGTCACTCCCACCAGCACTGTATGCATACGCCTCTACTGACTCCTCACACCTCTCCTTGTGCAAGTAGGTCAGTGTTTGCACCTCAGTGCTTTCTCCCAGGCTGCTGAATATCCAACCTGCTGCCAGAGATGGGTCTGCAGCCTCTTCTGGCAGGGTGTCCAGAGGGATGGAGACCTCTGGGCACTCAGGCACCTTGGGCACTTCTCTATTGCACTTCCTTCTAAAATCACAATGTTTTTCAAAGGAAATGTAATTGCTTTCACCAGGATCTCTTAATTCTTTATAGGTGGAACAGAAGGTAATGACAGAGTATTTAGACTCATGGTCATGACCTGGGGGTCTCGTATACCACAAAGTAGTGCCCAGAATCTCCCCTGCCAAACAACCATCCGGTCGGGGTACAGCACAGGATGGATTAGGCAGAAGTGCAATTATGAAATACAGGGCTGAAGTGAAGCAGGAGAGGGTGTCTAAGGACAAGGAGAGGAAGCTGCTTTGAAGTGCATCAGGATGTTTATCTTGACATCAAAAGTCCTAGTTCACTTTTTTAATGAAGTGGCTCCCCGCTTTCAAGTGGATCCTCTGCTGCACATGGCTGTGGCTCAGAAAGACCCTGCACAGACTTCACCCTCCTCAGATGTTAATTTTTCTCTTGTGATTTGCCTGAAAATGATGATACCAAAGTGAAAACTCAGGGATAAGAGCAGAGAAGCTGCCTTTGGATCTTCTGTATACAGGATGAGGTCAGACTCGGGTTTTTGAAGGCAGGATGCAGGGAGATGCTCGGTATCAGGGAGCACTTGGCATCTCCTTGCAGCAGGGAGTGCACCCCAATCCTCAGGTGTACAAACACTTATGAGGTCCCTCGAGATGAGCTGAGTGTTGCTGTCGGTCCTGCCTCCCAACAGGGAGGAAGCCTCCAGCTCAGATATCCATCTTCCCAACAGGAGACGACTTCATTAGTTAATTAGAACAACAATCCTCATGGGCTCATCTGGGATTTGTAGCTGTGCTGGCAGGAGTTTTGCTGACTGCAGGCAAGCCCTGGGGCAAAGCTTCTCAGGAGGACTTGGCACACGGGAGCCCAGCCCTCGAGGACTTACCTCCCCTCCTGCTGAGCACTGAGGCTCTGGATTGCACTTGTTCCAAGTGCATTTAATTTTAGCCAAAAATATTCCTCTTCAAAATGCAGAGGCTTGTGTTTTAGCTCTGGAGGTGGTGAAACATCTTTATATAAAGTAAGAATAAACTGTAATATTCTCCTCGTTGTAGGCAACAACAGGAAGATTCTATGTGATTTCTTAATGCAGCTTCCCTTGAGAGCACTGCTCATACATAACGACGTATTGCTTAGCACTTGGGACTCAAGGGAAGTTTTAGTGATAGTATTTGGTTGGGGGGAAATGTGTTTTAGGAGAAAATTTTAATCTGCAAGCCATGAAGGGAACAGTGGCTTTGCATCCTATGGACAATGTCTCAGCCTCTGCTAACATGGTTTTATCTTCCTCTGCAGGCTTGCTTCTTAAGATAAATTTATCCAGGATTGCATTTGGTGTAACAGCTTGATTTCTGTTGGTGCAAGGCTGATTTCTCACGAAAGTAACTGCCTTAATTTCCTACCGCTTGATAGCAAGTGCAGCTGCATTTTGTACTTGTAGGGCTTTTTCTTGCAATTGCAGCCCATGGGAGATCCTTCTTCTGCTCACTGTCCAGGATGTGTCAAGGCTGCTCCTCCAGCACCATCCCTCTGTGTTCATACAGATGACACAGGCCCTAGACATCTGCTACAGGGACTTGACTTTCCTAACACAAAAGGCTTGCAGGACTCACAGGTCCTACTCCAAAATTCATCCAGAGGGGTAGGTCTGGGTTGCTGCTTCCTGATGCACCCCTGGACATCCCTGAAGTCTTATTGCTATGGCAGTGCCTCAAATTTAGCACTGAAGAATTATTTGCAATTTTATGCTGTTGCCAAAGTCTTCCTCAAAGTCTTTCTGGGGGTTGTTTTGCTCTGGTTTTCCAGAGCAAAACCTTCATCTCCTTTCACATGCTCTTCATTTTGGCACAGCTCCCTTCCTTGAGAAATGACCTTTTTTCCCTGTTTGCCCACTCTGCTCTTTGGCCACATGGGCCTTGCAAATCTTGTTAAAGGACATGTTCATTTACTGGAAGTCTCCAGCATGCAGCTCTGAGCAGTTCTCAGGCTGTCTGCAGGCAGTCTGCCCCCCTGGCTGCTCTATTAATTTTTCTTAGCAAGCTCCCTGATTTCTATGCAGTTCCCTTGATGAAGTTAAGCACGACTCAAGTGGTTTTTCCACTCGACAGAGCAGCTCTTCAACAGCCTTCTTATAAATTGCTAGGGATAAAGTCCTGAGTCTGGCCCAGGTTTCCCCACCAATCTCTCCAAGAAACTCAATTAACAGCAGCTGAAAATCGTGGTGCATTTGCATCATCACCACATTTTCCTCATTTCCCATGTCTCAGTGTCCCCCTTTCTATCTGCTGCTCCCCTCTAGCCATGCAACAGTGCAACAGTGGCAGCTGCTGTTTGTCCCTAGACACGGTCCCCCTGTAATGCTGTGGTTACAGCTAAGCCATTTGTCCCTCATCTCCATGGCTCCTGAACCCATACCCTCTTGCTGAACTGGGCATACTGTGCCACTTTGATCTTTTATCACACGTCCAGGTGTTGTGGCATGGTGTGCTGCTGAGACAATGCTGGTTCTTGATGCACTGGGTCCATCTCGGAAACCCTTGTCCCTTTTCTGGGCTAGCTTGGTCATGCTCAGTTCTGTCTCTGTCCCACGAGGCAGGTACCCACAGCAGGGTGTGCCTGGGAACAGGAACAGGGTGGACCTGGAGAGATGCCCCATGGCAGCAGCAAAAAAGGAGCGTGCACTGAAGCTGAGCTTTCCCTGTCTGTAGCTGTATATCCCATTTATGGATGCCTCTCCCAGCACCCTAAAGAGTGGAGCTGAAGCTTTGAGGGGTCTCTGACATAAGATGAAAGCTGACAATGGCAGCAGGGAGGATGAGACAGAGAGCATGAGCATGGGGGAGAGGAGGGGTGAGCAAGCAGGCTCCATGTGTGCTGCTCCAGGGGAAAAAGGGTCCTTTTGCATGCCCAGAGCTGTTCCCCCAGGCTGGCCATGGTGCAGCCACTGTCTGCAGGGCTCAGTGACAGCCAGGGGCAGAGCAGGACAGGCAGCTCTACCACCTGTGAGCTGTGTGGTGGTGCCAGTCGTGGGTGATGGATGGGTCTGTGTGGGGAGGGCAGTCAAGCCTTGCTACTCTGATGAGAAAATCATCGAGTGGCTGCAGGGTGCACTGGGCAAATTGCAAAATAAGAGAGCAGCTGGGGCATTCTACCAGCCCTTTATCATACCCAGAGGGGCACAGTGACAGCCATGCCTGGCCAGGGAGCAAGCTCTGGCTGCACTCACCAGGGGATTTATATTGACTGAGGTGAAAAGGCTTCATCTCTGTGGGGTCTGGCAGCACAGCGAGTGGGGGGATGAGGACCTCCAGGGCAGCCTTAGGGGATATGCTGCTTCTGAACGTGGCGTTTCATAAGGATATAGTGAGAAAATGCTGAGGTAGGGACAGAACAGGGTTGCACATCCTTCCCTACACCCCCCTGAGGTAACACCACACTTGGGGACCCGCCAACCCCCAGGCGACAACGCTGGTGACACCAAGAGCCACCCTGCCACCTACACCTCCCAGCCCCCATTCTTAGCAAGGAGCATAGCACCCTTGTGCACGCAGAGAGACCCCAAAAGCTGGGACCTCTTGCCAGCCCCCACTCACTGCTCCCTGCTCAGGCGTGCACGCACGCAGCCCACTGCAGGTCTCAATAATTCAGGCCTGACACATTAAAGTTGCATGGCATGCAATTGCTGTCTGCAAGAGCAGACTGAGTCAGGGTTTCTGGATGGTGAGTCTGGCCCAGCAGACATGGGCAGGCAGTGTTAGGAGGGCAGGGTGTGGGCAACAGGCACAGCATCTCTGCAGTGAGGTCTAGGGGTGGGAGGAGGTTGTGGAAGGAAGCACAGTCCCGGCTTTTGGGATACACATTTCCGAGAAACCTGTGTTTGAGAAAGGAATGACTGGCACAATGGCACTGACAGCCTAGCAGGTAGCATGGGGCTGGGATGCAAGAGGTTGAGTCAGGGTGATACTGTCCCCAGGACTGCCCCCTGTTCATTCATCCCCTCTGTCCCTGCAGCCTCCCTGTCAGGACAGAGGCCATGAAGTCTTGTGCTGCCCTAGGCTTCAGGTCAAAAGCCCTTCCCAGCTGTGTCTGTCCCCAGGTCCCTGCCACCACCTGCCATGGTGTGGCTTGAATTCCCACATCCCTCCCCAGCACTGATGAAGCAAAGCTCTTTGCTGGCTGTTCCGGGAGTTGGTTGCCATGGGGATGTCAGATGTACCTGGCTGTTATAGGGATACTGTTGCCATGGTTATGTGGTTGCTGTGGCTGGCAGAGGCAGGGATGGAGCATCAGGAAAGCTGTTTACAATGTGCAGGGTGGGCATCACAGACACCTCAACTCTCTCAGCAGGAGGGTAAGACAGAGTCTAGCCTTCACGCCAAGTGCATCCCCATGAGGCAGAGGCTGGAGGCATTTGGAACACGCAAGCAAAGCTCACCCAGAGCAGTAGGGATGAACAGGCTGGTGATCCTGACCTTGCATGAAGGGAAGGTGACTGAGGGGATGTGAAGTTCCCCATGGTGTGTCCCAGCATGCTCTCAGGCAGACTTGGTGGGAGAGGCACCCACACAGCCCGTGCTGTGTGTCCCACAGAAAAGAGCAGCTTCTCCATGCTTGGTGCCAGGTGCACTGAGCAAAAACCTTTCTGTCCTGCAGGATTGTGTGTTCTGTACTTGCAACACATCTCAATGCCCCCCAGGCTGTGCCAGCCTCTTGAGCAGGAGGATGGGTTTCTGCCCCACTGGGACTGGGAGGTGAAGTGGGGATGGGGATTCCTAGCTCTCAGTGGGCAGGCTATGGGCCCCTGGGGACAAGCTGGGCTGGCAGAGAGTGCCTGGATCTACTCCAGTGCTGCTTGGCCGAGCTCCCTCCTGGGCAGTGCAGTCAGACACTTGGCCTGTCCTTGAGATAAAAAATGCAGTTGCAGGTTTAATTAAAACGAGGGGGAGCTCTGAGCTGCACTGGCAGCCTAGAAAAGCAGAAGACAACAGAGCTGGCGTGTGGCTCCTACAGGCTTCCCTGAGCACCTCTTCCAGCTAAAAACCCTGCCAAAAATCTACTAAAAACTCTGCCAGGACCCCTTTGGGGTCCAGACCTGAATGTGTCACCCCACAGTGTCTACCATGGGGCAGGCCAAGGGCTGTGCAGCTGCTTGCAAAGGGGAAAGCCCATCCCACCACAGGTTCTGTTATTGTAGGGTCCGCAGAAACTTGACAAGCAGCAGGTTTGCACTTCAGCCCTACAGCAGTGAGCCAAGAGATGAGGGACAGATAAGGATGCTCTATGGAGCACTATCATTTCCATGAAATTGGGGTGCACCTGTACAGGACCACCCTGTGCTCACTGTGCACCACACTCCATCGTGTCACTGATGTGAAAGCTAAAACTGAGCTCCTCGTTCTCTGGGGCTGTTACAGATGGGGGATGCAATTGGACTTGGCAAAGTGACTAATGTTTTTAATTAAAAAAATAATCCTTAATCAGCTGCCTGGCCAGGCAGACAGGGCATTTTGTGTGGCAGAGAAAGGGCCGGAGGGTGAGACCTTGGGGGAATGAGAGTAGCAGATGCACAGTGACCATGGCTGCTGCCCAGGCTGCCCAGCAGACCTCCATGCCAGGCTGGCTCCCCACAGCCATATCCCCAGCAAAACCCAGAGAGAGAGGGAGCAAAGCCCTGAACCCACCAACAGCACCATGGCCCTTGCCATTTCACCCCTCCTTCTGCTCTGCCCAGCCCAAGCCCATCGTTCTCTCCAGCCACTCCCACAGCCCTTGCAAGCCCATCCCACTATGGCCAGCTGGGGCCCAGCTCCTAAGCAGCAGTTTTAATTAGATTGCAATTCTATTACATAGCTGCCTGCCCGCCTGTAGTTGCTAATCCTGTTAAGCATCCAGTAAATCTTCCTGTGCTGGGTTCTGTCCCCGGGGGTACAGGGAGGCAGGATGCTGGCAGGTGGGCTTTGCTGAGCCAGGATGTGACTGCTAGGATGCAGAGCTTTGCCTTGGGATTCACCTCTGGAGACCCCTGTAGGGTTGAGAACAGCCCAGGGGGTTGGGGCAGTCGCCAGAGTGGTGAGAAGAGTCAATGGGGCTTTTCCTCTCTTACTTGGTCTACCTTGACTCCTCTGAGCTGCAGAAGTAGAGTGCAAATGCCCTGTCCTTGAGGCACACACACAACCTTTGTGTCTCTCACCACACCACAGTCACCACTGGCTGCAGTGGGTGCTGAGCCCACAGGCCTGACCACGGGGCAGGACAAGGAGCAGAGGTTGAGACAGTGTCATCCTGACCAGGTTAGGGGATACAGTCCATGCAATGCCCCCTCCTACTGGTGCTCAGTGCAGAAGACTGGGCTGGTGGCAACAACAGGGACACAGGTCAGTTGTCCACTGCTCCTGGGTGAGTGTAGCCATGTGTGGGGCACTGGGGCAGGCTGCCCCAGGCAGTGGAGTGTCACCAACAGCCTGTGGGCCCCTGGGGATATGGCTTCTGCAGGCAGTGCACTCTGCAATGCAACTCACAATGCACCTGTGCATTGCCGCAGCAGGCAGCACAAGCATCATTCCCAAGTGGCAGCTGCTACTAGGGTTATGGTGTCCCCACAGTCCTGCTGGCTTGGAGGGGACCCTGGCTGCCCTGCCACAGCACAGTTGCTCATAGGTCAGGCATTACAGCGATCATGTGAGAGCACAGTGCCCCAACAAATTTGTCCCAGCTCTGCAGACTGTCCTTCCAGAAGCCAAAAGACTGCATCCTCTGGTCCCCACCTCTTGCCAGCCACCTTGGTCTATGTTGGAGCTGTGTCAGCCCTAGAGTAGGCACTGCAGAACAGCAGCTCCTGCTACAGACTGAGTGAGAGCCAGACTGTTGCCATTGCCCCCTTCCACACCCAGCCACATTCCCTCAGTACCTCCATGGCCTGGCAAAGAGAGAAGTGTGGCCCAGCTCGGCTTGACCCACCCCAGCTCTGCCCCAGACTGAGCCACAGCAACTCCTGGCAACAAGTTCAATCAGGCTGTAATTGGAAGAACAGGGTGGCACAGGTGGGCTGTGTGCCCGCCCAGAGGAGTCCTGGCACTCCCAGGGATGGGCGGCCAGCAATGAGAGCAGGTGCCGGGCCCTGCAGGGTTGCTGTCCCTGCCGGAGGAGTCTGAGCTGCCATCAGCATCAGCTGGTGCAAATACTGTTGATGGAGGCCACGGCAGGGTCGACGAGCCCCAGCTCCTCCTGTTCATTGACACAAAGCTGGTACCCACACCCCTTGCGCCGGGGCAGAGGGCCCAGGCGCCTGCTGGTCTTGGCACGGGGCGGCAGCAGGAAGCCGACGCTGCCGGCGATGAGCAGGTGCCAGATGCTGTGGATGTAGAAGTAGTTCTCCTCTGTCTCCACAAAGGCGTAGAGCAGCACGGCGGCTGCCGCGATCAGTGCCCCCGGGCACAGGTAAAAAGCCCAGCGCTTCCAGGTCGGTGGGTAGCAGTGGCGGCGCCTGATTGTGCGAGCCGTCTGCGGTGGGGAAAGGGCAGGCTGGAAGAGGGAGCCACGGGAGGGACGGGCACAGCCACATTCCACATTCCCCAGGAGCCAGGGAGAGGGTTCATGCGGAAGGGTGAAGGCAGAAGGGGGGAGGTGCTGGCAGGGATATTGGGCTAGATGGCTGGGCAGGATGCTGAGTACAACTGGAATGGGCACATAAGGGACAATATCTTACCCAAGCGACGGCCATTATCCCCAAAGCAAAAAGGCTGGGCCCCAGAAGGTTCCAGAGCCCGTGGCGGTCCATCTGCAGAGCCATCGAGAGCAGCATGGCCCCCAGCAGGTACAGCACCTGTTGAGCAGTGGGGCACGTGTCAGGATAAGTCCCTTCCATGCCTGCTCTGCATGCTGCCTCCCCACACTTGCCTGCTTGACGACAGGCTGGAGCCGGGCCATGGCAATGACAGTGACCCAGACAGACATGAGGGAGCCCAGGAAGTCACAGAACTGCAGCACATCGTACTCCATGATGCAAAACACCACAATGCCTGGCTGGTCGCAGGCATGATAAAACTGGGGTAGCAGGAAAAGAGTGTGAGAGTTTCCCTGCAAAGCCCCAGCCCCTCACCAGCCCCTCAGCTTCCCCCAGTCACCACTCACAGTGGAGAAAAACATGGTGAAGATGTAGACGGCAGCTTCCATGAGGTAGTGGCTGCGGACAGCAATGGCCACAGGAGGCACAAACATGACATTGCTGAGACACAACAGCAGTGTTGAGAGGAGCTGGAAGCCATAGGAGAAAGCCTCAGCGTTGTCTGTGCATCCCCAGCCATTCCAGCCTGTGACCAGGGAGAGCAGTCGTCACCTCTACAGCACCTGCAGGGGCTGGAGAAGGAGCAGGGAACCCTCTTTCCAGCACCCTGCAGAGACCTGGCATGAAGGGACTAATGGGATGCACAACCCTCAGGGAGAATAGGAGGATGCCAGGGTTTCTTGGGTGCCCGGGGTGGTTCTCACCAGCTTTGCACTCGCAGGCAGCGTACAGGTAGTTGTTGGTGCGCAGCAGTTTGCACTGGCCATAAATGCCACAGTCGTTGATGCAGGGTGAGAGGTAGGCACGCAGGTACACCTCGGCTGTCACGTTGGTGCAGGGTTCAAACCTGTGATGCAGGAAAAGGCGGGGTTAGCACCCCTGAGCAGCTCCTGCCTCTACCAGAGCCACACATTGCACACAGATTTGGTAGGTGATGGGAGACCTTTGGACTGGGCAGGTGCAGAAATTAACTGCTTTGGTGCTAAATATGGCAGCTGAGAGCTGGTCCCCAAGGATCCTGTATGCTGCAGTTGTCTGTGCCAGCCTGGGTGAGCAGGAGGAATGTGGCCACACTTCGACCCACTTTTTAGACACAGTCAGCAGGTTCCTGTTTCATTTGGATTTTGCTGTGTAAATACAGTGCCCTGCAATGCCTGTGTGTGACCCTGTCAAGGAAGAACTGACTGCAGCTGACAACTCAGTGTGAACTAGAAACACAGTGGAGGAGTTAGAGCAGGCACAGCATCCCCGCTGCCCTGTGCCGCCCACGCACAGGGCTCAGAGCACAGCCAGCACTTCATTAGCTCCAGCACACCAGGAGCACAGACAGCCCTACATGCTGGCAGCACGCACCAACTACTGCCTGTGCACATGCAGCCATCCCAACATGCACAGACATGCCAACTACACACATCTGCTGTCCATGCATGAGCTCACACACTCAGATCTGGACACACAAGCATGCAGAACACACACAGCCCTGACCGACTGAACAAACCCAAACATGCATGCAGTGCTGTACACACGTGCACTAAACATGCCTGCAGCACCATCCACACTAATGCACCCTCACACGTACAGACACACACACCAGCCTTTCTTCTCCTCATGGCTCCAGGCGGACACAGAGGCCAGTAGCAGAGCCACAGGCGCAAGACTAGTCCCTGGAGATGCTAATCAGAGCCCCCACCCTGAGCAGAGCTGCCCCCTCACATGCACAGCCTTGTCCTCGCAGTGACAGCCCAGTCCCCTCCTGGGCACAGGTACAGATGGGCAGTGCCGTGGAGATGGGCAAGCACTGACAGATGCCCGGCATTTGCGAGCTGACAGGCACTTCCTAACCGCGAGACAGTGGGAAGAGCCGCGGGGACCTGCAGATGGTCAGGCAGACGTGAGATAGAGCCATCCGTGCCCACGCAGCACTCACACAGTGACACGCAGCCCGCAAAGCCACATGCACACACATGAGCGAGACACGCAGTGCAGGGGACAGGCACACCCATGGACCCACAGTGCACACAGACACAGGCCGTGGTGGGGGACATCCCCTCGGGGGGCACAGAAAGGGGACATGCCGGGGCTCTTACCCATGCTCTGTGGCACAGAGCGAGCGCAGGCTCAGGTACCAGCTGCCCGTCTGTGGGTAGGGGATCCGCAGGCGGCTGAGGCTGGCCGTGGCATTGACAGAGAGCAGGAAGCCTGCCAGGGACTCTGTGGGCCAGGAGAGCTCTGGGTGAGCAGGGTAGGGTGCAGTCCCCTGCTCTGGACAGTGCTGGGACAGGGACAGAATACCCTGTGCCAGGCTCCAGGGCCACATGCCCCCAGTCTCTGCAGCCTCCCACCCAGCCCCTTGCCAAACACAAGGAAGGTGCGACCCCCACAGCCATGGCAGGATGGACATGCACAGCCCAGCCTACCCGTCTCACAGGTGACCGAGGCGTTGTCACCAGACGTCAGCGGGACTTCATGGTTCAGACACCCGAACACTGTCACATTCTCACCACACAGGGAGCTCTGATGGCAGAGGAGATGGCCTTAAACCAGTGCCAGGGATGTCCCTTCTCTGACAGCACACCAACTAGCAGTGCCCTAACACATTGTCCTTCACTCAAGACCACTCTAAATCCAGGTCGTCCTGCCCTTGGAGCATCTGAATCTGTCCTCCATCACCCAAGAGCTCCCCAGCCATGGTCCATGATGCAAAAGCAGCCCAAATCCTGTTCCTGGCTCTGCTGCAACCTTGACATCAACCCAGCCAGCCCCCCACCCCAGGCTGTCCTGCCCCATCCAAGGCGTATGTGGCCACCTCACCACGTTGAGCCGCAGCTCCAGGTTGAGCACCCCTCCACTGTCCAGCACAGGCAGGAGGTTGATGACGAAGACAGCGGGGCGGTCTGGTGGCACTGACACATTGGGCCCAAAGAAGATGTAGAAGTGGACGGAGAAGGTGTCCAGCTCATTGCGAAGTGTGGGCCGGACAGGCCAGCAGTGCTCTCCAGCGGGTGATCCAACAGGGATGGGGACTGAGTGCTTCGTGCTGTTGGGGTTGGTAGGCGGGGGGCTGTCTCCCAGTGCCAGCCCGCCTGCAGAGCCGAAGGAGTGAGGCATGTTCATGGAGGCGCTGGAGGGCAGGAAGGGTGGCCGGGCCAGGCTGGGTCGGGAACAGTCTGGAGGGGCAGAGCCATCAGCCTGGGTACCAACACAGTTCCAGCCCCCTCGTAGGTCCCACCTTACCTTCTTGCCCACTGCTGACCTCCATCTGCAACCCAGCCCCAACACTTTCCAGTGTCTCCAACCCAGCAGAGCTGGGTATAGCCCTGTGCCCATCTAGGGCCAGATCCTGTGGGCATCCTTTATCCCCCCACCAAAGCAGTCAACACCATGGCCCCACCCATACCTCCATGTGCACCCTCACCTGTGAGCTGCACGGTGACCTGGAAAGAGATGGTGCCTGGCACCCCAGGGTGTTTCTCCACCAGCACATAGTACCAGTGCTGCCAGAAGGGCAGGTCCTGTGCCAGCTGGCAGGGAGAGTGTTCCCGGCAGTCCAACGTTGTGGAGTTGTGCAGAGGGGGAGCCTTGGCCCGCACACGCAACCAGAGAGGGCAGCCCTCGGCCCCACGGCACCGCAGCACCTCCACAAGGACTCGTGATGTGTAACTGGGCACAAACACCCTGCAGAACCAGCAGTGTCATGTCATGCCTATCACTATGGACCAACAGGGCTGGGGAGGGAAGCCAGAGGGACGGGAGTCCCCCAGCTCCCCACCTTGAGGATGTCCCTTCCCTAGGAGACCCTCTCACACTCACTTGTAGAGGCAGGAGCGGTTGTGGGGGGCCATGCTCTGCTCAGTGACATGACCAGGGTACAGCACAGCGATGTTCACCAGACGCTGCACAATGAGCTGTGGCTGGAAGAGATACTGGCACTCCTCGTAGAGCCCCTGCACCAGCAGAACAGTGAGTACAGGACAAAGGCCATGGGGCACTGGCCCCACTTGGGACACTGGCCCCAGGCACTGCCAGCCCAAAGCAGTCAGACCCCAGCAGAGCCCTGCAGCAAGCCCTGCCACCCCACAGTAACCCCATGCCCTTCACCTTGACAGAGATCTTGCCCTCATCTTTGGGCAGGTGGGCAGCTAGGAACCAGTCTCCAGGCAGCGGGCTGGTGACGTTGAACACCCCCGTGGTACGGTTGGGCAGGGTCCAGGTCAGGGTCAGTGCGAAGGAGCCAGGGACAGCTGTGTCCCTGGGGAAGTGCGTGTGCAGCGGGTTAATGACAGAAGGAGCCCCTGAGCGGAAATACCTGCAGGAGAGACAGCAGTCAGCAGGTGCAGGCTGGGCATCGTGGCAAGGCCAGCATGTCCTACACGTGGGTGTCTTTCCTCTGTGCTATTAGGAAGCTTAAAGACATCATGGAAGCCATCTGTAAGCTGGGACCTTGCTGGAGACTGTGAGCTTCCCTGCGTGGGTGTTCAAGCAAAACAGTTCATGTATGAGATGTACAAAAGAGTGGAGCCTGCAATGGTCCTGGGAAGATGAATCATGGGGAATGAGCGTGAGTGTTGTCTGGGTTTTGGCTGAGATAGGGTTCATTTTTTTCTTAGTGGCTGGTACAGTGCTGTGTTTTGGATTTAGTATGAGAATAATGTTGGTAACACACTGACATTTTAGTCATTGCATAGCAGGGCTCACCCTAAGTCAAGGACTTTTCAGCGTCCCATGCTCTGCCAGTGAGCAGGCATACTAGAAACTGCGAGGGGGCATGGCCAGGAGAGCTGGCCCAAACTGGCCAAAGTGATATTCCATATCTCAGAACATCATACCCAGTGTACAAACTGGGGAGAGTTGGCAGGGAGCCACCAACCATTGCTGGTTGGGCATCAGTCAGCATATGGTGAGTGATTGTGTTGTGAATCACTTTTCTTTCTTGGGTCTTATTTCTCTCTCTCCTTTTTGTTACTATTATTATTGCTGTTGTTGTTTTATCATTACAGTTACTGCCATTTTTTTATTATTATTACTATTGAACTGTTTTTATCTCAACCCATGAGTTCTACTTTGTTTTTTTTCAAGATTCTTCTCCCCACCAGGGAGTAAGCAAGTATCTTCATGATACTTTGTGATACCCAGTTGGCAGCTGGGGCTAAACCTAAACCAAAACATGTGTGTATGTGTGTGCATATGTGCATGTTTGTGCATGCAGCTATGCAGGCGTGTATACCTGCATATGCATGTGAATGCATGAAGGCCAGGACAGACTGGGCTCTGAGGAACCTGGTCTAGTGGAAGGTGCCCATGGCAACTGGTTGGAGCAGGATGATCTTTAATGTCTCCCTTCCAACCCAAAACCATTCTATGATCCTATGATTCTTTGACTCCATCTGTGCATGTGCTTGTGCAAGTTAGAAGCAGGCAAAAGCAGGCAGGCTCTGGGGCAAGCCCAGGCAGGTGCAGCAGGGGCAGGCAGAGGCAGGCAGGAAGGAAACAGACACAGCAGGCTGCTTACTCACACGGTGATGCTACGGTCTGGGCATTGATCCCCAAAGGTGCCACCTTGCTCCTTGAAAGTGATGAGGTTCCAGACAGCTATGACTGTGTCCTCAGGGATGTGAAAGTGGAAGAGCTCAATGCTGGCAAAGGAGCGGAAGGGGCTGAGCTTGCGTGGTGTGCGGGTGAAATAGTCGGTCACAAAGAGCCCATCTGCAAAGGAGACACAAGGCTGAAGGATTTGGGAGGGGGCTGTGCAGCACCGCCCCCCAGACCAGGCCCACCCAACCAGGCTTTGAATATGTCCCAAATCCAGCAGCCTGAAGGTAGGAGGGCCTGGGACTGTGCCATTTCAGTGAGTTCCCAGGGCTGATGTCAGCTGTGGCCAGCTGTGTCTTCCAGCCCCGACAAAGTTTGCATCATGGCTGGTTCAACATTGCCTCGAGCCCATTCAGTGAGCTGTGGGCACTGATCCTCTGGAGCCTGAAGAGCCCTTGGCCCTGGCTGCTCATGCTCTGCTCCCTGCATTTTACATGTAATAAAGGGATAATTCTCCAAAGCCATGCCCTAACATGTCAGCTCCCACAGAAACATACATTCTCTATCTGCTAGGGAGGCTCAGCACAGAGCCCATCATAAAGAACAGAGTCCCATCCTAAAGCCACAAGAAGGAGTGAGGAAAGCACAGCCTCCCCATTCTCCCATGATTTGTGGAGGAGGAGTGATGCACCTATGTGTGCATATATGCACACATAGGTGCTGTCTGCATGCACAGTGGAGGTGTGCACGCCCACATCCATGGGTGTGCGTGGCTGTGCACAGCCCCATGTCTGAAAGAACTTTCCCCACAGCAAACAATGGGGCCACCTCCCCCTGCCCAATTGCCTGACATTTTGATTTCCAGAGATTTCCAGGAGCCCCAGCAGCACAGGGGCAGCCACTTCCTTGGCACAATAGAGACAAGGGAGAGCAGGTCTTTAGACAGCAGTTGTAACTTCACTGTACAGTTACCACACTACCCCAGTGCCAGCCTGGGAGACTCTTCCATTATTCCCCAGAAATGCAGCAAGAATGAAATCTTCTCACAAGCTGCTGAAAATGGGGAGGCCAGCAGAGGAAAGGCTGGGAGCAGGGCTATGCCCAGGAGGACTCATCCAGGAGTGGGATAGCTGAGAAGAGGGTCTTTGCACCACATGTTCCTGGCTGAGAGTGTGCGCATGTGCTTGTGTGCACGTGTGTTTGTGCTGCGTGTGTGCAGCCCCAGCCGGCTGTACACTGACATGCATCTGCTCCCTTGCCTGGAACAAAGGCAGCTCCCCCTCCCCTTCACTCCCAGCCAACACAAGCCAGGCATGAAACCCCTGTCTCCTTACTGCAAGAGTACCCGATCCCAATTTCCCCACCATGAACCACCAAGTCACTCCGCAGCCCCACGAGGGGACAGTGGCCTGGGACAGTGACCCCAGAGAAGGTGTTAAACACAACTTCAGGAGGGGGAGTGTAGGGAAGCACTCAGAGCTGTGCAGTCCCAGCGCAGTTCCCCTGTGCTCACTCGCCCGGGACGAGATGGGGGGAGGCAGAGGGTCAGTCTGAAGCGCCGAGACAGTGCGGCCAGAGCACGGGAGGGTTGCCAAAGGATCGGGATTTCTATCCATGGAAGCGGAGCGAGGTGAAGGAGAAAAGCAAAAACCTCTCTGCATCAGGCCAGCGGCTGGGGCCGCGGGACCCCCACCTCCGGACCACAGCCTCAGGTCGCGGCCGGCGGTCAGCACCGCGGACAGCTCCGCGGCCGGCGGTCAGTCAGCTCCGCGTACGGTTCCCGTAGCCCCTCCACCGCTGCCCCCCGGCATCAGCAACACCCGGCCAGCTGCCCTCCTCCCCAGGGATGTCCCCTCCAAGCCCCCGGGTATCCTTTCGCATCCCGGTCAACAAGTCAGCTGCCCGTGCCCCATAGCCCGCTCCTCGCCTCACATATTCCCGTCGATGCCCGCCCCTCACTTCACTACTCTTGGCTGGGCACACACCCCCCTCTCCGTAGGCTGGCCATCCTTGCTGCCCCCTGCACGCACACAGACCTCTGCCCTGCATCTGCAGCCCTCCGGGTGCACTCATTGCCCACACGGACATGCCTCCCGCCTAGGGTGTTCCTCTGCCTGTGCACTGCATGCGTTCTCCTGGCACGCACACCTCTGTGCCCCACTGCACACCTGTTTCCTCTGTGCCCCACTGCGTGGGTACCCCGTGCCCCACGGCACACTTATCATTGTGCCCCACGGCACGCACATCCACTCACTCCATTCCATAGGCATCCGGTACCCTCTGCACCAGCATCTCCATTCCCCATTATGCAAACACCCTCCAGTACACACGTCTCTGCACCCATCATACCCACCTCGTGCCCTATTGCAAGTGTACCCCCTGCCCCATGGCACACAACCCCCACACCGAACTGGGCACATGTCTGTACCCTGCTGCATACGTGCCCCAAGCCTCGCTGTATGCTCACTCCACTCACTTTGTCCCATCGAACGTGCACCCCGCATTTGGGGAATGCCATCCCCCCATAGCTACCTACACCTCTGTGTGCCATTCTCACCCGCCATCCACCCCACTTCACGCACACTCCACATCCCATTGCTCGTGTATCTCATACCCATCCCAAGCTCATTCCCTGTGCCCCGCTGCACGGAACCCCACGCCCCGCACCTCCAGCCGTCGTCACCACCGCATCTCACCTGCCCCCCACCTCACTGCGTGCACACCCTACATCCCATTGCTTGTGTACCTCGCACCCATCCCAAGCTCATCCCCCTGTCCCACGGTACTGCACAGACCCCCCGCTCCCCACACCTCCTGCCCACCTCACACACGCCCGTGCTCGGTTCTCACCCGCCCCCCGCCCCACTGTGTGCACATCCCACATCCCGTTGCTCGTGTATCCCACGCCCACCGCACACTCATCTTCCTGCCCCACGGCACTCTGTCCTGTGCTTCACCGCACGGACCTCCGCGCCCCACGCCTGCAGCCCCCCTGCCCACCGCACACACCCCCGTGCTCCGTTCTCACCGGCCCCACTGCGCGCACACCCCCATCCCGGTGCTTGGGCACTCCATACCCATCC
>WEIV01002896.1:313-44081 GCA_013390005.1 Calyptomena viridis
GGAGGAAGCAGGAGCATACATGGATATGGATAACTAAACGAATAGAGGTTCACATGCTTGGGTCACATTCAAATCTCTGGGGACTCTGACCAGAAGATTCATTGCAATCTCCAGGTTTGTTTAGGGTGGAAATAGTAAGTAGTGGGGGCTTTACATTTCTAACCTCTGCATTTTTCAACCCAGTGTTGGCCTTTTACAACTAATTCAGTATTATTTGTTTACTCAACACTGTGCATTGCCACTCTGGACTGAGAGGTAGTCCTGAAAAAAAAGGAACATTGGTTTCTGCTTTACTTCATTATATGTTTAACAAACAGAGGTAAAAGGTAGATCTCCAAGTCTCCAAGTTTGTGTGTCTTTGAATCTAGTTTTGGCTAGGCATTTTTCTTTAAAACTCTGCACATAGATTAATTGAAAATGCTGTCAAGTAAAGCAAAGTTAAGTCTTTGGGCACTTCTCAGTTCCCCCGAGAATCTGCCAGAAGTGGTGAAAAAAGCAATGTGATAGCATCTTTTGAAGCACCTATACAACAGAGACATAAACTCAGTTTTATTAGAGGTCAGTTTTGTACCAGAGGTAGACAGACTAAATTTGATTGCACCATAAAAATCCAGAACTTTTTGGCTGCATTTCAAAAAGAATCTTGTTCTAAGTCTCCTTTTGTAAAATGGTATTTTCTATTAGAACTCCACCAAACAGGCACTGATCAGTCTATTCAGGCAGCACAGATTATAGGTTAGCCAATATTGTAGCTGTAGAACAGCTTATTTCATGCATACAATTTGCTTGCAAAAGAATTAAAATTGTTCTAGTTGTTGGACTAATTTGTTCTCTCTCTGTCTCTCTCCCCCACCTCAAGTACTGAAGTAAACTTACTGAGATCTGAAGGCAGATATTATTTCAAATTTTTCATGTTTCATTCTGTTAATCTTCTTTTTTTTCCCTTAACAAAGAATTTTAGCAAATAGACTAACATCTACTTAATACCTAAATTAAATTTAGAAATAGCCCACCAAAATCCCACCAAACTGTAGAAAATGATGTGGCAGCTTGCTCGTCTGCATTGGTTCTGTTCATTGTTCCCAGACAGTGTCCAGAGCTGCCATGCTTCCAGCTCTCCCCCCTTTCAGGAAAGATGAGACCAGCCTGTGGCCCTGAAACCTAAAATTAGGTTATATCCCCTTCTTTCTGCCTTTAGGCATACTAGCCTTAAGTAGCACATGTCCTAGAAATAATCCTCACTGTTCCAGTGGTACCAACTATGTGTTAAGGCACTTCTGAGTATAATCAAAACAGACACAGTGAAGCAAAAAGACACACTGGTCCAGTTGATGGACTCTACAGAAACTGTGAATATATAGTTCTATAGAATTGTGAATAATTCTAGAGACATCAACAGGGTGTGACTGGAAAGTGGTTACTTACTGATGAATTTATGGATTTCCTCATCTATTTGTTGACTTCTAGAACAGAAAACAGAATTGCAATTGTCCCTCTCTATTGATGTAGTGATGAGGACTGCTCTTGTAACAGTTCTGGCTGAACTTGAGACATGGAATAACTGAAGTTTTGTCACCATCAAAGGCAGGTGCTCTTCCTGTGACTATGTCTATCTGCACAGTTTGACATGGAGAGCAGATTAGGAGAAATTCCAGTCTAAACCGAGAAGCTGTATTTCTGCAGTTCAAACAATTACTGGTTTGCAATAGATCTGCTGGCTGAAAAAGTGGTGAGGAGGTAAACGGGTTTTCATTACCTTAAAAATATTTTTAGATGGTGACTTTTAGCAAAACAAAAGAGATATGTCATTATGGGTCTATCAGAAACATTTAATTTAAATTGAAATGAGGTTTTGTACCATTTTATTTCTAATCTTGTCCTCTCCTTCATTTCCTTGTCTGGTTTTGCAATTAAAAAGTTTAGTTTTGGAAATTCAAAAGCACTTTGAACCTCTCTTCTTCCTTCTTTTAATAAGCAACCTGAGACCAGATCTCTAAATAATTTACTTGAAACTTTATTTTCCTTCAACAAAAGTTTCTCTCTATTTTAAAAAATAAAATAACATAATTGCAGGAGAGAAAGGAAGTTTGCTCTAGTTTTGCAGACTGGAATTAAATAAATGAGTGCCATCTACTGGTTGTGAGTTCTAACCTGTAGATTCCTTAACCTTCCATGCACTTTGGCATTGCAGTGTTTGCTTTATATTAGAACTCATCTTTATGCAAGAAACATAATAAAATACTTCATCTTTCCACTGTCTCATGCTTCTGGATGAGCAAGAGACATTCCACCATAGTTTTAAATTATAAGTAAAGACACTTTATAATTAAGAAGATGCCATTAATCAAATCAACCAGCAGTAGCTCAGTGTTTTAATTATACACAAATATTGTATTTAGTCTCTTCCTTTTGGTTATTCATCACCTCTATCCACTAGACTGCTGTCTGTTTATTATTTATTAAATCCTACTGAAGACTTGCTATATTTTTTATGAGTATGAAAAGAGTTCTTCAGAATTAATATCAACACTGCTTTTTTAACCGTAAAGCAGAAAGTCACATTTATATTTATAACTGGATTATGTGTACTGTGCTCTTAGCTTTATGCACATTTGCCTGTAGCAATAATTTCCATTTATTATATATAGTGACTTTTGATAATTCTACTTTCTCTTCCACACTTAGAGTGCGCCAAACTAAATAAGATTACCTTTCCCTTAGGTAAAAAAGTTAACTTTCAAGAATAAGGTGACATACAATAACAGACTTTAAAACTATCAAGTCAACAAGATGTAACTTTGGTCTTATAAACTTTCAGTTTGGAATCACTAAGGTTGTCAAATCCATTCAAAATTAGCATGAATCAAGAACTCAGTACAAGTTTAAAGCAACCAATAGTATTGTTTTTCTTACTAAGAAAGCAAAAGAGAGATGAAAAATTTCAGGTTTCCAAAAGTCAACAGGATTTCAAAGCTATTTTTATTTTAATTACTTTAAACCTTTGACCTTTCCTAATATGTAGTTGTTGGGTAAAAAATTGCCACCCCTTAAAATACATGATTCCTAGAAACAGTGAAGTCCAGGATTTACTCCTCACCAAGATGACCAAGATTTCAACTTGAACATGCTCAGATGGCATCTCTACCATGCTGTTAAATGTGCTAAGATTGGTCATGCAGGCTGGGCTTTGAACTGAAATTTGCATTCTGGGAAACTGATGAAGTCCAGTTAAAGCATTGAAATTGCACTTAAATTTTTGTTTCTAACATTTCTTTCCAGTGGAATAGTCCAAACCCTTCAGATGTGCCCAGCCATTAAAAAATAATAATCATGGGGATATCGAGGTCAACTCAGGAGCTATGACCCAGCACTTTGTGAAAATGGAAACCTTGGTGTTATGTTTTATTTCTGATGTCAAAAGTCACGAGCTGTTCAGGATGCTCATTGAGATGCTGGACACCGCATTGATTGTGCAGCAACAATTTTATAAACATCTACCAGAAGGCAGTTTAGTCAAAAAGAAAAAGGCTGGTGACGTCTGCTAGGAAAGAATAAAGTAATTATCTCTTTTCCCCTCACACTGAACCAGTGCATACCTCCTTTATACTCACTGATTATATGTTTCTCATATTCTATAATTCCTAGCTCCACTTATTCATTCATTTATTCTTTCTTGTTATGATGAGTCCTAAAAAAAATCACAAGATAAATGTAAACAGAATTACAATAGATGGATCTAAATAGAGGAAAAAAGATATATTGGCATTTATTCTCACAGATTATTTGGATGACAGGGAACAATTAGTGTTTCCTTGTTTATAGCCTTTAAATATCCAACTTTCATTCTGGATTCAAGTCACTTGCCTCCATATTTAGTACAGAGGAAGAGAAAAAAGAGGGAGAGGAAACTTTGGGAAGATCTGTTGTCCCTGAAGGTACTGCTCTTTCATAAGGGTTCCTATTCTCTTCTCAATAGCTGGATCACAGATACAGACGGTGTCCAGCCAGAAAAGATGCTGGTCTGGTGACTATGTTTGGATTTGTGGAAGGAAAAATGACAAAGTGGGACAGGACAAAATTTGGGTTCATGGGTGGCACGTGTCCCTTGTCTGAGTCTTTAGTAGCTTTTAAGATAACAACTGCTGCCACAAGTGAATGGAAACAAACAATTTGTTTGCAGCAATTCTCTTGTGACTCTGTGGACTGATTGACAGCTTTATTTACAAATTGTGCCATTTGGCCTTGGCCTTTTGACAACTTCTTTTACAAAGGGTAGCTCATGTCTGAAGGAAAGTCATTGAAATACTTCTTTTGATGGCAAGATAATGATTCAGTCATCTTTTTGTGTGCTTGAAGGGTACTGTTGGACAGATCAATGCAAGTGGAGAGTTCAAATGCCATGGACTTTGTGGGGCAGCACTATCATAATGTTCAAGTTTCAAAAGAGATGTAATGAGCTGGACTTCTGTACAATGAAATATATAATGAAAATATTTTTTTAATTAAGTACCATACCTTTTCCCTCCTCAGTTGATCTTATCACTATCAGCAGTAATCTATACTGTCTTAGGAATGATTCCATAGACATATTGATTTAATATCAGCTACTTTTAATCTTCCTAAAATAAGGCATTTAATTTAAGATGGCCATAAGATGGGATGGATACTCCCCTCCAAAAGATCCCTCCCAGCTCTCTTTGGACAGGATATATGATTGCTTGCATCCATCTCATTCAGGAGTGACTGTCACTTGCCCTATTTCCTACAGCCATGCAGAGTACTTGGCAACCACAATCTCACTACAAAATATTTTCTATTTATTCTGTCAGTGGCAGAATGGACCTGCTCTGGTCTATTCAGGCTGTTTTATCTCTTTGTTCTCTCCTTCTGGATGGTAGTAGAAAGGCAAAACTGCATGACTAATTTGCAAAACTATTGCTGAGACCTCAGATTCCATTAAATGACTTCTGTCTCCAGAGATCATCTGTCTCTTTTCTTTGCAAGATTTGTCTACAATGAAAATACAAAGTTCCATGGAGGGCTCTATTTTGCAAAGTTTTGGGGTTTTGTTTGTTTGCTGGATTTTTTTGTTTGTTTTTAAATTTAGAAGCCCTTCTACAGCTTAAATAATAGTAATCCCTTTATTTACAATCCTCTCAATCTCCAGATTTTATGTCCTTATTTAGGCTTATAACTACTGGTGATTGGATAGATGAAACATGTATGAAAAACAACACGAATACCAGAAGTGTAGGACACAGAAGCTTGTGTGGAGTAGTTGACATTACACATTGGAGATTGATGAAGAGTGACCTAAGGTAGCAGACACCTAGGTGGCTCAAGAACTACAGAAAGAATTAACTGATGGACATAGGTACCCTACTGAAGTGGCCACACAGCTGTTCTGTCTGAATTCATGTTTTTCGTCACTTCTATACCATGGCTTCTGGTCACATGAGTTTGGTTAAGCAGGAGTTGAAAAGTGTTTGTGCTACTCTCATTTGCCATCTATATACTAAAGGGAACAGAAATAACTCTACTCTCTTAGAGCTGCTCACACATCTAGAGAGGCCATGGCAACTGAAATTCACTTTAAATCCTACAATGTAACTAGCAAATAAATAAACCCCCCCAAATCTCTGTAGCAACATGCATCATAATGCATAAGAGCTTGCAGTAGACAGGAACTTGACCAAGATTCTTTAGGGTTCTAGAAATCTTAACTCATTAATTTATTTAATGAAAATGACTCCTGCTTTCTGTCTATTTTTTATTCAAGAGAAATCTAGACCTTCTCAGTGTTGTACATTTAGCAGTTTATGTAAATGACTTCCAATCTCAAAATTGTATGGGAGACAGAGTCTTTACACTTTTTCAACACCCTGTTAATGCCAGCTTTGAATTGGAGAAAGTTTTGTGTCTGCTACATATGAGGTAGGGAAGGATAGGTTGTCACTTCAAGGTGTCTGTGTGAATACCAAATAGGAAACTTGTCTGCTGTGCATGTTCAGAAGCATGTACATATAGTTTATCAGTTTCATAAATAGTTTTTCACCCCCTTCTGTAAAGTGATTTATAATGATGATTCTTATTAAAGACTACTTTCATATTTAAAGACAATTCTTAATCCAAAGCAGGGTGTAATATGACTATTCTTCATGCCCGAATTACACTTGATAGTGAAAGTTATATTTAATGGTGACACTAATCCAAATCTGGAAAGGTTTGCAGTCCTGATTTTTAGACTTTTCACCTGAGGGGTAGATTATGTTATCTGTATTGAGAAAAAAAGAATGCTCATGAAAAACTTTTGTGAATAGGATACACCTTACCTAACTTTAACTCTGAAGTGTGAGACATCCAGTCTAAAAGTGCTCTGTTTTGTCAGAAAGTAAAAAGAGGTAAATCTAAAATGTGATCCAATCCACTTTTGTAGTACATGATCTGACTTTCTCTAGGATGGCTTAAAGGTGCCACTGTTGTAGTTTAAACTATACTGAGCCTAAATGATCAACTGAGACAAGTCATATGACTTTTCAGCAACAAAAAAATGGAAGGTGAATTAAGCTATAATTATGACTTCGATAGTGGATAAAATAGTAGAACAAATAATAAGTGGAAGAAAAATGAAACCAAACAGATATTTTACCTGTCCTTTTAACATCTCTCTTTAGTGGTATCCTCAGTCTGTTTTCTTCTATTCTATAATTATCTTTTTCATTGAGTCAAAATCTATTATCCTGCTGTACAACATCTCTCATTCCAAATCAGTACCTGCCAAATAAAAACTATTCTCACTTTCACTGCCTTTAATTTTCATGTCTGAAGATTTCTGAATGTACTGTGGAATTTTTTAAAGCTAGAACTGAGGTTTGACTGCCAGTCTTATATCATTTAATTATCCCTTTTTCGTAAAAGTGTTTTGGAAATATTCCCTGGTCAGAAACCTGATTTCTTTACTGGATCACAATCTCTGACAGAAAGCAGCTGTCAGCGTTATAATCTAAGGGTTTAACTGAAGTATGAAATTGTCTGCTGGAGAAAGAATAGAGCAGTAAATATAGATGAAATGAATAAGGAAGGGAAAATGTCAGAACTCTGACTCATGATCTCAGTAAATCTAGATTAGAGTTTTGTTCATTTATTTGTTTTTGTTTGTTTTTTGTGTGTGTTTTGGTTTTTTTTCCCCTTCTGTTTCAGTTTTAAAATTCAGCCCTTTTGACTGCAATATTTGTTAACTTCATCTTTGTGAGATTCTTATTTGTGAGCTTCATCTTCTTGGTGCAGGGCATGTTTCTTTCTATAACTAGGTTTTAAAAGGTCTCCAGCATGAAGAACAGAGACCCAAAGAATAAATCCTGAATGAAACAAGATGGAGTGTAAAACATCTGGACAAAACCATTGCCTTCTTGATGAAGTGCAAAGATATGGAGGAGATGGACACATTTTGTTGGTAGCAAAGTCATCATGACTTAGCATGAGCACATGGTCAATGAATTCTCTCAGGGGTTTTTTGTGTTTTTTGTTTCATTTTGTTTGTTGTTGTTGTCATTGTTTTGGGTGTTGGTTTTTTTTTTTGTTTGGTTTGTTTTGGTTTTAATCTTTTACTCAGTACAGTTATGTACATTTTATGAAGTGGTAGGATGCTTGTCCTGTTGAGGAATTTAGAAAATTGACACTTCCTCAAGATCTGATCATCTACAATTAGATTTTCTTGGAATGGTATTTCAGATGAAGGTATTCTGTGGTAAATGGAAAATGTTACCATGCCAAATAATATCCTGGTAGTGACAGGCCATGATGCTCTACAAGAACCCCAGTGATGGAGAAATGTGACCTTTTCAGAAGCTGTGGCTTTAAATTGAAATGTTCAGTGTAAGCTCTCTTCTTTGCTGTGCTCTTGACTTGCATAGAATTTTCTTAATTAAAAAAAAATGTACTTACAGCCCTTTTTTCCAGACTCCAGGGTCATCACTATGTCCCACCATGCTTCTCCAAAACAGGACACTTAGTTTTCCTTATAGAAATAAATTGAGAAGTATCCATAACCTCACTGTGAATAGAAACAGCTACTAAGCAAGTCAGACCAGGGTACTGTGGTAAGCTGAACTGCTGCTAAATATAATTCCTACTGGATTTTGATTTCATTTACAGAAGTTGTTATTGACAGAAGTATATCAGCAACACACTTCCAGATTCAAGGCAACTGTAGATAAATAAAAGAATTATGACTTCCCATGAAATATTTTATGTTAGCCATTTTTTACTTCTGAATAAAAATCTGATGCAATTAAGGGAAAGTCTGAACAAAAATACATTTAGTTTATATATATATATTTATATAACCATAGGTATGTATATGCATATGTCTTGTTTTTAAGACAATGTATTCCAAAGGGCGAGGCCTAGTGGAGTAGAAACTCCTCCCTCCAAATCATCAATTAAATTTGAAATCAAGAGACTTTCAAGCAAAAATGTAAAAAAAGGAAGTAACTACACTCCAAGTGGCAACAGCGGCGGGGGGTGGTTGGGGAGCGATGGCCATCACCTTCTGAGGGTCACTGTGGAGACAAAGGAGCTGCCGGGAGCTTCCTGCCCCTTCTGTTCCCCAGAGTGACCAGGGGTTCTCCCCCCTCTGATGTAAACTGTTCCTGGGGGTGGGGTGCAGGGCAGGCTCTCCTCCCAGTGTGAGGAGAAAAGGAGAGGTGCTGCTGCTGCTGTCCTCTGCCTGGAGTTAATAACTTCCCTTTTGTGGCCCTGGGCTAGGCCATTAAGTTCCAGAGCTAGAAAAAAATTGTCTTGATGTTTATCTCTCTCCTAGCAGGAGAGCTTTCCCCCTGCCTCCCCCCACTGTGAGAAGAACTCTGCTTTTAGCAAACAGCACAACTTACCTTAGTGAGTTACCTTTTTTGCCCTTTCAGCATCTTGTGGTGGTAGTGGGAATATTCAACAGAAGAAATCCAGCCCACAACAGCATGCACACCTGTGCAAACTTCTTTTTGACTTGGGGGCATGGCAGGACTCAATATGCTTATAAGGACTGGAAGAAGTGAATTAGTGCAGTGCTTTTCTTATCCTAATTGCACTTGCTGAGAACAGCTCCACTGTACATTACTTAGTCCAATAATAAGTTGTCTTCCATGTATATAGTAGAACTATGGTAAGTGACCGTGACAAGATTACCCAGGGCCAGGCTATACTCCTCTTATAAGTACTGCAATGATCCAAGGAGATACATCTTAGGTAATTAGTGACTGTAAAGTTTTGCCCCCTCAGTGGATGTCAGGAAGAATAGTATCCTGAACTGTCCTGCTACTGTGTTCATGCCTCAGAATGTAACTGTTCTCAGTTGATAAGAACAGTCCATGCTCTGTCTTACATTGTCACTTCCAGTAAAAGTTACACTTCATGCCACTGGACTTTATTTTCTGTTTGTCTATTAAAAACTAGTCAAGTTGGTATAAATTGTATGGAGTACCTCATTGGTATTTTTGTATAAAAATTGTTAGATTTTTGAGGTATTCCTCCCCAGATTCCTACACATGATGGACATTTTTGGAAGAAACAGCATAGCACTCACATGAGATTTCTAATAATAATTGTTTTTGTGGAAAACGAAGAATCATAGAAACACAGAATCACATATTGACTTATTAAGGAGGAAATTGCAGTACATAGTCTTGCAAAATCTCCAACAACCCCTTCTCAATCTGGGCCATAACATTAATATGCTACTTTAGGACTATGAGAATGATAACTCAGTCAAAGGATCCATATTTTTAAAGCAGTTCTCGAAGCAAGGATTTTGCTGAAAAAAAGATCTTAGTATTGTAAAACTTTCTTGACATAATTTTATAACTTTATCTTGAATCCATACTTCTTCATTATTATCTCTCTTAGAAACTCAAATACCAATATAATACACATTTTTTTTCCAACAATATTCTGAGAAGCATTTCTAAAGATATCAAAGGAGGGAATTGTTATTTATAGAAGTTCATTAAGGCAGAGCCAGGACTACAAGATATCATTTATCTCAATTCTGTGATTTAAAATACTGACGTTCTTCCTCACGATTTCCAATAACATTGATAGATTGATAGAAGCCAATCAATCAGAGACTATAACCTAAATAATCTATTTTATGCATGTTTTTTTCAGCACTAAACTTGAATAGTGTTCGTGAAATCAATGGAACAGAATCAATTGCAATGGCAGAGTATCTGGTACATCAATTTTAGGATGCTTTGCAACCTTTCACATTCATGATGCTTGCTTTGAACTCAAACAGAATTCCAGCTTCATAGGGGTATGAATCAGGCCTTCAAGTTCAGATTCAAATAACTTAAAAGTAGTTGAAACTCTTGGACAATGAGGATTAAGAGCTTTGGGAGTTTGCTAATGAGGTACACTCTAGCTCGTGAGCTGGCAAGTGTTGATGGATTACCACATATCTTCTACTATTTGCTATCTTTAATTATTAGAGTGATGGGTAGCAATCCCCAGAAAGGACAGGAGGAAATAAATTTTTCCTCCTTAGATATGAACATTAACTTTACACTACAGATGCCTTCAAAAGCATTCTGATATTCCAATAGAACACAACAAGCTCACAGACATTACATGAGATTCACATCAAAATAAAGCTCCTAGAAATGAAAGTAGGAAAAATACTGTTGTAGAAAGGGAAGAAAAGAATTTATACAAAACAGAATGAAACATTAAATAAAGGGAAAAGGAGAAGCAAGGGACAAGGAAATGTTAAGAATGTTAAGAATTAGACTACAATCTTAATTACTTCTCTGAAATTGCTCCTGTACTGAACTCACGGGAGTCCACTTGGCACATATTTATTTATATCTCAGAATACTGCATGTAATTACGTGCAACTGAATGATCTGGTAATCTTGGAGGAATAGAGCTAGTTAATATACATCCTTTCACCATGAAAGTGCTTTAAAATATCTCCAACATTATATGAGGCAAAAGATACTGGCAGCCAGGGAGCATTTTTTGAGAAGTTGAGTGTTTTGACCACCGAGTTTAAACTAGAAGCTATAATCTCCTAAATTCCATCCTTCTGACCAGTGATAATCATTCTTGGAGAAACTGGCTGAAACCAATCCAACCCAAGCCATAGTATGTTCAGGTACTTCAGTGATGGTAATATCAAAATGTCTTAGTGGCACAGAGAATGAAAGACTGGTGAGAAAGAAACACATAAGGTTATAAAGACAAGTCTTATCCCCGAACTTGTCTTGTATAGCTAAAGTACTCGTTGTTTGAAGCAGGTGCTGGCATGAGGCACAGTTTTTCATGTTAGTGTCTCTTTGGCTATAACTTGGCTATCCCAGGACATCAGACAAAATGACCAATGTACAGAATGCAGGATGCTCTGATTAACCTGGCATGCTGCTGTCATGATAACAGTATATTGTCAAAGGTTTTCTACTCCCCTCAGCTTCAAGTTGAACAACCCAATTTTATCATTTACAAGCAGTAGAACAATACCATCCAGCAACTTCCAGTCATATTTTTGTTGATTCTGATATTTGACTGAGTTTTGCATGTTTTTATTCATATTTCACAAGCATAGTTTGAAACTACTAGAACTGTTCATTAGAAACAAGAGAGTTTCACCTAACCAGCACACTTTCATATCATATTTTTGTTCCATTTTTACCTTTGTAAGTACAATGATCTAATCAAACTTCAGAGTATTCTGTGGTCTCCTATTATTGTATTATTTTGCTGTGCTTCTATTTGAAAAATTTAGCATATCATGGAATGACTTCTGCAGTTATTACCTATACATTTTCAGCAGGAGAATATCTAAACCTAACTTTAGTTTTGTCACCCATTAAGTTCTTCTTGCATAAGCAGATGATAAGTTCAAGCTTCTTTAGGATCACAAAAAACCCAAACACAAACTACTGAAGAAAAATAAGTGTGAGTTGTCCTAGTGCCATTCCTAAATTCTCACCTTGGAAGTAGAAATATTGTAAGATAATGTGTAAGATGTGGAATTGTACAGTTCAGTCTTACTTTTGCAATTATCTGAAGTTTTTGGATGACAAAAATACTAATACTTCCCTCCCATTAGTCATACACTACTTTCTGCCATACACATTGATGACTACGATTAATTCCCATTTTAATGTCACCTTACTCTGAATGGAAATAAGACATAAAATTTTTTAAGACAAATATTTAAATGTCAACGCTCATGAAGTTTCCATGATTACGACCTTTTTGCATTCCCTAAATTTTCTTCCCTTTGATATAAGTCCTCACTGCTGTAAGAAACTTAGGGAATTCATCTTTATTAACCAATGAGGCTGTGTGAAAAATATTTATTGTCTTTCATTTCAAACAGTCCTCTTTAGTAATAAATGAGTATAAAGGAAGCATGACAAGCAATTTGCTGCACAGTAGATGATATTAATGACCTGCCACACTCATGTCTCCTTGTGTGATATGTGGCTATTATTTTTTTTGAGTGACAGATTGCAACAGAGAATGTTAGGTATCAGTTGTGTCCCGTTATCTACTCTCTGTTAATAAGAAATGAGTAAAATAGCTTTATTTTATATAACTCAGACACCACCAGCACTCTCAGTGTTCCTCTCACAGGGCCAGTAGTGAAGGCTTAGGGAAAGAACATGAGAAACTGGGAAATCACAGTGCCCTCCTATTAAGCTCGTGCATTTCTTTTTGCTGATAGTAGTAAATGTTCAACCTGTTAATTACAAACATTCCATTCATCATATGTAACTCTTTCATCATCTGTGAATTCCCTCTGAAACACACATAACAACCTCCTGTAATTACTCAAGAGTCCTAACATATGCAGCCCTTCAAATTCTTGTCATAGAGACTGATCCATGACTGGAGTCTTGAGAGGCCTGAAGGTATTGAAGACCAGGCCGAAAGGCTGAGTGACAGTGGCTGGAACTGCTGCTACAGTGCCCAAAACTGCAGATTGGTGTTTGGGTTTGCAAACCAAGCCCACAAAAATTTGGGATAGCTGGCCATACTGCCAGTGCACAGGCCAGTGGGAGTTGCTGGGCTTGCTGTGTATCTCAACATGAAGAAACAGTTTCTGAAACCTGATGGATTTCAAACTGGTTCCCTAAAATACCTATTGATAGACTCGTGATAGCTTTAGCAAGAGCTTTTTAACTGGTGATGGATAAAGAGAAATGAAATGTGGTACAAGGATTTTGTGAGGACTGAAACTCAATATTGTCAACAATAGTAAGGTATTGCTTAAGAAAGTCTCCATTTTGAACTCACCTGTGTTGCATACAAGAGGAATAAACACATGGTAGTCAACCTCTGTAGCTGCTTTTGGACAGTTATAGGGTATGGGCTTGTTTGGGTTTCTTGGTTTTGTTTTTTTTCTTGTCCCACAGCTTAATAAATCTAATTAGTTTCTAATCAATTCCATTGAGATATTCAATGTGATATGTTTAACATTGTAGGTGTGGTGGGACTGTTAATGAAAGCAGCAGAGGTAATTTGAGATTTTGTTGGAGGGGATGTGATTCCAATTCAGTTAACATGCCAATACCAATAATTCAATAAATGTATAATGTATCACCAATAAACTACAAAACCGTCATGTTACCCGGTTAATAGAATTTAATAAACCCTAAAAAAAACATGGGAGAAGGAGATCTGCAGAAGGAACAGTCCATCTGGTTGTGAGTGCTAACATAAAAGCTCCAGCACTTACAACTTGCAGGCTGTCACCTTACACTGCTGCCTCACCACCCCATCACACCACTGACTACAGAAATGGCCTGCTGTGACATGATGCCATTGCAGTCACACTCAACTGTGCTGATGCCACATTAACCTGCAGATAGTAATTTGACATTACTCTTTATAGTGGCAGCGCCCTGAGCTCTCTGGCGTGGTAAGTTGGCATTGAAAGAGTATAGTTCCATACCACAGGAAAAAGAAGATATCAAACTGGTGAAAACAAAAGTGCAGACAAGGTGTTGTTTCATTTTACATCAGGATTCATACTGTGCATTTTTGATTGATACCAGCCTCAGTGAGTATCTAAATATTGATAATTGATAAAGATACCACAAAAATAGTATACGAATGAGATTTGGAAAGAGCTGTATCCATGTGAAGATTGTAATCTGTAACATGAAAAGTTTTGAGCTCTGCTATAGGATGTTGAATATTTTGATTTTATGATATATTTGCTGAGAAGTTACTTATTCTCTTTGGAGAGCAGATTTATGGAAAAAACCCCAACTTATGTTGTATACAGATATGCAGCAAATAAAAGCACATCGTTAATCATTATGAGTGCACCTACAGGGCTCAGCCCATGAGATATCTGCATAAAATTTTCCAGATTCTTTCAGCTGAGCGATGGGCACAAAGCAGGGGATACATCTACGAAGTATATTAAGCTAGACTGTTATATATGGAAGGGTCTTACAGTTCAGCTAATGTTACACTTGAGGCTGTTCTGCAAAATATGCCAGCACAATTAATGTCAACACCAGATAACCAGTCACTGTAAATACCCTTGGAGGGATTTCTTATATCTTTTAGTAGAAATCCCATTTAAGAAGTAAAGTTTCCAAATGTATCCTAGAAAATCAGAGGTCAATTCAATAACCTACAAACCAGCAGGCAAATTTCATCTGCTGTTAAAGGCAAGTGTTATCTCATTTGACAGGAATGGGCTAGTGGGAAATAAATAAATGGATGTCCTTTTTTCCTGGAACAGACATTATAGTAAGCACTCAGACTGCCCTTTATGCTTGTGTTGTGTTTGGCCATTGCTAGGCTGGGCCCTACTATAAATATCAGAACAAGTCCATTTTACACCATGGAATTATGACAACCTTTACATTCTCATTTACTTTACAATCCCACATAAATAAGTTAATAAAAGTTATTCTAGACACACTCACTTTCCCCAACCCCACACTAGATGTTCCAAAAGATATGTACTGTGGAAAGGCAAAAAAAAATGAACCCAATATAAACCTATTAAAGTTATCAAATTTTTCTTTCTTTTCCCTGTCTATTTCTTTTCAATGTCCAAGATTCTCTATTATCTGTCATTGAACCAACTTTTGCTTACCATGTAATAACTGCAAGATGATGATGATGATTATAACCTACCTCCCAAAACAATGCAATGTCTAGGAACAGTGTGTCACTGCACTTCCTCTTTCTCTCATTGTTTACTTCTATAGGCCCTATTTCAATGCAAGGTAGAGGCAATTTTAGTTTTCACCAAGAACTGCGGCCTGGCTAAATTCTAAGAAACTCAAAAAGATACGTATGGAGTGTAAAAATTATTTTCATTCTTGGTTCATGAAAAAGGCAGTGGAGAATCTAAAAAATTTTGGATTGCCAGTAATTGCTAAAGTTTTGCAGAAAAATGTTCGGGATTTTTGTTTTTTGTTGTTTAGTGTTTTTTTTTTCCCCCTCAAATAGAGCAGCACTTAAAAGAAAAAATCACACTTAGAAAAGGCTGAGTGTCTTAGAGCTTTCATTCCCTAATATGAATCTGTCTTAGAAACTTAGACAATGGCCTTGGATGGGACTAAGAAGTAAAGATATGTTTAAGTTGTACAGGAACCTATGTTGAAGGTATACATTTCTTAATTGTCTTATGAAGCATTTTCATTTTTCATAGTTTTAAAAATAGTTTTGGAACTGTCTTTGTGCATAATCAATAATTAAATGCTTTGTTAATGCTTACATCTCTAACACGATGTGTCTCCTGACCTCTGACAGACATTCAGAGGATTTAATCTCTGAAAGAATGTCTTAAAATGCATGCTATCTACTTTTCAAGAGTCACCTTAAACAGTAATTTTCTAAATAGTAACTTTTATTTTACGGCAACAGTGAGAGATTAAGAAATTATTTAAAGCAATTTAAAAAAAAAAAAAGAAAAAAACCAACCTGCAGGTGGCTCTTTTTAACATTTTAATCTTTTGAGATAATAATATAATCTAAATTACCTTTGATAGTTTCAGTAACATCCCCCTTTTCACTAAGGAATCACTTCAGTTCCCATATAACAGGGGGTTGTGAGGCTCAGGGCTGGCATGGACCTGGATCTGTTTTGTGATAGAGTTTCAGATTTGTTCTTAGTCTAACATGGAAAAGAAACAAACCTTGTTTGTTTTGTTGTTTTGTGAAATTGTGTCAAAAAATCCAAAATGTTGTACCTGTGTATACTATAGTGCTGTTGTATGTATGGAAATACTGATCAGCTGAGGAATTGGTCAAAGCCAGTTATTTGTATAAGAATCTACTTGGCTATTTTAGGACTAGATGATCAGAGAGTGGTACCACTGTTAGGCCACACTGGACTGGAAACATTATTTTTAGTTTAGCATTTCTTTAGCCAGCTCCATAACCTTCAGAAACTGAGAAGACAGAGAAAACTCTTTTAAATTTAAGAAAATACCAAAATTATTCCCCCAAACTGATTACCAGTGGCATGAAAAGTATTAGCCTGTTTCTGGGATTTTGTACTCTTTCACTCATGTGTCTTCTGCAGCTTTTCTTATTATTTAGATAAAACTTGATCAGTTCTAATTTAGAAAGTGTTATTGAACTGTAAGCCAATGGTTTATTACTCAGTGGAAAAACTGCTGAAAAGAAATGAAAATGTGGTAAATAAAAGACTTCTCTTTACATCATTGAAGTGAATATAAAGACTAAACACCTGTTTACCAGTTGATTCCACAGTGTTATTATCTTGGAACTAGATCAAGCATGTGAAACAACATTTGTTTATTTAGCATTTATGCAGCAGTTATTTTACTTTATTATATTTTTGCCTTATGAGCCACATCAGGTTTATCCTCATAACTGAGTGTGTGTTCTAGCTGGTGTCTTTACAGCCCTTGCACTACTCATGATCAGTGAATGATGGAGCATTTTATCCGTCCCTTCATGAGGTGATGATAAGGATAATTGGCACTCCAGATTTCTGGGCAGTTAAGAAGAAAGACAGTGATGGAAAATAGCTCTTTGCTGCATCACAGCTTGCCATCCACCTCTTAAAAGGAATTCAGTAAATTTTAACTGACAAACTTGAATACTTCTAATTAACATATTTTGTATTTAAAACCACATTATCTTCTTTTCCCTGATTTTCTTTTTGCTTATTCTGCCATATGTATAATTTGTTGGTACAGTTCTCCTAGCTGTAAATCAAAACAGCTCACTCTGCTTTGGCACAGCTTTACTGACTTATATTCACAGTGGTCCTGCTACAAGATCTTAATTTTTCATTTACCTTTCTCATTTCTAAATTTAAAAGAAGTACCCAAGGAGTGTCTGGTCCATTTTGCCATGGACACTGGGCCATATAGGATTAAGGCCATGAAAGGAAATTGCCTGTCATGTTTTTCATAAGGTGTCTGATGAAATTATTGTTATTCTTTTACAGTTTATCAAGACAAATACTATTGATGATCAATATAATTGGTATCACAACTCTGATATTTTTGTGAACCTTTTATTCACTCTAGTTCCAATTATATGCTTCTTCAGCATCAGGTCACAGTGGGATGGAAATACATTTTCATTTGGCTACATTAGAGACAATCTTAAATCTCATGTTAGTTTGCATCATATTTCCTGATCAATTATAATTCTTTTGTTCTATTTTACATAGTTACCCCCAGAGGAAAAAAATAATTAAAGCAATTTAAATAATTTAAATTGTAATTTATTAATATAAAACCTCCAACAGAAGGCTGCAGCACCACTGAGAATGGCAAGTACTGTAGGAAAATAATTCAGAGTCTTTATGATTTTTTTCTGAGTCTTTATATTAAAGAATTGACATCAGAGGCAGAACAAGACTAAGGTGAAAGAAAGTAAAAACACATTTTTTAAGCCATTGTGTGGACTTTGCCTTCTTGTTCCTTTCATCCCTGAAAGAGATGGGGAAGACTGAAGAATAAAGCTGTTCTGAAAGAGCGTATGAATCAGTTAGATATGGGTGCATATTTATTTTAAACATACAGATACTTTCATAGACCTTAGCCAAAACTGCAGACAATTAGGGCTGGCAAGAAAGGAGGTAAAAAAAAAGTTTAAACGTAATTTTGTATTCTAAAAATCTAGTCTTTTTTTTTTTCCCCCTAAGGCTTTTTTTTCCTTCATATTTTAACTGAAATTTTTATGGAAATTACAGAAATAATGGCATGGTACTTTCAAAACAGATATATACATTTGTAATTAGTTCAAATACTGCTTCTGAAAAAGAATTATATTTCAGCAAAACCTAAATTTACCATACAAATTTATTTATTGATAAAAAACTGTGTGGATTAATGGGAAAAGAAAAATGAAAAATTAACAATTTTAATATGCCTCTCACATTCTGCTTGTGATATTTTTCTAAGTAGAATGTTTAAATCCAGTATTCTGAAGGGACTTTGCATTTTAAAAATATGTAATTTTTTTCCCCATCATATCTTTGGTGGTAGAAAGGTATTTTAATTATTCCCTTACCTGGAATTTAGATCTTGAATAATAACCTGGGGAGTAACTTTTCAGCTGTTTATATTTTAGAGGGAGCATACAAATCTGAGTTATCTTGTTGACAGCACAAAGGTATTTTCTTAATACCTGATTTGCTAGTAAAAACCTCTGGGATGGTCCAGTTCTACACAAATTCCCAAATTCCTCCTTGGCATCTGAAAACTGTACTCTGCTTTGATAAAAGAAAGCCCTGCTTGCATTGACTGCATTGCTCTGCCCCACAACCTTTTTTAGTGATCACAGGAGATCGGTAGATTTCTGAGAAGTCAGTCAGACTCTGAGATTTGGCGTTGGTGTAAGCAGGAGGGTTAGAAGAGGAAAGCATCAAGCACAGGGACATTGAAAAGGCCAAAAGTTGGTTAGACAGATGGAAAGGTTTGGTGTTTGGGCACATATGCATCTGCATGGATGGTTGCTGAAGCTGGACTATGTGGAGATGAAGAATGGGACATGATGAGTGAGAGCATATACACTTCAAACCAAATATGGGCCAGAATTAATGATATGACTATAGGATTTGTCATATTCTGCTCAGGGAGTAGGTGTGGGATCTGCTGGGACTGGACAGGAGACTGGAGTGTAATGAGGACTGGACTGTTATGATGAGTCTCCACAAGGAAGGACCATTATTCATATTTAACTCAGGTAGTGATTTTCCAGCCCTCAGTTAGTCTTTCCTATAATCATCAATTAATGCATGTCACAACACACTTCACAGGTGGATGATGAGGATTGAAGCTCTGGCAAGTTGACAGTTGGACTAGGGCTCAGGAGCTAATAATTCTGATAGTCAGAACTGATGCCTCACACTTGGAGCAGGCACTTTCCCTTGTAGCCTGATCACCTAGGAACCTTGAGATAATATTTCTCTCAGTGAAAGCATTTAAATAAGCCAGAAAACCACTGAAAAGACTCATGTACACAAACCAATGCTGTCAATCACAGAACATGCTAACTGGCTTGTTTCAATTTTTCAATTCCCAAAGCAACAATTTGGTGGGTTATTTTTTTCTTCTTCTCCATGCAGGTGATTCTCCCGATATCATCTTAACCTCAGCATAAACTCTGCTTTTTATAGGTGGCAATGTCTAGGTTTTTATTCATGAGTTTGAATTAAGTACACGAGCAACTTTATTGAAGTTGGCAGAGTGACATTAACCATATGTTTCATTAGATTATTGAATCTGGGCTCTCACTTCATCACTACTGAAGAAAATATCTACACAGAATCATAGCTGACCAGATCTATAAGATGAGAGTTCTCCTTCAAGGCAGAAGTCAGACTAAAGGCACTTCCAAGGTCATCCCCAGCCAATGTTCTATGGTTCTGTGAAGTAGTCAGTGAGAATTTCCACACAGAGGGTTTGATGGAACTTACGATGCATACAGCTGAACCTGGAAACCACAATCATTCATGGTACATCATAGCTCCTCTTGGAAGAGATGGCACAAATAGTAGGCTAATGTATATTATTTAAATAGACTTAACATATGTAAGTGGATACATTGGTGATTGATACTAATTTTGGCTAAAGTTGGAAGATGCTAAGGTATGATTATATTACAGAAGGAAATTATGATAATACAGTTTACATCACCTCTCATGTCTGGAACTTTGATAACTGACTACAGCACAAGACCATCAATTTGTAAAAAAAATCCTCTTGATTAAACCAGCAAGGCCAGTAAGTGAGTGAACATCTGGTTAGCTTGAATGCGGATGGTAAAGGAGATCTGAGTTGGTATAAACCAGAGCTGAGAAGTGTCCCTGCTTTCTGCAGCTTCAAAACACTGGCACAGTGTGAATCTACTATAAAGACATATGAATTATAAATGGCGAGAGAAAGGTACAGCTCAGAATATTTAATTTTAGAGCTGCCGTAATACTGCCAAAGTTATTTCTGTGACAGTATGGATGTTGAGACACCAGCTGTAACATTGTGCTCCATTTTAAGCACAGTGCTTTGGCAAACATATGGACCATTTAAAGTATCCAGAGTTCCTCAGGAATGAAGACCCTAGAAGTGTGACCTGTAAGAAGGGTCTGAGAACATAGCTTATGGATACAATGTGAATATTTTTTAATTTCTTGATTGAGAGCAAGAGAAAGAGAGTGAGAGATTGATAACGAACATGATACTTCAAATATATAAAAAGTTGTTGCAAAAGACAAGTGAATAATCTTTCCTTCATGTCCACTGTGCATAGTACAGAAAGTAATGGCCTTTTTAATAGTGGCAAGGGAAATTTAACTTAGACATTAAAAAAACCAACTTTGTAACTGTAAGGATAATTAGGTACTGGAATAGATTGCCTGGGGAGGCTGTGGAAACTCTATCATCATTAAAGCCTTTAAAGAGCAAGCTGGACAAATGCTCATTTGGAATAACAAAGATCTAGTTAATCTATGGAGGGCAAAAGATGAACAATACGATTGACTGAAGGCCTTTATAGGTCTATTTTCTACTATTCAGTGATAATTGTCAAGCAGTATGGAGGAAAATGTATACTTGTCAAACTCAAATCAAATAGACCTGACAGAAGCAAAAAATACCACATATAGTTTTTTGTTAGAAAAACATGAAAATAAGTCACATGGTGTGGAAGATCAGTCACATCTGAATAACAAATTTTCTAAATCTAACTTATAAGAATCAAAAGTTCTTATGCTGTGATGACAGACACATTGGAAGATTTTATTTAAAAAATAATTGGACAGTTCCAAGATTAGGAAAAAGCATGTCAATTCCTTTGGTACTTCTAAACATAATTTTAAACATGTTGGCAACAATAAGAGGAATCAAGCAGATTAGATGTTATGTTGAGGATTGTAGAGGCAAAAGTGAAAGTCTGTTACTTCCTATAATACTTCATTTGCATTATTCCAGATTTCCAGAGCTATAATTGAGATCAGACTTAATTTCCTGATCCTTTGTCCACACCATCTTCAAGTTCAATCTTTTTCAAGAGGTTCCTGGCTACATCAACCCAGGAGCAGTGACTTACATGGAAGGGGAGATAAAAAAATGATGTACAATTATTTCTTTGGTCTTGCCTGAGTAACTATCTCAAAACTCTTAAAGTACAAGCCTGCTGTAATCATCAGGGCATAATTAATGGAAACGGCTCATTATTGTCTTGGAGGTACTGTCCTCTAACGATGCCCTTTAGATTGAAATGTATGCAAATGAAGACTATTTAGTTTAGAAGTTTTACTACATGGACCTTGTAAATATGAAAATTTAATTACTAAGTGCAATATTTATCATGAGGAGCTCCAACTCTCCTCTTTACCCTACCAAGAAAATAAGAATATATTCATTTTTAAGTAGATGATTATTTAACAGACACTTCTGTCCCGTGTTTTCACAAACCTGTACATATATATATATACCAGACCAAATATGCATAGATTTAGCCCCTTGTCCGGGAAAGCATTATACTAAAATTCTTTACATTTTGATAAGGGTCCAGCATTTTTCAGCTTTTGTAAGAGAATTTACACATCAATTCATAAGGAAATAAATTGCTGGGAGAAAAAGTATGTCATAATAAAACTGCGGTCCGACAGCTTGAGAACAATGAAGTGCTTTCATAAGTAAATGGTGCATATCTCATGATATGTTCTTGGGAGGGGATCATCTGATCTGGCCTGTATACAGAAGAAATTTTCAGACACAAATATTTTCCAGCCCATATGGAAGAGATTTTGAGCTGTTGGAATAATTGATATTTAATTGCTTCTGCAGTTCTGATAAATAAAAGCAGAAATCCAGAAACTGATTTGGCTGGATCAAAGTTTTTTGTGAGTAGAAAGATCTGGGATGAATGGAAAAGTTGAATAAAGTCAAACAGTAAACTATGTTTTTATTTTTAGACACTTGGTTTTGTAAAATAGGAAGACCTGACACAGGAAGTCACTTTAATACTGAAAAATCTCCAAGTTTAATTCCTAGAATAATTTAGCACAGAATTTTTAGATATTTCAGAACTTCTGTTTTTGTTTTTACATTCAAAAATCAGTATAAATTAACAAGTAAGTTTAATATCACTTGTTTTTCAGCTACCTCATTAGTGTGGTCTCTTTTACTCCTGAGAATAGAATAGAAATAGGAAAAGACAGGAAACATTTATATTATTGCAAGAAGATTTGTTGGCAACTGTAATATATATTATTAGATCAGTTGATGTAAATGAGGGAAAAAACCAAACAGACAAGATTTCAATCCTACAAACACTTCTTCTGATTTGAAAGAGAATTGGTCAATAGAAAATAAAGTGCTGTTACTGAAATTGTTACGTGCTAGTAATATATGTTCCTCTCCCCTCAAAATTTTCCTTACTTATATCCTTGGGTTTCACAATTACAGTGTGAACGCTATTACAGACATGATATTTTCAGTTGGGTACTGCTGTGTGCATGGAGTTGAGAATGGTTTGTTCCCCCTTTTGTTAGAATGGTATGTTCTGTGAAAATCTACACCCACCAGTTCTGTCAATCCCCTAAAACCCCCTCCTGTATTCCAGACATTTCCCTGTCAGTTGCCTTAAACCTTGTCTCTCATTAGCCCTAAGACTCTCCCAGTTCCACCCCTGGTTATTATTGGTTCTCCTCCTATGTACATCCATCCCTCATCCCTCCTGTCCCAGTTGTCTATTGGCCAAATCCTAAATCCCTGCCGTGTTTCCACCCCCAGTTAAGAATCACTGCACAGAAAGCAGCTTCGCTCTTTTTAATTTGTTTCCCCTAGCGCTGGAAGGAGCTCTGAGAATCTGCCATCTCAGAAGCTCAATAAAGCTCTGGATTACAACACCTCAACTGAGTCTTCTCCTCGTCCTTGCTTTCCAAAGTCATTCAGGGACTGGTTCGGCGTAGAGCTCAAACCCAGTAAGTGTCTAGAAGCTCTAAGGAGCAGCTCCGACTTTCCAGAATGGGAGCGGCTTCCCCCGCTGTCCGGCGGCTGCGGTCGCTGTTGCAAACCGGGACAAAAAGGTGGCAACCAACGGTTCCAACACGACACAGTTGGAAATCACAGAGTCCTCGGGATTCTCTGTTTCAGAAGAATCATGAAATTCCTAGAAAAGACTCATGCTGAGTTTCACTTGGTTTGAATTGGCTCTCTATTAATAGTCCGAGTGTTTCATTCAATGTTCTATACCTGATCTCTAGCCAGAAAACAGCCAAACAGCCAAGACTTTTTCCACCTTCAGACACTTTCTCAAAGCATTGCCCATGGGGACCCTCCACCACTGCTGAACTTTGGTGACATTGTTGGCATCATGTGCTGTCCTTTGAGCGACAGTTAAGGAAAGTGTGCAAATGTATGTAGTCTTCAGATACGTGTAGTCTTCTTCAGCCTTTTGTGAGTTACAGGAGGAACCTGCGTATGGAAATCTGTGCCTTTTCATCACCCTAAGCTTGTTAACAGGACTGCTTCCCCACTGGAATGAGTTCATATCACTGCTTTGTTAAGCAAAACTTCTCTTAACAATGCAGAAGCCTGTGGGGTCAAGGCCTTGCTTGATGAGCATTTTGGCTGGATGCTCTCTGGAAAGGAACTTTCAGTGCTTGTTCTCTGTTTGGACAGAGCCTGGCACAATCCCGTGCATGACTGAGCTTCTAGGAACTGCAAAATGTGCTAAAGATTGTAACCTTCCCTCCATTCCTCCCTTGGTCACTTTTGTATGGTGCCTCATGTATGAGGGAAGCCTCATGAGCAGAGTTTGTTTTTTCAGGATATTACTAGGTTTAACAGAATAACTATTTATTTGCTAGTGCTCAGAAGGTGGGTAACATTCACGTGCTATGAGTCTCAGCATTAATAAGTTCATCACCCCTGTTGATCACCTGGGCTGTCTTGTCTGTCCAGGCAAATATGAGAATGGTGAGAAAAGGCAGATAACTATCACTCCTAGGAGTGGGCTGTTTGTCAATCAAACATTTTCTGACTCTTACCTTTCTCTTTTTTTGTTTGTTTTTGTTTATTTTTGTTTGTTTGGGGGGTTTTGTTTTAGTTTGGGGTTTTTTTGCTTTTTTGGGGGTGTTGTGGGTTTGTCTATTTATTTATTTATTTATTTTGTTTGCTTGTTTTTGTTTGGTTGGTTTTTTCCCTTTAGGAGTTTCAGCTTTTCCAGTCAGTATTTTTTCTCTTGAATCCTTGAACTTCTGACTATCACTGGCTCAACAATTACAATTTTTTCTGTGTTTGCTTTTCTTGCATGACTATATCTCATGAACTTCCTTGCATCTTAGCAACAATTTTCTCAGGAAACTTAGCCAAGGTCACACGGCTGTGGTGATTCAAACCGGGTTTTGGATTACAGACAGCTGGTCCCCAGGGCTGAACGTTGCAAGGTGACAGTGTGTCCACCTTGCACATGAGCAAAGCAATATATTCCACAGCTGTGTGCATTGCTCTGAACTCAAAAGACATGAATGTTTTTGTTTGTCTCTTCAGATCCTCTTTGCTTAGATGTTGAAGCAGCCAGGAAAAAAAAAAAAGGAGTTTTCATAAAAGCTTCCAAACATCATCTCTTTCCCTTATTTCTCAAGTCAGTGAGACTTGAAAGGGGAAAACACAAAGATAACCATGTAATGACACACATTTATCTAGTGATTGTAATCTCTCAAGGCACTTTAAGAAATGTCATAACCACACATATAGATGTTGCAGGTTGTCCTTCAATTTATATTAAAAATGTCAGACATGATCCAAGTATTAATCAATATAATTACTACAATGTTTAATTATTCTTCCATACTCAGCCTCACCACTGATTTAAATCTGGAAAATAATAGTATGGCATTTTATATGTGGCAATATTTTTTCTTTCTTTTTTCCTGCTAACTGAAGATAACCTTTGTCAGGAGAAATCCCATCACAGTGTCTGAATTATATAAGAAATCTGAAAGTCTTTCCCCTGTAATTTTTGTGCTGTATTACCAAGGAGGATCACCCTAGCATGGACTATTTTGGGTTCATATACTACTGTTTATTCTGCTTAATCAGCCAGTCAATATTCTGGCATCTGAGGTAGACAGAGACATGTGGAGCAATCCTACTCATTTACCATCCAGGGACTGCTGTCTTCAGGAGCAAACGTCAGTGTGACCTCAAGGTTATGAAGCTTGCTTGCTTTCCTTTGAAGAACTGCTGCTCTTTGTAATCCATTCATTTCACAGAATGGTACTTGGTAATTTTTTCAGAGAACATTTTTGGAGGAGTGTGTCTAGCATTTCCAACTAAATCTTGAAGGCTTGCCACGAAGAGAGATGAGAAAGATCTTAAAAATGGGGAAATAAAGAAATAAATAATTTGGGCTGCTCTTCCCTCTCGCTCCCTGATCCTATTTAACTTTCGAATAATCTGATCTGCTGAAGTTATTAGGAGGCCTTATTTGGTAGTTCTGATCATCAGATAACAGGTTCTTAAATTTAAAAAAAAACCAAAACCACAAAAACAATGCAGGAATGAGAATCCAGTGTTTGGTACATAATATCTAAATGAGCTCTCAGATGTATGTATATCTCAGCTGAACAAAATAGTTTTAAGCAAGTGATAAGAGTGAGCAGGAAAGATGTTCACTGCTTTCATAATCAAGCATTTCATAAAGTAATTAATTAGATAAAGCCATAATGCACCCTTGGCAAATACTGATGTTAAATAAGTATTCACATGCTGTTCATTGAGACACAATACTGGGTATTGTATTTGGTTATGCTGTCATTCAAGACCCTTGTTATCTATGTAATTGATTCCTGGATTTCATTAGCCAGTGCAATATACTGTGAAAGGGCAAATGTATTTGTGGGTTATCTAATCTAGAAGAGGAGAAGAAGAGGGACGACATGAGAGAAATCTTCAAATATGTAAGAAACAGCTTCCAGAGAGGACAGAATAATTTGTTCCCTTCCGCTCCCCCTTAGAAAAAGGCATACTGAATTTAAATTTCAGCAAGGGAGATTTGGTTTAGATATCTGGGAAACAACTTTGTAAGAGAAGGGAGACTGACTTGAGGGAGTTGCTTAGTCTGTGATACTCTGGAGTCTCCCTTTGTGTAACTAGTCCTTAACAGGAATGATTTAATGATTTAATGATTTAAGCTTCCCCTATCCTGCCATGGGACAAGATGGAGGACTACACAACTCCCAAAGGAGTCTGCCAATGTAATTTTCTCCTCTAAATTTCCACCTCTAAATTTTCTCTGATGCAACTTATTACACTTCCCCTATAGTTTCCGTCCCCTCATTCTAGCAGGGTATTATTGAAATTACAGAAAATGTGCAATGAAAGCAGAAGAATGTATCTTCTCCCCTCAGCTTGCCTCTGGGTGAGTAACATTTTCAAGCACTGCATGTACAAATTTGAGGTGACCCTCAATCCTTATGTGTGATTTGCAGTTATAGTGGACACATGAGGACTATGGTGGAGTGAAAGAGTCTCAGCTATTCATGAGAACTGAACCTCACACTTACCTTTTAGTGACATGTTGCTCAAATGATAAGCTTTACAAAGTTCTAAAAGAATCTTATTTTTAACAAGTGCACTGAAAGCTCCTTTTTGAAGCATGCATTAAACAAACCTCTCAGCAAGAAGGTGTATCTGAATGGGCACTGTGAAACCTGCAATCTGAAGAAGCCTCAATAACAAATCAAATCTTTTCTGGCATAGTTTTCTGCACTGGCATGTGTTTATTCTCTCTGGGAGGTCTTCTCTTTAGCACTCTGTGTCTGGAATATAAAAGTGGAAGAAATTTTCTTTTCTGAAGTGAAGGAAGTTTTGCTTGAAATTTTTCTCTGGAATGCTTTTTAAAAGTCCTTAAAGGCTGCTTCCCCCCTGCCCCCCTTAGAAGCTTCTGTTTTCTTGAAAGTCTCAGTCTTCAAGAATTGTGACAGTACTTTGTGGAAGTTTTGAGCATCCTGCATTTTCCTTTCATCGATGTTGCCAGGGCTTCCCACTTGGATCATTTATTCTGTGTTGTTTGTTATGTCAGGAATCCCACAGCACAAATGGTAAACAAGCAACAGAGAAAATGGTGGTGAATTCATGGGAAATATAAACCCACACGGAAGACTGGGAGGATGAGAGCTCAAAGCAACGAGACATTGCTGCACACTGTGTGCTATAGGATGAGGGAGATGTCACAGGGGTTGTGTATCTGGAAGTGCTGAATCTGTATAAGTGTGACACTCCTCCTGAACAATTTAAGACCTGGCTAATACATCTTCCTGGTGATGTTTCCAAGTTAGCTCAAACTCAAGGAATTTTTTGTGCAGTTTTAACAGCAAATTGAGCTGGTGTTTGCCTAGGGGTGCTATCTAACCTACAAAGTTGCCTATATTTTCTCAGTGTCATGATAGAAAATGGAAAAAACCCTCAAGTTTTGAAATAAAATTTTGAGAATGAAATTACCGAAGCTAAGAATTTTTTTTTCCAATAGAGAATGTTGACAAAAATGACTCCCATAATGTTTTCTCATGAGCGTAGGTACAGTTATGCCAAACTTAGTGACTGTCATCAAATCCTGATGAAAGCAACAAAAAAACTGGTGCTATAACACCATGCCAGCATTGGCTGTGCTCAGACATATTTAATACAGGTCTCACACAGTGTGTAACAATTTTGTAATCAGAAAGCATTTGCACTAGGCCACATATTTCCTGCAGGCAGCTTCTCAGTCCCTGACAGTTGAGTCAGACATGAAGATTCCAGGCAACTGTAGGAAAGTCACTAGTTATCCAGAGTTATTTCCAAAAATAACAAAAGTAAACACATGTACAATAGTTCTCACCTGGGACTCTCTGTCAGTTTGGATTTTACATGCTCCTGAAATGTGAATATTAAATAGCAATAAATATCCCCCGGTCTAGAATTTCTGCCTTCTATATAAATATTGCTGTATAAAACTCAGGTCAGCAATTTCCCTTTTTATGCTCTCTTCAACTAATGGTATTATAAAATCACCAGGCTGGATAGTCTCTTGTGCAAAGGCTATTCTGGCTACTGACTCTGTGGTACAGTGTGGTTTTCCAGGGGCTAATAAGGCTGAACCTCCCTGTGTATCACTTATGTACATCTACACTCTTGGCAACAGTCTTTTCTTCTGCCACATTTCATTTGGTCCAGCATTGGTCCAGATGACACTAATGATGTTGAAAGTCAGGATGATGCTGTTAATAAATGTGGTCCAGAGACCTGGTATGTATGTGACCTTTACGTTTCAAATGACCTGTGTAAATTCAGTCCAGTCAATACACCTAGATAGATTGCTGTGTTTCCAGGGCTATGAAATTATGTTAGAAAATTCCAGGACAAGAGGAATTGATGGGATTGCCTGTCTGAAACTGGCCAATGCTGCAAATTATCTGTAGCGACTCTCTGATGTGATACCTGGATCCATCACACCTAAATATGAATGGATGAGGGCGTAGCTGTCTGCTGAAGGTTATTAAAAATCTTAAGAGTGTATTATTCCCTGTGTGCCCTGGTTACTCAGAGTTTCATTAAAAGTGAACATAGACATAAGCCTGGGAAGATCTCTGTCCTATTGAAGTTGCAGATGGATGCTGGGCATGATGTCTGAAGGCATCTACAGTCATACTATGAGACATGTGTTGTTCAAACCTGTTGTCTGAAGACAACTTCTGTTTTCATAAATTTTAATCTGGACTCTAGAAAAATAAATTGAGCTGATTTAAAAAAAAAACGTCTATCTTTCCAGTGGCTCCATTTCAGAAACAATACTGATTAGCTTCCTTGTATAACTACAAGAAAATGAGAACAGAAGACTGACTGTTCTCAGACCAAGACTGTGGTGGTGTGTTATTTTCCTTATGTTTGTATTTCTGTGTTTATCTTATGTAAAGTTCTGTATTTCCCCAGTTATGACATGTTATAAATGGACTGCTCCGGTCTTCTCCCGTATCCTCTCTGTTAGTTTTTCCCCAGTTCACACCACTCCCACAGGTTGTACCTCTCCCTAAACCCCTCCTATCCCTATACCAAATATGTACCCCAGCTCCTCCCCTTGTTCTGGAACCTTCCCTGCCAATCACCCTCACTCGACACCCCATAGGCTTGAGTAGTAGGCCTCAGGCCTCTGCTCCTGTCTGTCAACCCTCAACCCCACCTCTCCTACAACTCCATTGGTCCTTACCCTTTCTCTGCCCCTCAGTTCTGCCCTCTATAAAACCCTGTGCCCTGAGCCAGTTGGGGCTTGCTCTTGGTTGGTCGTCTTGGGGTTTGGGCCCCCGATAAACTGTTCTGTTTCCACCCCAACGAGAGTAAGTCGCTTTCTACCCTTTTACCCTCCGACGGCTATTGCGTCCATACCATCTGGACAAGGACTCCTAGACAAGGTCAGTCTAACTAGCCCACACACACAGTCCCTGTGAAAGACGTGTGGGTAGGGGGTACTGCTTGTCTAGTGAGGCCTTAGTAGCCTGGTGGCTGGTGTTCCTCGGGAAGGACCCTTGTGCCATCAGGTGACCCACACCTGTCCGGTGCCCTTGGTGTGGCAGCACAAGCCAGGGCTGAAGAAAGGTGTTGGGATCACTGCCACCCAGGCTGGCACTGCGGCACAAGACTACTTGTAGCCTAATACAGTGCCCCTCAGAGGTCACATTTGGATGCTTAAGGAAAAACTAGTACAAGCTGGGCAGTGTAGTTGATTCTTTTCCTGGTTATGTAGCCTTTGTGTTTTACCCTGCTCCTTATCTTCTAGTGAACAGTTGTTTAGAGATTTTCAGGGATAAATACTACCTTCATTTAAAGCTTGATAGCTACTCACAGATCTGATTTAATTGTTGGTAACTTTAAGACAATAACTAAATAACAAGAAAAATTAAATCCATTAATATACGTTTGAATTTGTAATTTGATCAGGTCTTCTGATAAGATAGGGTAATCATGTTATTTTTCATGTTCATGTTAAAATGGTGCCACATTTACTTTCTGGAAACACTTGGGCAGCAGAGCATAGCTGGAGAAAAACGCTTATGAATAGCAAATATTAAGCTCAAATGCTTGAATATTCCCTGAAGACAAGTTCTAGGTTGTCTATTCCATTTTGTCACTTGCAATTCTTTCTCTATCTGTACACTGTATAAATCAGCTAAAAAGGAAAGGGGTCAGCAGTAAGAAAATTGAAGTAGGCCTACACCAAAATTCACACTGCAGCACATGATTCATTAAATGATAAAAATACAAGAATAATGTCTGGAGTGAAAATATACAGAAAACAAGAAGCTAATTTACAAATACAGTCTATAAACAACAAAACTAAGAGTTATTTTTACTTTGATAATTATTTGGCTGTGATCAAAATGTTAGCTTCCATTTTACTACTTTCTTGGAAAGATATCAAAATTAAATATCAATACTACTTGAATTTTAAGAGCTAGCTTGTCAAAATCACCCTGACAAAACTCCACCTCCTTTCCAAAGGGTGTTTAGCTCCAACCAGCTCAGCATCTACACTCTTACCTGAGCAATGAATCTGCACATGCTAACTTGACTACTCGAATTCATGTGTACACATACCGTGACTATATTTTTGCAAATATCTTTTGTGTTCTGATTTGCAAAGGTGTTTTTTAGATTTCCAGAGACAAAAGACCAGTCAAATAACTATTGCTGATCAAAAAATACATCACACAGTTGGATGAATGTAATTCAGTAAGGATCTTACAGTGAGGAAATTGATGGAAGTGATTGATCCATAGACAGAGATCAATGTGAAAATAGTTACGAAGTCTGATTTAACTTTGCAAGTTCCAATCTCATCCTAATCATGAGATCTGCCCTCTCAAGACAGTCTCTGAAAGGCTCACATGTAACATTAGCCCCATGAGGGTTTTAATGCTACTCTACTTGCTGGTAAACGTCACTCTGGTTGTCAAAAATGTTATATATAACATAAAATTTTTCAAATACTATATGATTAATTAGCCACTAAGCATTAACAAAACATGAAAATTTAAGTAATATTTGCATAATTGCCCATCCATCCCATCTCTTTTTGTAATATTAAATTTTTACATTTTAATATTACACTCTCACAGCAGAAAATACATGTTCTTTTAGAGGATAAGCCAACTCCTTTTTAGACATGGTTTTATTCACACAGGCAGTCAGTTATCAGTTCTGCTATTGTCTTTCTTCAAATGCAGGTTAATAGCTGAAGAGCAAAATCAAGGATCTACAATAATTGTTATTTTCACATCCTTCTAGTTGTGGCAGGCTGATCCTGCCAGGGAATATCAGTTAACAGGAAAGAGACACAAAAACAGTGAATGAAATTCCATTATATTAGGTTAAACAACTTCTAAAATGCAACAAATGCCAGGGAGATGTTAAAAACGCAATGCTTTCCTGATGAGTTTAAATGGTAAAGTATATTTTGCCTTAGTAAGATAACAGGAAATGGCAACAGCATTGATCATTTAAAATGTGGGTCACGTTACAAGGATATAAGAAAACATTTTAAAGAACAAATTATAATTTTACCCAATAATTAAGGCCATTGTGGCAAAAATAATTAAAAACTGATACAGAGAAAAGAAAAATTAAGGGCATAATGAGAAATATTATTTTATTTTTTAAACAATTTTACTATATAAACAAACAATCTTTCAATTCCGGAAATGCTATAATTTTTACGATATCAAATTCATCCAGGTTACTGCATTCTCCCTCTGGAATGAAATATTAACAATAGAATCAACATTCTAGTTAGTCTTCATTCAACCCCGAACTTTAACAGAAATAACCTGTCGGATTTGACTGAGTGTGATATCACCAGAGAAGCCTTGAATTTAAACTGGCTGGATAAGGAAAATTGCATGGTTTGTGAAGGCAGTTTTGAACAAAATGGAAATTTTGCTTCTGTCCCATTTAGCTGTCAAAAGGCCACTTCTAATACTTTCATAAAGCTATTTGCCTAAAAAGAAAATATAAAGACCTGGAAAAAAATCCAACATAATTCCAAAGTAAATAACCAAAAGATAGCATCAAGAAAAAGTATCCTGATTTTCTAATTTTCTTTGTTTTGACTTTAATTTGTGTGTGTGTGTTATTTCTTGATGGGCCTTCAAAATGTTAAGAAAATACTGATGAAGATTTATTCCAATTGATTATTAGACTGCAGCAAGGTTATTAAACACATTCATTTTAGTTAAGATTTTAAAATAGGAAGCAGCAGAGAAACACAAAAGCAGAGTGACATGTAAATTAATGATAAGGTAAGCAAATTAAAAAATCTACTGTTGAAGTTGCAGAGAAACTTACATCAAAATAGATTAAAAAATTATAATCAGAAGCTCTAGGCAAATCTGAAACAAAGTTTGGAATTTTCAAAAGATGAGGGAAAAGTTAATGTCCCTTCCTAGCAAAAATGCTGCTTCTTGGATTCACACTTGCAAAACACAATGATAATATATATGCCCCACTCTGCACTGCCTGATCACTCACCATCTATTGTTTGTCCCTGAGAATAAACATCATGATGTGAAAATGCGATCAGTAGTTACATCTTCAGAGTATAATCTCACATTAAAGATATAGATAATACTAGCTTAGTGACTAGAATAACTGGGGAAACATTTTTTGTTTTCTTTTGCTATTTTTTTCTCTCCAGCCCTACATAAAATGCAATCCATTATCTGTCTTCACTTCATGTGATCACAATATGGAAAGAATGAACATCCAATACATGCTTCTGAAGATTTTAAGCCCAGAATACACTATACTCCCCATTTGACTTCATATGTAATACACAACAGAGTGTTCACATAGATTTTTAAATGAGAGGGGTTATTTTTCCTTATTATAATGCTGCCTTTTCGCCCATGATGGTCCTATACTATGCACTACAGAAATTGTAACAGAGACATTCACAGACATAGAAATGTCTGAACAGGATGTCAATACTCACTCAGAATATGAGAAGTTTCTAAGTGTAAGATATTGACCTAGCTCGTTTCACCATTATACGTGTTCCCTAAGGAGATTTTCTGTTTCTTCCATCTTGCTGGAGTGTGGGCATTGGAGGAGATGGCAGCACTGTCATCCCTCTGTCCCTTCTGCACTAGCTCAGGGTCACAGAATGCTTGGATAAAACTGTTCAGTATACTCACACAAATAATTCATCAGAACTTGGCTTGTGCCCCTTTTCCAAGCAGTTGCTCTACACCATGGCTGAACAACAATCATGAATGGCAGATACATTGGTCTGGAACACAATATGTGCATATTTTTTGACTTTTGGAATGCTCCTGTTGTTCTCTGAGTTAAAAGAAAATTGCTCAGGATAAGAAAGCAAAAGAGAGAACCTCAGCAAAGGAAAAGAAAGGATTTGCTTCTACAAGGGAAGGGTACCATTTTTGCAAGAACAGATGCAGATAGAAATGTGCATTCTCAAAGGGAGGAATTTCATGTCCAGGAACAGGATTTCAATACTGGAGGTGTGAGTAAAACAGATCAGAGGCATCCTAGTTCCCAATTTTCTAAGCTGCAGAAAGATGAGAGTCCCAAGACAGGTAATAGACAAGGGGAACACCCTGCAGCTGGCACAGAGAAAGTGCTGGGGTGACTGCATAGGGAAATGCACTAAAGGACCTGCTTGAATTCAGTCCCTTTTTTCTACCTTGGTCTAGCAGAGAGGGATTTTAATTATTCAGCCACTGTTGGTGACTAAACAAGGCATCAGAGCTGTATTTGGACTGTACAGAGGAAACAAGCATGTGAGTAGCTACTCAATGGCCATGCCTTCTGTATGCCATGAGCTTCAAGGACTTTGCAGGAATTCAAACGTTTTGGCGGCATGACTTCTGAACAATGCTTTCCCTTCATAGGCAGTGACATCCAGTCAGAGCTGTTTGTGTGTGTGGAAGTTCTCATGGGAGCGTCTCAGGATGAGGGTTCACTCTTGGAGCCAGTTCTTGACCTGTCCCTTGCCAGGGACATGTTTTAGCTTTCTTTTCTTGTAGTGCTGGGAGAAGGTACCTACTGAAGGAATTGTCTATTAGTCTGGCCTGGGTATACTGCTTACAGGTTCCTGGAAATGGTGGGTTTACAGCAGGCTTGCTATTATTATGAAGTGACATCATGTCCTCTTCTGTAGTGAATATGATATCTCAAAATAACAAGAGAAGAAGTAAATGTGATGGGATTTCATCTGCCAGACTCGTATGGATATGACTTGTGTATATATAGTGTAAAAAATATGCTAAACTGAAATAAAATTTTTCACTGAGCGAGGGAGACTGATTTACTTGCATGGATTATTGCCTCTTTCATCAGGTAAAGACAAGAAAGTCCACGTGAATTGATTCATTACTTCTGTTTCACTACAACAGGTACACTAGTAACTCAGAGATGAAGAACTGCTATCATAAGAAAATAAACAGCAGGAAATAGTGGGACACATTATTAGAAACATTAAAGAATAAGTAGTTAACCCTTTTTCAGCCAAATTCTTAGTTGTGTGCATCACCATAAGTGTGTGAACATTCCTGATCGCATCAGTGAACTCAATCCTGCTCTTTGTTTCACTGTTTTGCTGAATGGAATCCTGAAAGGACAGCAGGCAAGAAAGTGTGGCTCATGATATTTTGGAGGGAAGATAACAGTGGCTCCAAGCTTTATAATAGCTAGCATTAACAATAGATTTCTCTTTCTGTAGAAAAGATTGTTCCTAATCCAGCAAGCAATTAAAATTTTCATTATTTTGCTGTCACCTTTCTGCTAGGTCCTTTTCCTTCAAGTTGACTACTAAGATGACAGACAAGGAGAATATCCACCTGATATAGTTTTCCTTTCCTTTAGAACGATCCTTGACAGTTTCCACTTGTGACAGGCAGGCTGGGTTAAAGCAGCCTTTGCTTCTCAAATTCAGCCTCAGAATAGACATGTTTCTATTTCCTTGACCTGCATAGAAAACTTAGGACTTGAGACTTAGGAGAAAATAAAAACTCAGCTCACCTCCCAGACTATAAAGGACTCACAAGCAGAATTCATACAGGAGAGAAACTACTGAGAAGCAGAAGACTGAGAAGAAAACAAACAAATAAAAACCTCAAATCAAAGAAATAGCAGCCTCAGCAGGTCACTAAGAGTGGAGGTTTAGCTTGCTTGCTTGAAGTAGTCAAGTCCTAAAGTAGTTCTCACGTCTCAATTACATTGCAGACAGCTGGTTACTTACCTGCTGAAGTGAGAGGAAGCAGTTGCTGTAAAAGCAGGAGAGAAGCAGGATTTGAAGCACAAAAGTGGCAGTGTGCTCATTCAGGGGTCACCTGCATGGTGAGCAGCAAACACAGGAAAAATTCCCCAGGGCATTTACTCTCCTTGTCAACGATGCTTCAACATTTCTGAATACTTGATGGATATGGGAGAAAATATTCCTGAAAGGATTTGTTAAAGAGGTTGCAGTGGTGTGGGATCCTAATTACACTTTAACAAAATGTACACATTCTTAGGGCTGGTTGAGGTCAATGCACTGCATGGGGGCATCTTAGGGTATGGAAGGTAATGGTGAAAGTAAAACTATTAGCTTAGAGTCTTAAGTAAGCTACAAAAGCACAAGTTAAGTAGACTGTACCTCATAATTATCCACGGACTACTATTAAGAATGGGTTCACAGTAATGAGGTTTGAGTTTGACTGCCTGAACAGCTAGGCTATCACATGTGCTGTGGGCAAGCTCTCCTCATCTCGTCTCTTGTGCATGTTTCAGTTTACCTCAGTAATTAAACATTCATTGGATAAGAAAGAGGTTAGGGAAGTCAAGCATGAGAGAGGAAAGCCAGGTTATTGCTCCAGTAGTTATTTAATTAGTTAAGCAAAGTTGGACAGTTTCAAAAGACACAGCTGAGGAGATCTAATAAGCTTGTTGACTCAGATATTGTGCTGGAGAGACAGAAAACTTGTTTTGAAGTCTCTTGACCATATCAAGCCGCCTGAGGACAGAGAGTGGGTCCTTTGCAAATGGATATCCTAACCATTGTTACTAATAGAGACATAACTTGGGAGAACAGGATTTCACCGGGTTTGTGAAATCAAATCTACATGGAGAACCGGCTGAAAAGTGAAAGGATGTCACATGCAATTGTCGATAACTATGTTCTGTATTCTCTTGGTGGGGTAAGATGAGATCCTCACAAAGATGAAAATAGAGACTATCAGCAGCATTTCCCTTCAAATACTCATTTGTAAATCATATTGAAATTCAACACAGGTGTTGTTTGGCATGTGTTGATAAAATGTCTTGGGAAGACTGTATAAGAGTAATCTGATGAGGACTGTATTAGAAGGGGAAAGAAAGGACATCTTGTTGCTCTTTATAGCACATAATACTGGTTTTTTTTATGGATTTAAAACCTCCTAATGGCTTTTTCCTCTAAGGAATTCATCACCTGTTCAATCATTTACACTCTGGTTAACAGTGCTGGAGTATCATCTAAATGCTATAAAAATTGCTCTAGTTTAGTGAAGTATCTCACACTTTGATTTATCTTTGCAAGCCTCTTCTCACAGATATTTTTCCAGCCTACCAAGGAGTTGTGCAGAGAGGTTCTCAGAGTTGTTTCCAGGTACTAAATCACCAGCACTGGATATTCTGAGGGAATAGGTAAAAAATCTGTCACATTTAGATTGTGGGATTTGTGTGTTCATGAAAGGGAATGACATACAGAAGTGAGAAATTATATTTTCTGCTGATGCCAAGATGAGCCATGGTACCATAAGAGTAAATAGGACTATTGTTACTACAGAGGTAGTAACCTCGTGAAAGACTAGTTATATTTTACCCACTGCAAAAGACAAAATAGTTTAAAGGAGGTGACCTATTACTGCAAAAATTTCTTAGACTCCCATCAACCAGAACATTCACTTTCTTTAGCAATCAGCAGTTTTATTATAGGAATTTTTCTGATTTCTCAGCTCTTAAATATCTATCAGACTCCAGAGGATGCTGAAAACTGAATGACCAAAGTGATGAGAGAATAAGGCAGTGAAGGAGGACTGAAAAATAGTAATGGATTTGTGAGCTTTCCCCTTCTAGATCATTGATTTTATTGTGACTTGGAAGAAATTTGTTACCGAACACTCAGTTGCATTGGAGAGATATGTTGAGCATTTTCAGTCTATTTCCTATCTATTAGAAGTGAGATGGCCCTTTGTCAAAACCCAGCATTTCAGGTTGTACCATCTGCAGAAACCCTGATGCATCAGAATTGGATTTCCACTCTAGGAGATGAGGCTTCTACAAGATGGGGAAAGCAGGATTCAAAAAGCCTTGGGGCACCTATTCTGTTAAGATGGGCAGTCTAATTCTGTCCTTTATCTAGGAACTGTTCTAAGAAATATAAAAAAATGGTGCAAACTAATCATCATTATTTGTGTTAAAATGATCATGAAAATCTAAGGAGTGGCCTGAATTTTTCAGCAATATTCACAAATTTCTGTTTCTTAATGAGCTTGCTTAAAGATAACTTTTTTTTTTTTAGTGAGACCACTAGGGAGAAAAGGTGTTAACACAGGGGAATACATACTTTGACAGAGAAAATTCCTCATATATAACGCAAAGGGTGAGTTCTTGAGGTAAAGACCAAACAGCATAGTGATGAGTATGAACACTTATACTGCACGGCTGATATAGGATCATTTCAGTGATACTTCTACTAGCCATATTAGAGCTTTAGATAAGTAGGAAAGTGCTTTTTGACTGAAGTAACTCTTGAAAAGGAGTTTTCATTCCAGGAGGTTTGCACCTCCACCATCGTTAATGCATAAATATATATAGCCCATGAGATGGGTGCTGGATATGTCTGATCCCATCGCATCCTGCTGTTTGACAGCATAAACCTGTGCCCTCTGCCCTTGGCTGCATCCAGCCACTGGGAGCCGCTGACAGGTCCTCGGGTGCTGCGGGGGCTCTGCGGGGCGGCTGTGGTGGTGAGAGGCTGAGCAGAGCACTGGGGTGAGGCACTGAGAAAACACTATCACTGAGGCACTGAGAAAATGCTATCACAAGTCACTGAGCTTGGCACATTTCCAGAAAGGCCACTAGGCATTTTAGTGGTCATATCTCCATTGCTGTTGCTTCCATCTGCTGAGTCATTCATGCCTCTCTATGCTCAAAGTCCAATTACTTTTAAAAGTGATTGTCTTTCCCTTCTTTGCTGTTCACTCATATGACTTATCTCCTATGTTTGTTGTTCTTCATGAAATGACCATTTGTTTTCCTTTTCCTGACGTTTCACATTTTTCAGGTTCATGTATGTACTTTGTTGTCAGTCTTTCTTAAAATAATGCATTTGCTTGTTGATTCATAATGATCATTAGGATTGTTACTATTGCTATTATTACTGTTGTGGGTCAGATAATTTTGACCATTTTTGATAAGAAATAACAACACGGCTTATGCTTTTTCAGTCCCCATGTTTCTGTTTGAAGGAAAAAATCTATGTCTGGTATTTATTATTTCCCTATATAGCAGACATAACTATAAGGCATTTTATTTTTCTTCTCCTATTTTTTCCTGAGGTGAAAACTTAGTAAAATCAGCATCTGTGAACTGTATTTCAGTCTTTGCAGGGTCTTCAGGATCAGCCACATCAGCAAGAAATCCTGCAGTTTAGGTCTGTTTTAAAATGCCTTCATCTCCATGTGATGCTCCCTTCCTCAGTCCAGAGAAAGGAAGCTGTTTATTATTGCTCCTTGCAAATAGGAATGCAAGTAGATTTTGAAAGGATGTCAAGGCCCATGTTTGTCTTTCACAGTTTTAGGAAGCTGACTGCAACAACTGTGTTGGAGGTGAAATCCACCTGCACTCCTTTTACAGTCCTCAGTAAGAGGGGGGTCAGCCAGGGGGATCCTGGCACCAAGCTTTTACCTGGATACTCAGTAGAGCCCTGCTCAACTGACCTTATTAAAGGTCTTCCCCTGAACAAGTTTAGTATCCCATGTTCCTGTAAAGCTCTAGTGGGTTAATCTGCTGCAAACTTTACAGGCGGAAGAAAGCCAAAGTTTTCTGCCTGTGCAAAACAGGAAAAACCCCTAAAACATCTTGTTCCAGATTGTAACTAAATTTTGATTTTATTTTTGATTTTACATTATTAGACACAGAAAGGATATTTTCCAGAAAGCACTATGATTACTTTGTGAGTTTTCTCTTCTACCACTTTTCATGCAGGTACTCAGTCATCAACTGTGTTATAAAAACTCAGAGTTTCATAAAAAAGTAATAGGGAAGGATTAACCTGCTACTCAAAACATGGGAGTATCCCAGGGATTTTGCTTCAGGCACAATGAAAAATAGACACTGAGAAAGCTGTGAAATGTACCCAATTAACTAATCTGTAAGAAAACCTCTTCTCTTGCCTTTTAAAGGAGAAGCAATTGCATCTGTGGCAAAAAAAATCTATTTCCCCTTAATGCAGGTGTGGCTTTTAAATTCTCCTCCCATGATTCATATCCCTTCACTCAGGCTTCTGAGTAATGCTACTGAAGAAGAATTTGTGTATGCTGTGAACTAAAAATAAGAAAAAAAAAAAAAAGAAAAAGCTTCTTCTTTCTTCTAAGTGCCATTTACCGATGCAGCTAAATAAATTATTATTCCAGCTGGTTTAGCTTCATGCTTGCCTAGCTGTCCAAGGAGGAAATATAGAGTATTCAAGTGAAATAACAACGGGAAGTTTTGTTCCGTGCAAGGTAATGGTACAGGGATTTGGAAAAGTCAGGGCTGAAGTAAAGAGCAGAAAAGTAAAGAAGCTGAACAGTGGTGGAGAAGGTGGTAAATAGAGTTTTGGAGTGGTAGTTGATACAAAAATGACTTGCTACATGGGAAAACTTCATACTTTCAAAAATCTTTAAATGCCTCTATGAAAAGTTATCAAGGAGCCATGAAGCTTAAAGAAAAGGAGAAGGAACAGATCCTAGAATCACTAAAAATCACTTTTAGAAACTGTAAGAGTAGAAAATAAATTGTAACTTTTCAAAGAGAACAATTCTGGAATGTCACCTTGAGGGCATAAAGATTTTAAAATGAAATCTACATTCATAGATTTCTAGCTATTATCCTATAAATGTAAAGACGAGTCTCAACTGAGTTCCTATTGCGAAGTCCCCAAAGCTTTTGTGCCTTGTTAATTACCTTGGCATCTTTGTATGCATTTGGAATACTGCACTTAATGAGCAGATCATATGAGCAGCTGCCTTTTACTTAAGGCATGCGGTTGCAGATCAGATCTTAATTATGTTCCTGTATGAAAGAAGAAACTACAAACAAGGTTATGCTTAACTAGCTTCTGTGAGGGAAGAAAACAAGGGGTGGGAGTGGAATTCGGCAGCCTTTCTTAATAGAATTTCAGGTAATGTTCTTAACTCTTTTTATTGCCATTTTCAGAGCATGTGTGTGTTTTCCTAAGGCCTGAGATCCTGGAGTCAGGTGAGACTATTCACTTCTTCATTTCTAAGTATAGAATGTAGATCATGGTAGGCTTGAGTTCCTGTAGGTGCAGTTCCTGTTTGCTGGGAAAGATCTGTCTTCTTTTTATTACATTTCCTAAATGAAAGTTCAATCTTAATTGGTTTGTAGGAGTTAGTCAAAATATATAGAAGTGCTTTGGACATAAGCAGAATGTTTTGGATGGTTATAATCAGGCTGTTTATCAGCAAAAATTTATACTATCTGCTGAAATATGTACTAATTATTCAGCTTCCCTCACTAATCAATGACATAGGAAAAATGTGACTGTTTTAATTTTTATTTGTTTTTTTAATAATTGATGTGTGTTTTTGCAGCAACTTTTTGAAGTTAACATGTAGAAATAAAAGCCTCAAGAGGACTGGATCAACAAAGGAGAGAAAAATGGAGTGAAAATCAGTTGACAGATGATTATTCCCTATCTCCAGGGAATCTGTGATCTATATAAAAGTCTTTGACTCTCAAATGGAGAGTAACAATTAAGTTTAAGTAAATAAATCCAAATTAACTAAGAATGATTGAAAAACTCTCCTTTACAAAAGCTGATGTTCCTCATGAATTTTGTAGTTGTTATTCAAATCATGTGACAGACAATGTGGCTTTAACAGAGGACTTAACTCTCATGCCATATCACTGCAGATAGATTTTTGTTTTTTCACCTCTTGTATTTTCATTTCGTGCTGCTGGTTAGGATCTTTTGTTTTTAGGACAAAGGTTCCCACATAGAGGGAATATATTGAGACTGGAATGTGAAGGTGCATTAGGCCCTATGTCAACTTCTCTTGCTAGTTTAGAAAAATGCTTTTTCACCCCACTTGAAAAATGTATTTTTCCTTACTATCTGCTTTTCTGGGAGGCAGATCACAGCTGTTCTCTTTAAAATGGGAGATCTTTGCCAAATTTCATCAGCTGAGGTGCTGGCTGATATTCCATCAGTGTCTTTGTTGTGAGAAGACACCCTTATGCTCTCTCTGTGAGGTGGGAGGTGTTGCTGGAAGCAGCTCTCACTGGTGCAATGTCAAATTCTCAAAATGTCAGATTTATTTGTGCATGTGATGGTGTAATTTGGCTTCCTGCTGTGCAAATGAGAGGATTAATTTCCATAATATAGAAATTAACAGTGCTGTTGATATTTCTCTATCTCTCAGTACAAATTAGCATCTGGGGATGACAGCAGCCAGTTTAGCCTCCTTTTCATCCACCTTCCAAACAGCCATCAGTGAAGACACTTGCCCCAATCAAGTAATACCAAATGCCAAATTGGTATTATTTCCTCCTGCTCCATTTCACTCTTTTCTTGTCTGGCTTTGAGGCTTCCAGTGTTTTTTGTAAGTCATGGCTCCAACTGCCCTTCCCTGAGCAAAAGTAGAGAGAGTACAGGGTTCCTCCACCTTAGGCTGTGACACACAGATCGGTGAACCCCGTGCTGAATCAGAAGTGGAGATATTTCCTCTTTGAGGGACAAGACAAAAGTTCAGGGTCAGTCACATTTTAAGCCACCTGGAAAAAGTACTGCAAAGCCCATCTCTTAGAGCCCTTGAGATTCTTTTGGTAGATTTACAGATGCTACAACAATATGATGGACTTAACTGAAGACATAACAAACACTTTCAGCTCTCATAGGCTGTGAGGTAAAATCTTGCTATTGTGCAGCAGATCCTAGACTCACATCTGGAAACCTTTGAGCCATTCCACTACTGGGGCTTTTAGAAAACCTTGAAATGTTGCCTGTGAGCTGTTAGATATAGAGAGCTTTGTACTCAAGGTTGGGCTAAGAATATATAGTCCAGTTCAAACACATCAGGAAGGCTGTGGAAAGAAGGGACTCTCACTCTACTTCCTTCAGCCAGATCAGCTGTGGAACTTCACTCAACTGAGAAACTTAAGGTTTTTGCTGAAGTTAATTGTGGTAACTCACATAAAGCAATTTGCAGAATCTGGGTTATGCTTCTTAAACTGGCAATAGTACATAAATAATTGCAGAATGTGACAATAATTCTTCAAAGATGCAGATAATCAATAACATGTTTTCAGAACATAAGAGTATGTTGGAGCATTAATTTCAACACATTGGGATGAATTTGGGTTTCTCCACTAAACTAGAGGCATGTTTCCCAGAAGTTTCATAAATTACAGGAAGCACATGAATTTGCCTTTTTAGCTCTTAATTGTTCCATAAAACATCATAAGCTTTGCTTTATACCTGTCCATAAATAATCAAACCCAAAAGAGGTGTGAGAATTAAGGTAAAATTAATACATTAGGATCCCCTATTCCTGATAGTGAAACCACTTGAGGTTCAATCCTGTTTGATGAAATAATAACTGAGTGCACCAGATTAAAGAAATCGTGATTTTGATTTCTCACTTGGCTGAGCATATTTCTGGTAATATAGAAATAAAAAAGCATGGTGTGATTTTAAGCTCAACTAGGAAATAAAATAACACAATTACAGGAAAGCTCTTATGTTCATCTATTGAACGGTTTTTTCTTTTTCAAGTAGGAGATATATAAGGTATTGTCAACTTGGTAGATGGAGGAAGTCAGTGGCTCTTGGGAATGATGAAGATCCCAGCTCCTTCTAAAGTCATAGCTCAGTGGAGGCAGGAATGTGGACCTTCAAGCTTTTGCAGATTCTCTATTACTCCAAATTGTGACTCCCAGATTCCATTTGTCCTCACCAATCTGCACAAGTGCAGCTGTATGCAGTTGTTCCACAAGCTTCTCTT
>WEIV01002897.1:44526-55020 GCA_013390005.1 Calyptomena viridis
ATATATAAATGTGTAAATATAAATAGGATAAGGATAAAAAAATAATGTGCCTTCATTAAAGGGGGAACTTCAGCCCCTGAGCAAAGCCTTGGTGTGCAGAGCAGGATTTGCCATGGCCATCAGGGGAATCCTGGGAATGCCTGAAATCCCAGCCCTCCCACCATGGAGCATCTCAGGATGGGAAGGAAATTCCTGTGTCCTGGGAACCCGGAGCCTGAGGCCCAGGACACTGGTGTGGATTCAGCAGGAATTCAGCTCAGCTCACCCTCAGACCAGTAAAAACCAGCCCCAGATCCAGCCCTGGGATTTCCCGGGACACCCCGAGTGCTTGGGAAGTGCAGGCAGAACCCTGAGCCTGGGCCAGGCCCTCCTGCCTCCAGCATTCCCAGGATCCCCTGGCAGGGGAATGGTTGGAATGGCTCTCTTGGGAAGTGGAAGGAGGGAGGTGCTGAGCCCTTAAGCTGAGCCTGGCCAGGCTCTGCCTCGGCTCCTTCCCTGGGGTCCCCAAGGGCTTGGGAATGAGGAACGTGCTCAGGATGAGGAGGAAACTCCAGTTGCCTTCCCCTCCTCACCCCTGCACTCCCATTTTCCAGCTGGTTTGTGGGAAGAGCAGAATTTTGGGGCCCTGGCTCCGTGTTGGGATCCCCAAAGGGTCCCTGCCAGGTTTGATTCCTGAATCCCAACCCACCCCAAGTGTCCTGGAGATGTTGTGCTCCAGGTGTTGAGGGGGCAGCTGAGTCTGTGTCACATTTTCAGGGAAAACTGGGATTTAGGGAACTCATTTATTGAGTTGTAGCTGCTCTGAGCTGGGGAAGGGTTTGATGTGGATAATTCAGGTTCTGCTGCTCCTCAAGGGCTGAGGACACAAACTCTGCAGGGAATGGAGCCTGGGAGCCTTTGGAAGGTGTTTGCTTTCCAAAAGCTCCAAGTGACTGCTTGGAAAATCCCTCCCTGAAGTGGTTTCCTCGAATCAGGATCATTCCAGATGGATCCTGGAGTCCAACCTTTGCCCACAAACCCATGGGAAAGAGGAGAGTTGTGCTCCCAGTCCTCAGGGGTTTGGGATGAAGCTGCTCCAAATAATCTGTCCCAGGTACTTGAGGCTGGAGAAGAACCCAAGCCTTCCAAGGGTTGTCTGGGCCCAAACTTCCCTGGACAGAACTGTTGCTGCTCAGGAAGTGCAATAGGGCACCTCTTCCTTCCTCTTCCTGAGCTTTTCACCCCCTGCAGTGAAAAAATTCACTCCCAGGCAGCAAAAACCTCCCATTTCTCTCCTGCTGCTGTTCCAGAGTTCTCAGGGTGCAATCCAAGCCCTGTAAGTGCTGCCGCGGCTCTGGGACTGCTGGAAATCATGGAATAACACTGGAATGGAGCAGCTTTCCCCCTGTGGGTCCCGGCACTGCCTGTGCCCCTGGGGCTGGGAAGGGGAACGGGATTTCTGGGCTCATCCCGAGAAGGTTTTTTCCCTTTCTCTTGTGCCCAGAGGAGCCTCAGCAGGAAGAATTGGTGCAGCAGCACCTGCAGACACTCCTGAGCAAACAGCCCGCTCTGCTCCCAGTTATCCCAAAACCCGGGAAAACCAGCTGGAAATTCCCACTTGGAGTGTTGCCTCTTAAAGGAATTCCCTCGCTCCCAATAGGAGCTGGACACGGGAAGGAGGCAGCTCAGGACACGCGCTTTTCCATCAGTTCTGTCCCACTTTTCCCCTTCTTTCCGTCCTTCCCTGCGTGTCCCGGTGTCTCCAAGAGCCGCTGCGGCCGCGTCGGGGTTTGGAATTCTGAGAAATTCCTGGAGTTTCAACTGCTCTGAGCTGGGGGAAGGGTTTGATCCGGGAAATTCAGCCTCGAACGGAGTCGCAGGGGGGTTAATCATTCCCAGAGGGCAGAGGTGAGGACTGGAGCTGTTCCTGCCCTCGGGAAGGTAAATCCACCCGGGAATGTGCAGGTGCAGAGCAGGAGCCGAATCCCAAATCCAGAGCAGCCCCTGCCGGATTTGACTCTGCCGGGAGCGGCTCAAACCAGCATTCCCAGCGCAGGGAAGCGTTTCTCGGCGCTGTTGGGGGCTCAGATCAAGTGGGGGACGAAGCTGGAGCAGGAAATCCAGGTTTAAAAATAAACTCGGGAGTTGTGGTGCCATGTGAGCCGGCCTGGCTGGACCTGTCCCTGCTCCCAAAATCCCGGCTCAGCTGTTCCCGGTGTCTCCAGCAGCAGCCGCTGCTCCCACCCACCAGCAGGGGGTTGGAAACAGGCAAAATCCGAATGTTAAAAATTTAAATATTTAAAATATTTAAAATATTAGAAATATTAAAAAACCCAAACCACAGAGAAAGCCACTAACCTTGAATTTCCTGTAGTTAACCCTGCTCCACTCTCTCTGCCCACGAAGGGGGAACTTGTGGAGCCAAAGACACCCACAAGTACCAAAAATCCCCTTTTTTCTACCAAATAATTCCCCTCCAAACACAGGTGGGGGCTGAACAAATCCCAACCCTTTTTTTTTCCACAGGACTGGNGGCCAGGTTGGACCATCCCGGGATAGTGGAAAGTTTCCCGTGTTGGAACTGGATCTCTAAGGTCCCTTCCAGCCCAAAGCATTCCCTGATTCCATGAGTGTGGATATTTGGAGCTGCCCCAGCCCAGGGAGCAGGAGGGAGCTGTGCCTTCAGCCCAGCTGGGAGAGCCCCTGGCACAGCTTTCCCTGGGAATGAAGCAGCTGGAGCTGCATCCAGGGCTCCTTTCCCTGTTCATTCCCTGTCGGTGCTCCCGGAGAGGAGCAGAACCAGCCTTGGATCTGCTGCAGGCACCACGTGTCAGAGGGAACCTCGAGGCTTTGCAAGGAGTTGGCACCAAATCCAGGCCCAGGGAGGGATGTGGACACGTTTTACTCCTGGATTGAACAAATCCTCCCTTTTCCAGGATCTTGGATCTGCTCTTCCCCCTCGATCCCTTCACATTTTGCTCAGCACAAACAAATGATCCGTTGGCAGAGAATATTTGTGCTTCTTTAGGAAGCCAAACCTGGCTCTGCCAGGAGAGAGGAGACCACTAAACCCAGCCCACCTGCATGGAAAAACAAGGGATGACAGAAACACTGGGAATCTTTCAAGAGGATGTTCCTTATTTGCAACCCCTTGGTTGGTTTTAATGAGAAACGACTCCGTTCCTGCCCATCCTGGGGGTTTTCCCTCCAATAATCACCTCGTCCTGCAGCCAGTCCTGGCTGCCCTCCCTCGGATGGGGACAAGGATTGGGAATCACAGTCTGTGCCTGGAGGGAGCACAGCCAGGAAAGAAATCCCAGCCCGGTGCTTCCTCCAAAGAGTTTTCCAGTGCAACGATGCCCTGAGGAAAAAAGGGTGGAGCTGGTTTTTGGGTTTTGGTGCTGCCCAGAGAGCTCAGGAGTCACAATCCAGCTGAGTCCAGGTGCTCAGCCCTCGGGCAGGACACACATCCATGTGCCAATCCCAGTCCTGTGATCCCAGGCTGGACTTCAGGAATCCCTCCGGTGCTTCTTCTGTTCCTGGTACTCTGCTATTTTCTTCTGGAAATAGGCTGGGGAAGGGAAAAAGGTCACTGGTGAGGTGCTGGTGTTGGGGATGAGGGATACAGGGATGCACAGCCCCAATCCTGGGAAGGGTGAGTGTCCCCTGGGAGCCAAACTGTGCTGGGATATGGGAAACTGCCCCCGGAGAGGATCCATGGAAGTGAAGTGTCCAAGGCCAGGCTGGACAGGGCTGGGAGCAGCCTGGGATAGAGGAACAAGATGAGCTTCAGGGTTCCTTCCAACTGGTGCTTATTCTGGGATCCCATGACTACAACATGGGGGGGGTTGCAATGCCCCCCACCCCTGACCCCCCACCCAAACCAGGCTTTCCTGGGCTGGTTTAGCCCGAGTTTTTCACCCCTGTTTGGTTTTGGGGTTCCTCTCCCACCAGCAAGGGAAGGACAAAGTGGGAGACCTGGAAAACAGCCCAAAACGTGCCACAGATTGGGAATATGATGGCAAAGCTGGGATTGGGCCATCCTTGCTTCCCCAGGTCCAAGTCTGCCCTACAAAGCCCCACCTAAGAGGGCACAGAGCAGCCCCTGAGGGTTGTGATTCCCTTGGGAAAGGTTCCACTGAGGCCCCATCTCCCCCTGGCCCTTCCCAGGAGTGTCTGACACAGCTGAGGGAGCACCTGGAATTCCCTCCTGCCCCTTCTCCAAGTGCAGAGAGACCCTGGGGGGGCAAATCCTGGGTCAGGATGTCCCTGGGCACGTTTTTTGGGTGGTTTCCTCAACCTCCATCACCGTTTGTCCTCATCTCAGGAGGGGGCTCAGCTCTGCCCCGTGCCCTGTAAATCCCTGGGAATGGGAAGGAGCATCCTGTGTCCAACCAAAATCCTTGTGCTGCTCCAGGCCCATTTCCCTAAACACTGAGCTCCTGGTGAGCCAGATCCATCCCCTGGAGAGTGACAGGATCCAAAATGAGCCAGAGAATCCCAGAAGTATGGAATGGTTTGGGTTGGAAGGACCTTAAAGCTCATCCCACCCCTGCCATGGGCAGGGACACCTCCCACTATCCCAGGTTGCTCCAACCTGGCCTTGGACACTTCCAGGGATGGGAAATCCTCTGGGAAATCCATTCCATGGCCTCCCCACCCTCCCAGGGAAGAATTCCTTCCCAATATCCCATCTAACCCTGCCCTCTGGCACTGGGAATCCATTCCCTGTGTCCTGTCCCTCCATCCCTTGTCCAAAATCCTTCTCCAGCTCTTTTAGGAACAACAATCTGTGCCAGCTGCTCCAAGGGCAAACCACTGTGCTCCAAGTTTTACAGAATCCTGGAATGCTTTGGGCTGGAAGGACCTTAAAGCCCATCCAGTGCCACCCCCTGCCATGGGCAGGGACACCTCCCACTATCCCAGGTTGCTCCAACCTGGCCTTGGACACTTCCAGGGATGAGGAATCCCAAACGAAATCCATTCCATGGCCTCCCCACCCTCCCAGGGAAGAATTCCTTCCCAATATCCCATCTAACCCTGCCCTCTGGCACTGGGAATCCATTCCCTGTGTCCTGTCCCTCCATCCCTTGTCCAAAATCCTTCTCCAGCTCTTTTAGGAACAACAATCTGTGCCAGCTGCTCCAAGGGCAAACCACTGTGCTCCAAGTTTTACAGAATCCTGGAATGCTTTGGGCTGGAAGGACCTTAAAGCCCATCCAGTGCCACCCCCTGCCATGGGCAGGGACACCTCCCACTATCCCAGGTTGCTCCAACCTGGCCTTGGACACTTCCAGGGATGAGGAATCCCAAACGAGGATTTTTTTGGGCTTGACAAGGGCAGAGAACTGAGGCCACAAGAGCAAAGAGGAGCTGCTGCCCTGAGCACCCTCAGGACCCCCCTGTGGGTCCAATCCCTGCATTCATTCCCTGGAGAGTTGGACTCGCTGATCCCGCTGGATCTTCCAACCCGGAATATTCCATGAAATCCCTTCCCCGGGCAGGTCTCTATCCCTAAACAACCCAGAGCTCCCCCAGGCAGGGAGGGGAGGAGGGATGAGCCGTTACCTTCCTGTGGGATCCTGCTCTTTTCCGCTTCCTCGATGAACAGGGAAAACATGTTTGTCTTCACAAACTTCTTGAGGAACCTGCGGCAGCTCTTGGAGCTCAGGGCTTTGCAGAAGGGCCGTTCCTGGAAGGTGCCGGAGCCGCTCCTGCCCCACTTGATGTGGGACGAGTAGTGACCAACCAGGCGGACAAAGAAGTGCACGAAGGCCTCGGACACGAGTGTGTTCAGCTGCTCTGGGGCTGGGACAGGACAGGAGGGAGAGGGGTGGGGAGGGACCTCTGAGCACACACACATCCAGCATGTGCTGAGCTGGAAGGGACCCCCAAGGACCATGGAGTCCAACCCTCAGCCCTGCACAGCCCCAGCCCCAAGAGTCCCCCCTGTCCCAGAGGATCATCCCAGCCCTCCTGGAGCTCTGGCAGCCTTGGGGCTGTGCCCACTGCCCTGGGGAGCCTGGGCAGTGCCCACCCACCCTGTGGGCAAAGCACAACCTGGTGCTGAGCTCCAACCTCCCCCTGCCCTGACACAACTCCAGCCATTCCCTGGATCCTGAGCTCCAACCTCCCCCTGCCCTGACACAACTCCAGCCATTCCCTGGCTCCTGGCCCTGGTCCCCCAGAGCAGAGCTCAGTCCCTGCCCCTCCTCTGCCCCTGCCCAGGGACTTGTCCCTGCAATGAGGTCTCCCCTCAGGCTCCTCTTCTCCCCCTGAACACACCCAGTGCCCTCAGCTGCTCCTCACACCTTCCCCTCCAGGCCCTTCCCCACCTTCATTCCCTCCTTTGGACACTCTCCAAAGGCTCAATAGATGATATTTGAACCTGGTCTGTCTTTGCATCCCAAGGAATTCATTGCTCCAAGCCTCCCTCTGCCACTAAACAAAGATTTTGCTGAGGGAGCTCTTTTCCCTTTCCAAATTCTTTTCACACCAAACACCCAGACTTCATTTTTCCAGCAGAATTTGCAGCTCCCCCTCACACATTTCAAAAGACAGAGGAAAAGCCAAGGGATTTCTCTCCTCTGGCTGCATTTTGCTGCAAATTGGGGCAGGAACATCCTAAGTCCCCTCTGGAAAATCCCTTGGCTGAGGGTCTGGGCACTGTGGGGCAGCTCATCCTGGTTCTGTGGGTTCACACAAGTCCTTACTGTGCTCGTTGTTGTTGTTGTGCTTGTTCAGAGACATCAGCATCTCGTTCTGCAGCTTCAGGGGCAGGATCTCCTCCTCATCTCCCACCTGGAAGGACATGGAACCCTACATGGAACCCTGGAGCACCTGGCACTGCTGGGAACCTGGTCCCTGCAGCTCATCAGTGGGGCTTTGAGAGCTCATTAATTAATTATCCATCACTGCAGGCTCCTGGGAGTGGGATGTCCAGGGATCCTCCACAACCAGCAGGGGTTGGAGATGTTCCCTCACAGGACAGTCCCCCTGGATGAGCACTGAGATGGCTCTGCCCCCAAAATCATGGATCCACGGAATCATGGAATGGTTTGGGGTGGAAGGACGTTAAAGCCCATCCAGTGCCCCCCCTGCCATGGGCAGGGACACCTCCCACTATCCCAGGTTGCTCCAAGCCCTGTCCAGCCTCCAACTTCCAGCATGGGGCACCCACAGCGTCTCTGGGAATTCCCTCCCACGGAAGAATTCCTTCCCAATATCCCATCTACCCCTGCCCTCTGGCAGTTTACAGCCATTTAGAAACCTGGAAGCTTCCAGGTCTCCAACACCAAGGTGGGAAAGGCCCTTCCCAGCCTCTTCCCAGCCCCATCCAGAATTCCTACCTCCTGGATGATCTTCCTTTTGCAGAGATCCACAATCAGGGCCTGAAAGAGAGCAGGGAGGGAGCAACTTCAGCCCCCCCAAGGTCTCCAGGCTTCCTCCCACCCATTTTGGGATGGGACCAGTGTATCCATGAATGTGGCAGGAGAGGGATGAGCCCCTCGGTGCCGGAGGGACCCGGCACGGGGTTTGCTGCAGGTTTGGTGCCTCGTCCCCACAGAACCTCCCCAGGCTTGGGATGATCCCAAGAGCAGCTCCCTGAGCCCCAGAGCTTCTCTCGGAGGAGCAGCACCCAGAGGGGTGTGGAGGTGCCAAATTCCAGCCTCCCTGGATGGGACAAAGGCTCAAGCAGATCCTCCCTCCCTGGGAACAACCCAGCCCGGAGTCACGGACTAAGCACTGGCTCCATCCCCGTTTTCCCCCCGGGGATGAAGTACCTCCTCCATGGGCTGCTCCAGCACCCGCTCCAGGTGCCGCCTCTGGATTCCCACCATGAAGGGCGTGGGGCAGCAGACGGTGTCCAGGAGGCACTCGGGCACCACCGGGATGTAGGTGTGGGCCCACGTGAAGGGATACAGGAGAGCAGCCACCGCGTGGATACACTGGGACAGGACACTGCGGGCACAGGGGCGGCATCACAGAGTGGGCCGGGCCGGGTGGGACCCGCGGGGATCAGAGTCCGACCCTGGAGTGAAAGGCCCCCGCAGGGATCACCCCACAGCCCCGGGGTTGTCAGCACCAGCTCCATCCAGGCTCATCCCGAGTCAGGAAAAGGGATCGGCTCAGAGGGAACATCCCACCCCATGGGGTGTGTCCTGTGCTCTCTGGGGTGGAGTTTTCCTTTGGAATCGCGGGATCGGGGCTCACCTGAGCTCCTCTGCCAGGAAAATGAGCCTTCGCTCCAGCACGGCCGAGGCGAAGATGTGCAGGATGAGGTCGGGGCTGAGGCGCTGGAGCAGAGCCTGGAATTCCACGTGCTCCAGGTGGGCATCCACGGGCCGTGTGAGCTCGATGAGCTGCCAAGGAAGAGCCACAAACACCCGGCTCAGGAGGTGGAACATCCCCCCTGCACCTCCCCGGCTCCCTGAGAAGGTGATTTGGGAGCAATTAACGACCCGCAGTTTGCAGCTCCTGCAGGGGACAAATCCCATCCCATCCTGCCGGGATATCCGGGCTGTGCGGTGCTGAGGAGGCAGGGGAGCCATGGGAATGTGCCCTGTGGGGTTATTTATTGGGGATTTTTAGCTCAAATGTCCCTTTTCCCCGGTGCTCCCAAGTCCCTGGCAGGACGTGCCCCACCTCCGTGTCCACAGCTCATCCAGGAGCAGCAGGAAAGGAAGGAGGGAACCACAAAACCTTCCTCTGGAGCCTCTCTGGCAGGGCCAGCCTGGCAATTCCAGCCGGGATTCCCAAAGTGAGGGATCTAATGGAGATTTGCAGGGGCTCTGGTTACTCAGCTGCCTTTGCCCCACCAAGGGTTTCCCGTCAATCCCTCTGAGGGCAGCGGGAGATGGTGGGGACTGAAGGGTTAACGGGACATCCCACAGTCCTGGACCCTCCCCATCCTTCAGTGGGGAAATTCCCCTTCTCCATGTGCCTTTTCCAGCACAAATCCTGCTCCAGCCGCTGATCCACAGCCCTTTTCCAGCACAAATCCAGGACCATTCCCAGTCCCTGCAGTGCCCAGGGTTTATTCCCCCCCTTTCCCTGTTCCCTCACTGATTCCTGGCCTTGCTCCAGCCCCTTCCCTGAACCTCAGATAACTCTCTCCTCATCCTTTAGGGGGGAAATTCCCCTTCTCCATGTGCCTTTTCACCGAGGCAGTATCTTCCCAGCCATTAGAAATGCTCCACAGCCCTTTTCCAGCACAAATCCTGCTCCAGCCAGGGCTCCACAGCCCTTTTCCAGCACAAATCCTGCTCCAGCCACTGCTCCACAGCCCTTTTCCAGCACAAATCCTGCTCCAGGCAGGGCTCCACAGCCCTTTTCCAGCACAAATCCTGCTCCAGCCAGGGCTCCACAGCCCTTTTCCAGCACAAATCCTTCTCCAGCCAGGGCTCCACAGCCCTTTTCCAGCACAAATCCTGCTCCAGCCGCTGCTCCACAGCCCTTTTCCAGCACAAATCCTGCTCCAGCCAGGGCTCCACAGCCCTTTTCCAGCACAAATCCAGCACCATCCCCACCTCCCAGGGTTTATTACCCCCCTTTCCCTGTTCCCTCACTGATTCCTGGCCGTGCTCCAGCCCCTTCCCTGAACCCCAGAGTGCAGCTCTTTCGAAGAACATCCTCCTTCCTCCTCCCTCCTCAGCCCCAGCTGCTCTCTGGGCACATTGAGCAACGTGCAGAGCCCTTTCCCAATCCTCCCTGGAAGAAGAAATGCATTGCTTGGATCACCAGAATTGCTCTGGAGAGGAGGGATCAGGACACATCCCAGGGATGCTCAGCACTGAGGTTCTTTCAGCTGCTGCTGGGGCAGATCCTTCTCATTTTTTCAGCCCAGTTTTGCCATAAAAGAAAGAAAAAGCCGATTAAAAGCTGGGCCTGGGCTGGGGGTGGGTGGGATGAGCCCGTGGGTGCCTGGATCAAGTCCCTCCTGCACAGAGAAAGCCTGGAATTGCTGCCTGTGGGGCTCAGGCAGGGCAGGAATCAGGGCTGAGAGCTGAGCACAGCACTGTGGAGGGGAGGGGAGTCATGGAATCATGGAATTATTAAGGTTGGAAAAGCCCTCTGAGATCACCAAGTCCAACCATTCCCACCACTGACCACCTCCCCAGGTGCCACATCCAGGCGTTCCATGAACAATTCCAGGGATGGGACTCCACCACTGCCCTGGGCAGCTGTGCCAGGGATTGACCACCTTTTTCAGGGAAGAAATCCACAGCCCAGGACAGCCCTGGCATGGCTGTGCTTCCCAGGAATCCCAGCACGACATCCCAGGTCAGGGCTCTGCAATTCCCGACACGTGTGTCCAGGGAGGCTCCGGGAGGCAGCTCCGGCTCCAGCCGGGGGAGCGGCAGAGGATGCAAAGATGGGGCAGCATCCCTTGGGAATGGGCTCCATCCTCATCCCCATTCCATCCTCATCCCATCCTCATCCTCATCCTTATCCTCATCGTCATCCCATCCTCATCCTTATCCACATCCTCATCTTCATCCTCATCCTCATCCT
>WEIV01002897.1:86690-100885 GCA_013390005.1 Calyptomena viridis
TCTGTCCCCTCCCGTTTCCTCGGGGCCCTGGGTTGCCCCTCTCCCCCTCTCCCCCTCTCCCCGCTCATTTATAGCCTCGGGGGATTTGAAACAGCAGAGCTGAGCAACAGGTGGGGTGAGGGCTTCGGGAAGAGGAGAGAGAAGGAGAAACCACAGGAGGGGTCAGTGTGGGAGACACATTTCCCAGGGAACAAGGGCAGGAAAAACACCTTCCCACCCTGGCACTGTGTCCCCTGTGCCACCGACCCCTGTCCCGCTGAGGGAGCTGGAAAAACACCCCGGAATTAACATTCCTCCCCCGAGGTTGGGTTTCTCTGCCCTGCTGAGCCCAAGGGATGGGATGGATCCCTGGGACCTCCTCAGCTGTCGGAGCCATGTGGGAGCTCTGGGCGTCCCCTGCCCTCCCCAGCCCAGCCCTCCCCACTCCCAGCTGTCCGGCCATCCCTCAGTCCTGGTTTAATTCTGGCCGTGCCCCCACCCCGAGTGAAGCTCCTGCACGTTTAATCCCGGCACAGACACTCAGCTCTTTCATGAGGGGCTCATGGAAAGCCTCTCCAGAAGGACCCACCGGGCTGCTTGAGTTACACAGCTGCTGTTTCCACCCCGGGAAGGAGACAATCCCTCCATCAGCCTCCTCCAGTGGGTTTTTTCCCTTGGCTTTGTTTGGTTCCCTTGGGGACAGGCCTTTGTCCCTGTCTGGGGTGTCACAGCCCTGCTGTCACCAGGCACCTCCTCGGTGTCAGGAGCTCACAGGGGAGGTGGAGGCCTGGGGGGCCTCGACCCTCTGGGAGGGAAGAAAGGATTTTAAACAGTGACAAAGTAGATAATTTTTCCTCTTCCTGTGTGATCTCCACTCCTGAGAGCAGCCTGGAGCAAGGGGATACTTTTGATGGGAATGTGATGGAATCGTGTCAGGCTGGGTCTGCACTTGGAATGAGTGGTGGGAAGGGATGAACCCCCTCACTCCAACTGATCCCAAGGGAACTGACGCCTGCTGAGGATCCTGCTCCTGCTGTTACCAACCCCACTGGGATCATTTCAACCTGAAAGAAAAGAAGGGCAAAAACCCTCTGGAAAGCAAGGATCAGGGAGGACTGAGGGAGATCAGAGTTGGAAGTTGAGTTGTGAGGCCTCTGGAAAGTCTGAAGGAGGAAAATTTCCAAGCTGGGAGATGTTGTCCTCTGCCTTGTCACCATGGAAGTTGTGTTGGGGCTCTTCTGGTGAAGTTGTCCCATGGCCTGGGCACAGTGAATGATCCATTGGGTTGGTGGCCTGGGATCCCAGGGATGGATCTAATTTTAGGGTACATGGGATGGGCTGTCACGGCTCTGCAGGGAATCAGGACTGTCCTGGAGATGAGAGGGAAGGTGGCCAAGGGTCTGGGTGGGGTTTCTGGATGGCCAGGCCGGGGAGGTTGGAGGTGGCTCAGCCAGAGGTGGGAGGGGATTTCCTTGGCCTCACGACCTGGTTTTCTGGTCCCCAGAGCTCCCGAAGATCCGGATGCCTCGTCACCTGCGGGAGACTTACATCAGGCGTGTGGGGGATGCTGTGAACATCATGATCCCTTTCCAGGTAGGTGGAAGGTTTGGGATTTAATTCCCTAGGAATTTTCACTCCGGGATGGCTCCTGCAGTGACTTTTCTGGCCATCATGACCTGCCTGGGGCCAGCTGTGGTCTGACTTGTCCTGGCCCCTGTGTTTAAGGGCTACTGGCTGGAGATGAGGTGGGAACCTCTGCCCATTCCTACCCAGCTCCCATTTTTCCCCTGCTCTGTCTTTATTGATGGTGATGGCTACGGGACAACCCCAGACACACCAGGGCTGGCTGCTGCTGCTGTCTGAGCCCATGAGCCCTGGATCAGGGCCATGGGCCACGGCCTGGCCCCAGGACCCCCAAGGCACAACACTGGGGGTCCCCTTGAGGGGAGCAGCTGCCTTTGGAGCAGTGTGGGGGCTGTGGGGTGGGGTGTGATGCTGACACTGGAGGTCGTCTCCTCATCTGATCCATCTCATCCTGTCTGGGACATCACCAAAATATCTCCACCGCTGTGTCTGGGATGGACAAAACCAGCCCTGAAACACGTTGGCCGTGCAGGAGGAAGGGAGAGGCCCCTGGGATGAGGGACATGTCCATGCCCTGTCTCACAGAAATTTGGGACCCTGCACTGGCCATGGATTTTCCCTGGATGCTGAATTTAAGCCCGTGCTGCCAGGCTTGAGCCTGGGCTCAGCACCTGGGCAACAGGGGCTCAGTGCCCGGGCAACGAGAGCACAGCTCTGCCTGCAATGCCCTGGGCAAGTAAAGCTGGCCTTGCTCCACGAGGAATTTGAGGAACCAGCGTGTTCCAGCCTCATCCATGGAGCCTGAGGGTTTCCCATCCATGAGGTTGGCAGGGACAGGCTGCAGCCCCTTCCCTGGGGACTGCGGGGTGGCAGAGGGGGTGTCCAGGCTGCCTGGACAAGGCGGGGTGGCCCTGCTGGGACCTGCTGGAGCGGCTCCTGAGCTGCCATCGTGGGTCACTCCAGGGAAAGCCCCAGCCCGAGGTGACCTGGACTAAGGGGGAGCAGCCCCTGGACACCAAACGCATCAACATCCGCACGACGGCGCGGGACACCATCTTCTACATCCGGCAGGCGCAGCGCGGGGACTCGGGGCAGTACCAGCTCAGCGTGAGGATCAACGGCGCCGAGGACAAGGCCACCCTGGACATCCGGGTGGTTGGTGAGGCTGGGGGTGGGACAGCACCCTGCAGGGTCACCCCAGGGCTTGGGTCTCCTTCCTGGGGAGGTCTTGCTCTGGGGGGGATGGGATGGGATCGGCAGCAAGGCAAGGGATGCTGGGGTTCCTCATCCAGTGGGATGTTCTCCAGGATCATGGAGGTGTGCCTGGGGGTCAGGGTTTCTGCCAGCTTTGATCCTCGCAGCTTCTCATCCCTTGTGAGCTGCAGAAGGGTGAGAAGAGTTGAAAAGGGAGGTGCAAGGGATGCTCGAGGCACAGAGTGTGGGGGCAGCAAAGCAGGATGTCACCCTGTGGGGGTTTGTGTTTGCAGAGCCCCCCGGGCCCCCCCAGAACCTGAAGCTGGTGGACGTGTGGGGCTTCAACGTGGCCCTGGAGTGGTCCCCCCCTGTGGACAACGGGAACGCCGAGATCAAGGGCTACAGGGTGCAGAAATCAGACAAGAAGAGTGGGGTGAGTCCGGGGTGAGCCCTGGGGTGGGGATGCCCCGGTGGCACAGGGGCAGCTGCTCCCCTTTGTCCCCCCACATCCCTCTCCACGTCCCTCCCTCCTGCCCCCAGAAGTGGTTCACGGTGCTGGAGCGCTGCACCCGCACCAGCTGCACCATCTCCGACCTCATCATCGGCAACTCCTACTCCTTCCGCGTCTTCTCGGAGAACGTCTGTGGCCTCAGTGACACCGCTGCCACCACCGCCGGGGTGGCCCACATCGAGAAGACAAGTGGGGACACCCCCCTGGCTCCGGGGATGGGGGGGGGTGGCTGGTGGGGCTGTCTTGGTGTCGGGGTGGTGGCGCCGGGTGGGTCCCCAGGGTGGGCCCTTGGGGTGAGGCTGTGCATCCCCAAGGGCCAGAGGTGCCCTGTCCCTCATTTCTCCTCCAGGGAAGGGCTGGGCCATGGTCCAGGGAGGGGATGGACAGCCCTGGGGGGGAGATGGAAGCAGGAGCTGGGGGTGAGGGACTGCCCTGGCTTTGGCCCCACAGCTCAGGGCCAGCAGAGACCCCTCAGGGGCCCATTTCAGGGCCAAGCCTCCAAGAGCATCCCTCAAATCACTCTCCATCCATCTCTTCCCATCCTGCAGCACACAGGGGTCTCTGCCACCTGCAGAGCTTCCCTGCAGCTCCCATTTCCATGCACTGAATTTTGGGGGTGGAGTGGGAGACCCAGAGCAGGGCCTGGCCTGGCTCTGACCTGCTGCACATAGGATGGATCACAGTGGGACTGAGGACTGGCATCTCCCCTGTGCCCTGCAGGGACTGGGCACTAACATGGTGTGTTTGGATGAGAAGACAGGGCTGGTCTGAGCTGGAGGGCAGGTCCTGGCTCAGGCTCGGTGACATCTGCCCCTTGTGAGGGAACAGGAGTGTTTTTGGGTACTTTGTGCTGAAACTTTGTGACCACATATTGGCCAGCCCAGGAGCCCGAGCTCTGCCTCAACCTGGAATTAATTACTCCCTTAGAAACCACTTACCAGCCACAGAAGATCCCCCAGCGGGACATGATGGAGCCTCCAAAGTTCACCCAGCCCCTGACAGACCGAACCACCACCCGGGGCTACAGCACACACCTCTTCTGCTCCGTCCGGGGCTTCCCCCAGGTCAGGGCTCCCTCCAGGGACACCTCTGCACTGGGACAGCCACCACTGGGCCATTTGGGAGGTGGCTGGAGGTGCTGGGAGATGGTGGTTGTGTTGGGTTGGGGTTGGAGGAGGTCAGGGGGCTGCAGCTGCCCTCTGGGTCAAACTGGGGCAGGGATGGGGTGTTTCCTCATGGAAGTGGGAGACTGGTCTTAACTCAAGTCTTGTTTCCTTCTGCACTGTGGGAGGAAGTGTGGGCTCAAAAATGGGAGATTTGGGTCTTCAAATGACTTCTGCCTACAAATCCCATCACGGCCACCAGCTCCAGGCAGGGCCAAGGCGGCGGCAAAGAGAGGTGGCTGCACTTTGAGGGCCTGTCAGATCCCTCATTTCTCTCCCTGCTTTCAACAAATTAACAAATCCCGCTGCCTTGCAGCCCAAAATCATCTGGCTGAAAAACCAGATGGAGATCCGGGAAGACCCCAAGTACATCGCGATGATCGAGCAGGGCGTGTGTTCCCTGGAGATCCGCAAGCCCAGCNATCAAACTGGGGCAGGGACGGGGTGTTTCCTCATGGAGATGGGAGACTGGTCTTAAGTCTTGTTTCCTTCTGCACTGCGGGAGGAAGTCTGGGCTCAAAAATGGGAGATTTGGGTCTTCAAATGACTTCTGCCTACAAATCCCACCAGCTCCAGGCAGGGCCAAGGCGGCGGCAAAGAGAGGTGGCTGCACTTTGAGGGCCTGTCAGATCCCTCATTTCTCTCCCTGCTTTCAACAAATTAACAAATCCCGCTGCCTTGCAGCCCAAAATCATCTGGCTGAAAAACCAGATGGAGATCCGGGAAGACCCCAAGTACATCGCGATGATCGAGCAGGGCGTGTGTTCCCTGGAGATCCGCAAGCCCAGCCCCTTCGACGGGGGGGTCTACACGTGCAAGGCTGTGAACCCCCTGGGGGAAGCCTCTGTGGACTGCAGACTGGATGTGAAAGGTGAGACTGGAGGAGGAGGAGGAGAAGGATTCCTTGGCTGCCTTTTCCCGGTCTCTCTTTCCCGCTGCCGTGGTTTGTCCCTGGTTTGTGTTGGTGCTGGTGAGAGGGGAGTCTGAGGACACTGGAGCTGCAGGTTCTGGGTTCGTGGGTTTGTGGTCTTGAAGCATCTTGAAACCACCTGCTCATGTTCATGGCCAAAAAATTTGTGGAATGTGATGAGTTGGAAGGGATTCATAAGGATCCTGGAGTCCAACCCTCAGCCCTGCACAGCCCCAGCCCCAAGAGTCCCCCCTGTCCCAGAGGATCATCCCACCCCTCCTGGAGCTCTGGCAGCCTTGGGGCTGTGCCCACTGCCCTGGGGAGCCTGGGCAGTGCCCACCCACCCTGTGGGCAAAGAACCACCTTGTGCTGAGCTCCAACCTCCCCCTGCCCTGACACAACTCCAGCCATTCCCTGCTCCTGGCCCTGGTCCCCCAGAGCAGAGCTCAGTCCCTGCCCCTCCTCTGCCCCTGCCCAGGGACTTGTCCCTGCAATGAGGTCTCTCCCCTCAGGCTCCTCTTCTCCCCCTCAACACACCAAGTGCCCTCAGCTGCTCCTCACACCTTCCCCTCCAGGCCCTTCCCCACCTTCATTCCCTCCTTTGGACACTCCAATGGCTCAATATCTTCCCTATATTGTTGTGCCCAAGCTGCACAGTGGGGAGGGAACCAGGACCACGGACCCAAATGAGCAGAGAGCTGCTGAAGTCCAGGACCATCCTGCTCCTCTCCACACCCACAGCCCTTGTGTCCCTGTGTGTGCTGACCCTCCTGCTCTGATTTATGTCCCAGGATCCTGCCCAGACTTCCCAGCTCACATTTCCCTGCCTCAGCAGCCCTTGCAGGGAGCTGTGCCCCGTTGCTGTGTGTGAAGCCCCTCCTGTCACAGGGCAGGATCCACCCCAGTGCTCCCGGGGTTCCTGTGTGTCCTTAAACACACCTGGTTTCTGTTATTACCCCTCCCGTGGTTTCCCAGCACACTCTTGTTCCCAGATTCCCTGTTCCCACACAGACAGGGCTCCAACCCTGCCCAGCTCAGCACCCCGGGCCTGGTGCAGCTCCAGGATGTTGGGGTGGCACAGGGAGGGGTTTGGCTCTGTGGTTTTGGTCCAGAATCCACTGGCCCAGCCGGACACTTCAGGTGGCTCCAAGTTTATCCAACCTGGCCTTGGACACTTCCAGGGATGGAGCAGCCACAGCTTCTCTGGGAATTCCAGCCCAGCCCCTCCACACCCTCTTAGGGAGCAATTCCATCCAACCCTCTGGCAGTGGGAAGCCATTCCCTGTGTCCTGTCCCTCCAGCCCTTGTCCCAAGTCCCTCTCCAGCTCTTCTGGAGCCCCTTTAGGCTCTGGAAGGGGCTCCAAGCTCTCCCTGGATCCTTCCCTTCTCCAGGGGAACATTCCCAGCTCTCCCAGCCTGGCTCCAGAGCACAGGGGCTCCCCATGGCCTCCTCTGTACTTGTTCCAGCAGCTCCAAATCCTTGTGCTGTTGTTCCCAGGGCTGGGGGCAGCTCTGCAGGGGAGGGGGGTCTCACCTGAGGGGACAGAGGGGACAATCCCCCTCCCCTGCTGCCCCCCCTGTGGGATCAGCCCAGTCAGGGAGGAGGATGAGCTGGTCCGTGTGCTGGGGACACCTGGGAGTCCCCCAGGCTGGAATTTCGGGGACAAGCTGGCCAGGAGCAGGGATCCCAGGCACTGGGGGCTGGGTGCACACGGGTGGGCACACGTGGGTGGGGTGGTCATGCCCTGGCTCACCTCTGAAATCAAAAGGGGAGTAAGACAAGGGGAGTTGAGGGGGTTTATGTGTCCTGTGCTCTCCTGCAGTGCCCAAGTGAGGATGGATCAGAGGGCACGAGGAAGAGCAAGGTAGGTGTGGGTTGGGGCTGAGGGATTCGAGGGGGATGGAGGGGGTTGGGTGCCCTGGATTGTCCCCAGCTTGAGTCTCCCTCATCCCAAGGCAGGGGATGCACTGGTGGGGTGGGATGATGAGCCTGAGAGAAACCTGCCCCTCTGAGAGGCGGAGGGGGGGCTGTAAATGTGGCCAGGAGGAGGGGGATGCAGGAGGACATGGATGTGCCCAGCAGGGTGGGCACTGCCCCAGTTCCCAGCCAGGACTCCTGGAGCAGCAGGGACTGGACACCAGGGGCAGGTCCTGGGGCTGGGGGTGGGTGTAAAGGGGTGTGAAATGGGGCTGTGGGGTGGAAGAACAGAGATAAGGGGTTGTACCTGAATTCTGTGGGGCAGGAGAGGGTGGATTTGCTGAGCTGGGTTTGTCCTGCATAAGTATCACAGCAGGGATTTTTCCCCTCATCCCTCAGTGCTCTCCCAGGACTCAGATCCCATTCCTTTTCCCAGGTGGATGCTGCAGCTGCTGGGAGGTGTCAGGGCCCGTGGTGATGCCCCTGGCCAGGGTCTCTGCTCTGCTGGGCTGCCCTCGGGGGGGGCTGCACCTCAGCCTGCCATGGCACGGCCCTCCCTGAACCTGTGCTTGCCTGAGACAACAAACCCAACCCACCTGAGGGGCTTTGGTCCCAATAAAACCCCTCAAACCCCTCTGTCCTGCTCGTTGTGGGGCTGCCTTGGGTGGGGGGAGGTGGAGGGAAGGGAGGGGCCGTGTGGGGGTCACAAAACATCCCACCCAGCCATGGGGGAGGAGGTGGATTTTGAGCTTGGAAAAGACAGACCAGCTCTAGGAGACATTTGTGAAGGTGCCTGAACCAGAAGGAACCCAACAGGGAGAAGGAGGAGGGGGAAAGGTTTCCTTCCAGAGCTGGGGAATGATCCTGGCTGGGGAGAAAGAGGAGCAACCCCCAAAACCGTGGCATGTTGATGGTTCTTCATTGGAGGCAACAATCCAGCCATGAACTGCCACCACGGCGTGAGGGGACAGGGCAGGACACAATTCATTATCCAGAGGAGGAGGGATCATCCCAGTGGTGGTGCAGGGAGGTGAGTGGTCCCTCAAGCTCTGGGACAGCCCGGGGGGTGTTACCAGAGAGCCCAGACAGAATTCCTGGAGCTGACACCACACGGGACCCTCTGCTTTGTCCCCATCTGTCCCCCGTCCCCCCCAGCCCAAGCTGAAGCCCAGGGGGACATTGCTGCTCCCAGGGCTCAGCACCAGCACAGCACCAGCGCAGCAGGATCCTCTCCACCATCAGAGGGCATCGTTGGATTAATTTTATCCCAGGGAGGATGGCTGGGATTAGTGGCGGTGTCCCAGGGCGGAGGGTGCAGCCCAGGCTGCAGAGCTGCTCTTCCCTGCCCTTGGACACTTGTGGGGGTGTCCTGGCCCCCCCGATGTCCTTGGCACGTGGCCTTGGCCAGTGGGATTCTTTGGGAAGCAGGGTCTGGGAGCAGCTGAATACAAGGGGGTGCTCCTGCAGCACCTCCAGGGCTGTGTCGTGCTGCCCACTGTGCCCCTCCCGGCCCCTTAACCCAGCCCTGCAGGGCACAGGCTGTGTCTGTAACCCCGCAGGGCACCGGGCTGGGCAGCAGCACCCACTTTTAGTGAGCTGTCCCCGGGAAAGGTCTGGAGAGCACCGAGTGGAAAAATCCACCGGAGGGTTTATTTTCTGAAGCGACGGCTCACGTGCCTTTTAATTTATGAGCATCCCAGTCATCAGGTTTCTGGGCACCTCGGCAAGGATCGGGCAAAGGCGTCAGTTCCAGGAAAGCAGCAGGAATAGGATGCAAGGGGGAGCCAGAGCCGTGCTCAGCAAAGAGCAGCTGGTCCCAGGGCACTGCTGTGCCAAGGGCCCAGGGGCTGAGGGTCTCTCTGTGCCAGGCTGGGGCTGCAGCACCCCCGGGGCACCGCTGACATGGGGTTCTCCACCTCCAGGAAGGCTCGGGGGGTGTTCAGGGCCCCCCCACCACGCTGGGGCCCAAGGGAAGGATTTGCTCCTGCCTTCCCTTGCTCTTGTGCTCCCATTTTGCCCAGTGTGGGCTGAGCCAGGAGACTGGAAAAGACACACTGAGGCCCCTGCAGAATGTGGGAGGCTGAGCCCCTCACCCCCTTCTTTGCTGCCCTCCTCTTCCTCTCCGAGGAATGAAGGAACTCCCTCCAGGCTGCAGAGCCCTGGCTGTGGGAGAGGGGGACACCCAGCAGTCCCACAGCATTGCCCTTGGCAGCCAGCTAAAAAAACACCCATAAATCTCACCCATCCAGGGTCCTTTTCCTTTCTGCACCCCCCAAAAGCCCCTGCAGGGACTCGCTGCAGTCACTTTGCCCCTTGGTGACGTCCCCTCCGAGGGGCACGACCCTGCTGGGGCAGGGGAAGGGTCACAGGACCTGTTTTCCAGCGGGAGCCTGGTGGACAGGGGATGCTGATAAGAAAAGAATCTCAATCAGATTAACTCTTCCCAGCCCTGGGGAGATCCTGCTGCAGGGCAGGGATCGGCACTGCCAACATCCAAAGGGACACGGAGCTGGGAGGGGGATGATGGTCCCTGCCCAGCCACCCCCTCCTCAAACAGGACCCTGCCCACGGCTGAGCCCGAGGGGGGGAAACACCCTGTGGCAGCACCAGCACCCACACAGGGACCTGTAACCACCCCCAAACTTGCCCCCAAATGGCCCAGGTGCCCCTCTGCCCCCCCCGACCATGGAATGGCCCCATTAACCCACAGCTTCGGGGTCAGAAGGGTTTGGCTGCACGGGGAGGGTGAGAGGGAGCAACGTGGGGGGGATGAGATAAACAGGCTGGGAGAGATTTGCTCCTGCTTTTCGTGGGAGATGTGAGGAAGAAAACGGGGAAAACGGCTCAAAACTAAAGGAAATGGAGGGAGAAGACACGTGGAGAGGACACATCCCTGGGTGCAGCTCGCAGGGGAGGTGGGTGCTGTCGGGGTCCACGGGGCAGCAAAAGGTGCTTCTGCAGGTTGTGCTTAAGGGTTTCCATCCTCTCTACCCACCTCTCTGGTGGCTTGGAGAGCTGCAGTCTGACCCTCTGCCCCGTGGGCATGTGGGTTCCCATTGCCATGGGATGCCTTTTCCTATCGCTTCCCACATCTCCTCCCATCTCGCCTCTCCCTGGTTATGGAGGGGGGAAAAAAAGGACTTGAAGGCTCCCAGCAGAAATCCCACTGCTCTGGGCTCTCCTGGTTCTCAGCAGCTTCACTCCCACCAGGACACCCCTTTTCCCAGTGCCCCTGTGGGTCCATGGATATGAGGACCAGGGTGAGGTGCCCCAGGATCACCACAGGGCTGGGGGTCTCCATCAACGGCCGGGCACCTCCTGGGGGGGTTTGAACCATTGGACTTTATTTGCATGAAGATAAACTGAGCGTTGGTCTGTACAATTTCTCCTTAAATACTTGGCAACGCTTAAAAAAAAAAAAAAAAAAAAAANAAAAAAAAAAAAGAAGAAAAAAATAGAAAACCAAAAACAAACCAAGGAAAAACAAAACCCAGAAGGGAACAGTGCGGGCTACAATATCAAAACAGTACGATGCTCGTGAATAAATAACCCCCGGGGCGGGTGGGGGGACACAGCTCGGAACCCTCCAGGTCCTCACGCCCCCATTCCCGAGGGCAGGAACAACATCCAGGCGGGGCCGGGCCGGGCAGGGACCACCCCCCTCCCCGGGGCTCAGTTCCCCGGCTCGGCCGCGGTGCCGCCGGCGGCGTTTTTGGTGGATTTGCAGCAGAAGTACTGGTTCCAGATCTGCAGGAAGGCTGTCCGGAACTTCTTGATCCTGAAGGCGTAGACGATGGGGTTCATGGCCGAGTTGCCGTGGGTGAGGAAGATGGCGATGTAGGTGAGGATGTGCGGGGTCTCGCAGGACGGGCAGAACAGGGTGATGCAGTTGAGGACGTGCAGGGGGAGCCAGCTGAGGGCGAAGAGGAACAGCACCAGCGCCAAGGACTTGGCGATCTTCAGCTCCTTCCCGTAGTACTTCTGGGGGTCGTTGGAGCTGGACGAGACCTTCTTGTTGAGCTGCTTGCGGATGAGGTTGAAGACCTCCAGGTAGATGAGCAGCATGAGCAGCAGCGGGGGCAGCACCCACACGAAGAAGTTGAAGTACACCATGTACTCCATGCTGATCACCGTCTCGAACTGGCACGTGATGACAAACTCCCCGTGGCTCCCGTTGGGCTCCTGAGTCCTCCTCATCTTGTTCAGGTTGTTCCAGCCGAACATGGGGGTGAGTCCCACCAGGAAGGAGACGATCCAGCAGCAGGCAATGGCCACGGCTGCCCGCCGGGGTGTCACCACGCTCTTGTACCTGCGGGGACAGCCAAGGGCAGAGTCAGGCAGCAGCGGGATGCTCTGCTGGCAGTGCCCCTGAGGAGCTGGGATGATGCCCCTCACGGTCCCTTGGCAATCAGTAACAGCCTGGTCTGATCATTGTGGTGATGAACTGGTTTCCCTGCCTGTGTCCTGGGATGGGCAGAGCCCCTAGATGTGATCCCGGAGCTCTGGGGGTCGATGCCAAGCCAGGGGATGCATCAGGAACCTGGAGTGTGCCTGGGTGTTCAACCCCACGTCTAGGAGGGGTTCTTGGGCTCTGCCAGCCCAGCTCAGAGCCCAGACCTGCACCCGGGGCTGCAGGTCACCTCTAATCCCACCTCGCATTCCAAAACTGACATCCAGACCTGCAGGTCACCTCTAATCCCATCCCACATCCCAAAACCCACACCCAGAGCTGCAGGTCACCTCTAATCCCACCCCACATCCCAGCACTGACACCCAGGGCTGCAGGTCTCCCTTTTCCCTCACCCCACATCCCAACATCCAAACCCAGAGCTGCAGGTCACCTCTAATCCCACCCCACATCCCAGCACCCACATCCAGAGCTGCAGGCCACCTCTAATCCCACCCCACATCCCAACATCCAAACCCAGAGCTGCAGGTCACCTCTAATCCCACCCCACATCCCCACACTGACACCCAGAGCTGCAGGTCTCCCTTTTCCCTCACCCCACATCCCCACACTGACACCCAGAGCTGAAGGTGTCCCTTTCCTCCCGCCCACCCCAGCCCTGTCAGTGCCCTGTGCCAGACAATTCCTGCTGTGCCAGGGAGGAAATCACCAGCAGCAGCATCCCCTGGGAGCCAGCAGGCTGCAGGAAGGCTCAGCAGGTGCTGATGGAGCCCTGGGGAGGCTCTGGGCACGGCCACTTTCGTCCCCTAATGTGCTCTGCTGATGCACAGAACCCTCTTCCCCGGTGGGCTGGTGCCAAGGCTGGAGGAGGAGGAGGAGATCCAAGTCCTGCCCGGGCTCTGCTCCCTCCCTGGTGCCACTGGGGAGCACACAGGGCTGGGCTCCTCTCTCCAGAGCTCTCCAAGCGGGAAGTGGAGTCTGCTGCATTGATTTTTCCCCCTGGCCCTCAGAAAAGCTGCTCCTTGGAGGCTGAGAAGATTCCCGGCCCAAGAGTGATCACTTTCTGCCAGAGGGGATTGAACAAAGGTTTTCTGGCTCTTTGCTGGGTCTCTCAGTGCTGCTGGTGTTAACCTGGCCTTGGGGACTGTGTGGAGCTGGGGGGCAAACCTGGATCTCCATCCTGATGCTCAGAGATCAGCTGGGAAAAGGTTTCCTTTGCCTGTGGTGGGAAATGGAGCATTTGGGGGCTTTTAAATACAGCCAAGGACCCCAAAACACTCTCCCCAGCCTGTGAATGTCCCTTCTCAAGACCCATCTCCTGGACAAGGTGTCAGGGTGGGAGCATGGAGGGGCACGGGGTGCAGGAGGGGACATAGTGCCTCAGGATTCCAGAGGGTCCAGAGCCACCAGTCTCCCCAGCAGCTTTCTCAGATGAACCCCCTCTGCCCTGGGAAAAGATTCCCAACATCCTGGTGGCAGCCAGGTCCCGTGGGAAGGAGGTGACAACGTGGGCAGCTGTTTCCTCTGAGAGCCAAGGCTGGACTGGGAGGGTGATTTATTCCTTGAGGGGAGGAGGGAGGGCAGGAGACCCTGAGAAAGGCTCAGGGAGGGCTGGGAGGGAACTGGGACTGTGGGTCAAGTGAGGGGAAGGGGAGGGGGGCCTGTGGGAGCAGCGGGTGGCACAGGGATACCAGAGCTCCCATGTCACCCACAACAGGTCCCGGGGGGGCTACTGTGCCCTGGCACCTGTGACACCCCTCTGCCCCCTCCCCAGGCTCGAGAAGCTCGGGGTGGGGGGTGACAGTAGGAATAACAGACCATCCCCCTGTCCCAGCTCCTTCCCCCCTCGCAATTCCTGCAGGCTTTGTCCCAGCTCCCCATTCCCAGCGTTTTTGTAAGTTCCCATCCCTTCCCTGCCCTGCAGGGCTGTGTGACAGCCACTGCCGGAGGGGCAAAGCTGCTGAGCAGCCACGGGGCCACCACGGTCCCCAAACACCCTCCCAGGGCCTGCAGGCAGCACCGGGCACAGGGACACTCCCAGAGCCCCCAGCCCTTCTCCCCTCGTGCCCGGATGGGGAGCACAGGGACACAGGGAGCACTGAATCCCTGCTGGTCGCCAGGAGCCAGCGCGGGGGACACGGTGTTCCCTGGGCAGCCAAGGCAGCCGGGATGGGCAGCGGCTGCAGGGGGCCCGTCCCGGTTCATCCCGACCCATCCCAGCCCATCCCAGCCCGGCCCATCCCGCCCCCCACAGCTCCAGAACGGGGTGTGTTGTGCCGATGGATATCGGGACAGCTGTGGAGGGTGTGCAGGGCACAGGGACAACCCAGAGGGATAACAGAGCACAGACAACACACTGCCAGGGCTCCCCCACCTCCCACCTCCTCGGGGCACATCTGTCCTCCACGAGGCACATCTGTCCTCCCAGCACATCCATCCCTTCCCAATACGTATCCATCCCTAGTTTCTGCATCCATCCCCCCTCTTCCCTGCACATCCATCCCTCTTGTCTTCACATTGATATTCCC
>WEIV01002897.1:101194-113224 GCA_013390005.1 Calyptomena viridis
TCCATCCCTCCTCCATGTTCCATGTCCATCCCTCCTCCCTACACATCCATCTCTTTGCCATATCCATCCCTTTCCCATGGTCCACATCCATCCCTGTTTATCACACATCCATCCCTCTTTCCCCCACGGTCCATATCCATCCCTCCCCCATGGTCCATATCCAACCATCCCTCCTTGCACATCCCTCTCTCCCCCATGGTCCATATCCATCCCTCCTCCATGGTCCATATCCATCCCTCCTCCATGGTCCACATCCATCCCTCCTTGCTCACATCCACTTTCCCACCTCCCTGCAGGTCCCTGGCCTGTCCCACACCGTTGGATCAGCAGGATCTGCTCTCCCTGCCCCTCACTCCACTTGGCACCGGGAGGTCTGAGCGTGGCCCCGCTGAGGCAGCTGAGAGTGAAGCCTGTCCATCCTCCTCCTCCTGCACCAGGGCCACAAACACCACAACTGAACCCAAAAATTCCGTGGGAAACACCAGCATTTGGGGCTGGTTTGGCCCCTTTGCTCCTTCAAGCCCCAGGGGCAGAGGCAGCTGCAGGGAATGTTCTCAGGTGCCACTGTGCCCTCAGCCATGAAATAACTCCAAATTCCTCCTCCACCCCCCACCCTGTCCATCCATCCCCCTGGATCTGACCCTGGAGCTCTCAAAGGGCTCAGCCATTTTATTTAAATGAGTTTTACACCTTATTTTCCCTGGAAGTGCTCAAGGAATGAGTGGACGTGGCTGGGGGACAAGGTGGGGATTGGGCACAGCTTGGCCTCGATGATCCCACAGGTCTTTTCCAGCCTCCACAATTCTGAAAAGGGTGGAAACACAAGATCCCACCTTGGGATCCAACCATGGCAGTTGCTGGGGCAGTTTAAAGAGGGCTCAGGGACAGACTTTGCTGTTCCAATGTTCTTCCTTGGTTATGCCATGAACAAAAAGCCTTTCTCATTTCCCTCATTCTGCATTACTGTGAAAGGGCTGGAGTTTGGGATGTGTCAGGGAGGGAGAAGCTCTAGAAAATGCTGATAATGGCTCCCAATTAATAAATAATCTTATTCTTATCATCAGCATCGGAACAATTATCAGCATCATTGCAATTTTATTACTGTTATTATTTTTATTAACAGCTGTGACTAAACTCTCCGTGGTGAGAGTCACCACCACCCCCATCCACTCTGGGTTTGTTTCCTTTGCCTGGGGGGTTTTGAGCCTGCCCATAAGTGCCACATTTTCCTCCTGCCCTCCCTCAGGGGTGGGTTTTGCACCATCCCTTCCCCACAGAGATGGGCACCATCCCAAATCCTCCTGGAGAAAAGAAGCACAGCCACCCCCCAGCCTCACTGGTGGGGTGGGATGGGCAGGAGGTTTGGTTTGGTGTTCGAAAAAATTGCCTTTGAGGTTTTGGAAAGTGATGCAAAGAGGCGAAATGGCAAATGATTGCTGGGGCTGTTTGGTCCCCAGAGAGAGGGAGGAGGAGGTGGGTGGAGGTGGAGGCAGACAAATTGTCCCCAGGGGCTGAGAGATGGGTCAGAGATAATGAGAGATGTGGAGCAGCATCTCCAGGGAGGGATGGGGCCTCCAGGAGATGCTGCAGTCAAAGTTTCTTCTCCAGAGTTCTGGAATGGTTTGGGTGGGAAGAGACTTTAGAGATCAACTTGTTCCACCCCTGCCATGGGCAGGGACACCTTCCACTATCCCAGGTTGCTCCAACCTGACCTTGAACACTTCCAGGGATGGGGCATCCTCTGGGAAATCCATTCCAAGGCCTCACCTGCCCCACAGGGCAGAATTCCTCCCCAGTATCCCACCTAACCCTGCCCTCTGGGAAGCCATTCCCTGCGTCCTGTCCCTCCAGTGACAACACTCTCCCAAAGGCACAACCCACCCTCCTTTTTTTGGTTGTCATTCCCAGACTAAATCCAACTTCTTCTGCCACATCCTGATGTGTCCAGAGCCCCGAGCCCCTGTCTGGCACCGGGTGGGCAAAGCCCCCGTGCCCACCTCACACACCAGGACACACCTCAAAGCAGGAAAACCAGGAATTCATTGCATTTCTCTGGATTTGACCCTTGCCTTGCAGTCTGACCCCCAAAAGGGAGCTGAAGGCTCATTTCCTCCCTCCCCAACCCAAATCCAACACCCACAAAACACCTCCTGCTTCGTTCCCAAAAGCCTCAAATATTCCAGGTCTGGTTTGAATAAAACATGGAGGTTTTCATCATTTCTGTGATTAGGTTTTTTTTCCTAGAAAATCCTCGCTGTTGTCCAGCCAGAGCCAAGCTGTGGCTTTGCAGGTCCTTGCTCTGCTGGATTTTATTGCAGCACAATTCCTGGGGAATTAATTCCCTAATGAAGACAGACCATCACTAATGAAAAGAATCTGGAGCCAACGTGGCAGGAGGACATGAAGCTCATCTGCTTTGTGAAGGAAAAGCAGCCAGAGCATGTCCTGGACTAATTGGAAATCTCCAGACAAAAGTGCTTTGATCACAGAGGTTTCTGCTCCTTTCTCCAGGCTCTGTCTCCTCGGGAGATCTCCCAGTGTTCCCGAGGCTGCTGGGTGGGAAAACCTGGGGTTGTTGGTGTTCAAAGCTGCTCAGACATGAGGGTGCGAGAAATGCAAAGTGGTGTCTGGGCTCTGGGAGGGCGAGCACAGGCTCAGGAGTGGGGTGAGGAGGTGGCTCCAGACTCCCACGAGGTGGGAAGTGCTGGAGAAGGGGCTCTGGGACAGAGGAACCCTAATCATGGATCATTTGTCACCTCTAACCCTGGACGTGAGAAGTTTGTTCCTTATTCAGAGAATCACAGATTGGTTTGGGTTAAAGGGAGCTTCAATGTCACCTTGTTCCAACCCCCTGGTTCCCACCCAAAGTGTGGTCCCTGCAAACTCCTGTCGTGGGATATTCCCCCTGGATGGGTGACACTGAAGTAGCTCTGCCCCCAAAACTGTGGAATCACAGAATTCCAGACTGGTTTGGGTGGGAGGGACCTTAAATCCCATCCCATCCCACCCCAGGACACCTCCCACTATCCCAGTTGCTCCAACCTGCCCTTGGACACTTCCAGGGATGGAGCAGCCACAGCTTCTCTGGGAATTCCATCCCAGCCCCTCCCCACTCTCCCAGGGAAGAATTTCTTCCCAATATCCAGTTCTCTCCCCATATCCCACCTAACCCTGCCCTCTTTTTTCACTCTCTTGCTTTGACCCTTCTCCTCCTTCCCTTCAGATCTTTGAGCTCCATTTCAGTACAAACCCAAAGCTCAAAGTCACCAAGGTCTCCAAGGATTTGCAGGTGTGTGAAAGGTCTGTAAAGGTCCCTCAGCGTTGGCACAAATGTCACTTGGCACAAATGTCACTTGGCACAGGGCTGGAGTGAATCCCTTTGTCCACATCCCTCCCACGTGACATTTGGGAGCTGTATGGCTTTTTTGGGGGTCAAACACCAACCCCTCGGCCCTTCCCACTCCTGGCTGTGTCATTCCAACCACCACTAGGGATGGACCCACAGGGGCAGGGGAGGAAACCTCTCCTGGGCAGAGGGGCCACATTGTTCTCAGGGCCATGTCACCTCTGGTTTTCCACCCTGGAGGAAATGGGGGTTTGTGACCCTTGGGTGGGTTTGTGACCCTGGGTGGGTTTGTGACCCTGGGTGGGTTTGTGACCCTGGGTGGGTTTGTGACCCTGGGTGGGTTTGTGACCCTGGGTGGGTTTGTGACCCTGGGTGGGTTTGTGACCCTGGGTGGGTTTGTGACCCTGGGTGGGTTTGTGACCCTTGGGTGGGTTTGTGACACTGGATGTGTTTGTGACCCTGGATGGGTCCTTGGGTCCTTGGGTGGGTTTGTGACCCTTGGGTGGGTTTGTGACCCTGGTGGGTTGGTGACCCTGGCTGGGTGTGTCACCCTGTGAGTGGTGGCCTTGGGAGGGACAGATGTCAACCAACATCAGCCAGAGCTGGTGTTTGGATGGATCCCTCCACAATTTGTTCCTATAAATGCTTGGAATGGAGACTGGCCCTACCAGCATCTCCCCTGGGATTGCACGAGGGATTGTCCTGATCCCAAAATCCAGCACTTATTGCTTGTCAAAAGCCAAGATGGAAAAAGCAGGTCCAGCCTTCCAGGTGAGGCAGAAGAGCCCACCCACCAGGACATTTTGGGGGGGGGGAGCCCTGTCCTGCACCAACATCCCACCACAGAGCCCCTTCCCAGTGCTCCAGAGGGACCAGGAGGACTCAGGGTGTGTCTGTCCCCTCCGAGCATCTCTGGTTGGATGGTGGAGCTGTGGGAGAATCCTGAGGAATTCCCTGGGACAAGAGGGGACGGGGGGACATGGTGGCAGAGCACAGGCTGTGACAGGGAGTCTGTGACCTTGGGGACCTGATCCCAAAGGAGCTGAGGAGGAAACTCTGTGCCTGGTACCTCCCCCAGCCCCGCTCAGGGCGAGGACACTGGTTGCTTTTCCACAGGTGCCACTTCCTGGGGGTTTCCACTGGTGGGAACACGGGATCCCAAATCTCCCCCTGGCCCCTCTGTGTCCTCCCCTGAGGCAGAGCCCGGGCCAGGCCTGCCCTGCTCCCACCAGCACCAGTTGCTCCAGCCCGGAGCTGGCACTGGGACAGCGGGAGGTGTTTGGTGCTCCCTGACCCTTGTGGGGACAGGAGGCCCAGAGGGGGAGTCTGTGTCCAGGGATGGATGGTCCCCATGGGCACCAGGTCCTCACAGGATCATGGAATCCTGGAATATTCTGAGTTGGAAAGGACCCACAAGGATGGTGGAGTCCAACTCTGAAGGGAATAGGGATCAACCCCCCGAGCTTGGTGTTATTCCTGGGAGCCACGAGCTGTGATTCCAGAGATCACGGCTGGCACGGTGTCCTGGGAGCATCCAAGCAGGGCTGGGATCATCCCACTGGGAGACAGAGGAGGGTTTCCTCACCATGGGGTGTCTTTCCTGCTTGGCATCAGCTCCAGGAGCAGCTGGAGCTCACGAGGGTGACCTGGAGCTGCTCCACAGGGAGGAGCTGGGCATGACCAGTCCTCTCCTTCTCCTTTGGGATGTCTGCTCCCAAATCCTTGCAATTCTTGGAATATCTACTCCCCAAATCCTTTGTATCCTTTTAAATCTCTACTCCCCAAATCCTTGGAATCTCTTAAATCTCTACTCCCCAAATCCTTTGTGTCCTTTTAAGTCTCTACTCACAAAATCCTTGGAAACTTTTAAATCTCTACTCCCCAAATCCTTGGAATCTTTTAAATCTCTACTCCCCAAATCCTTTAAATCTAATTAATGTCTACTCCCAAAATCCTTGGAATCCTTTGAATTTCTACTCCCAAACTCCTTTGAATCTTTTGAATCTTTGCTCCCAAAGTCCTTTGAATTCTCTGAATCGCTACTCCCAAAATCCTTTGGATCCTTTAAATTTCTACTCTCAAAATTCTTTTAATCTCTACTCCCAAAATCCTTTGAATCCTTTGAATGCTTTGAATCTCTGCTCCTCGAATCCTTTAAATTCTTTGAATCCTTTGGATCTCTACTCCCAAAATCCTTTGAATCTCTACTCACAAAATCCTTTAGATCCTTTGGATCTCTACTCCCAAAATCCTTTGGATCTCTGCTCCCAAAATCCTTTGAATCCTTTGAATCTCTGTTCTTAGAATCCTTTAAATTCTTTGAATCCTTTAGATCACTACTCCCAAATTCCTTTGGATCTCTGCTCCCAAAATCCTTTAGACCCTTTGGATCTCTGCTCTCAAAATCCCTTGACCCTCTCCCCCCCAAATCCCTTGAATCCTTTGAATCCCTGCTCCCCAAACCCTCCGAATCCTTGGATCTCCTCCCCTGCAGCACAAGGAGATTGTTCCACACCACGAGGCTGCTCCAAACCACCCCCAAAGCCCCAAATGGGGGGATACAAATCCAGGAGTTCACCGGGATGTGAAACAGCCCACGGATGTTCCTCCCTGTGCCCAGGGCTTGGTTTCTCCATCCCAAACTGGAATAATCCTGCAACGAGTGTTTGCAAAGCACAGGCAGCTCTGGGAAGGGGTTGGCAAGACCACTGGATGTTTCTAATCCCTCTTAATAGCCAGTAATTCCCTAATGGATGAGGGAGAGGGTGGTTATGAGGCTTCTGAGAGCAAATTCATCCTGGCAAAACTGACTGGTCCCCACACACCGAGACAGGGAGTCCCCAGGGGCTTTGGTGAGTGCTTTGGTTTTAGGGCTGGGAGAAGCTGGAGTTGGCCACAGCTCCAGCAAAAGGCAAGGGAACAACAGAAAATGGAGGGTTTGGGATTTGGGATTTGTCAGAGGAGGTTGTGGAGAGACTTGGAATGTTTACAGCCCTCCTGGAAGCCACACAGGGCCTGGGCAGGTGCTGCTGCCTTGGGGTTTGGATTTGGGGTGGGTCCAGCCCTGGGGTGGGGTCAGCTTTGGGGTGGGTTTAGCCTTGGGGAGGGTTCAGCTTTTGGGTGAGTTCAGTTTTGGGGAGGGTNGTCCCTGAGATCCCTGCACAGGAATGTGGCACATCCCAAACCCACCCCAGGGACACAAACATCCCCACAACACACAGGCAACATAAGGTAGGAAAGGGCTTTTTGGGCTGGAATGCCCATAAAAAATGGGAACAGGGACTCATGGGGACACCTCTGCTCCCGGGGGTGTTGGGATGTTTCCTCCAGGCTGGAAGAGCTCCCTGCTCCCCCTCCCTGGGGCTGTTCCCAGCCTGGAGCAGCTCCTGGCTGGGGGTGTCTGGGTGCTGCTCTCCCCAGGCTCTGGCGGTGAATCCCAGCTTGGGGAACAAACCACAGCCTTCCAGGGACTCCAGAGCTCCTCTCAGATCCCTTGCCCAGCAATTCCCCCCCGGGGATGGGATGTGAGAACCCCCAGGAAGGTGCCACACCTTCCCCTGGGGACATCCCAGGGCTGGGAATGTCGGGGAGGGAGGATGGGGAGCACAGGGACCTCTCCCACATCCCACCCTTCCTTCGGGCTCTGCCCCAGCTGTGGAGGGGACACTGTGTTGTCACCCACTGACGTGGGCAGCTTTTGTCACCTCCCTCAGCAGATCCCTCACCCTGAAATCCTTTCTGCACATGGAATTTATCTGGGTTCCGAGCTGGGATTAGTTCCCAGCCTGCAGCTGCATCCCGAGGTGCCCAAGTGCTCAGTGACTCTGCAGGGACCACTCACCCCGTGCCCAAAAGGGGGAAGGGGGGGTATCCAGGGGTGTCCAGGGCATCCCAAACCTGATGGAAATGTCAGTTGGATTTGTGACCACCAGTGAGTGCTGCCCTCTGGCCCAGACAGAGCCTTCCTGTCCCTTTGGAAGCCCTGAGGGTGCTGAGTGGGTGGCCACGCTCTGGTTGTGTCACCTTGCTGTGTGACAATGCCAAGGAGCACCCAGAGTCCCTGGGCAGTGGGGCACAAGTCCCACTGAGCCTTAGATTTGCCCCCAGGGCTCCCTCCTGTGTGGCCACAACCCTCCAGGACCTCCAGGATTTTCCTGGGCCTCGTTTCTCCCTCCAGAACCCCGAGGTGGGTGGGAGGGGGATGATTTAACACTGTTGGCAACGGCTGGGAAATCATGGAACGAGCTGCAGAATCCCAGAACTGGGGGAAAAAATGTGATGTTCTTGTGCTTTGGCTCCTGGATTGAGGCAGCAACATTCTGAGCCATGCAGAGAGTGAGAAGTGGTGATTTAGAAGAGAAGGGAAACAGGAGCTGAGATTCTTTTATAGCACCAGGACTTTGGGAATTAGGACACAGAGAGAGGAACAGCCTGGTCCCCCAGAGCTGGGGGTGAAGCTGTGAAAGCTGTTCCACCACTGAAGGACAACGTGATGAGCACGAGGGATGTGTCAGAGTTATCCCTGTGCAATAAATTCCCTGGACATTTTTAGTGCCTGAACAGTTCTGTTGGCAAAAATGGGAATTTGTGTCTGCCTGGGGAGGGATGTGGGTCTGAGTCACAGCCCCAGCACAGGGAGGAGCCCATCCCACCTCCAGCAGAAGGAAATTTGGGGAGGAGCTGCTCAAAATCCACGTGCATCCCTCCTTGGAGAGGTTGGAGCAGCCTGGGATAGCGGGAGGTGTCGCTGCCCATGGCAGGGCTGGGATGAGATGGGATTTAAGGTCCCTTCCCACCCAAAGCCTTCCAGGATTCCGTGTCAGGAGGTGTTTCTCACCCAGCACCGCGGTGGGGACACCCAGGGCACCTGCCCTCCCCATCCTGGACCAGGATTTGGGCACCTCCAGGGGTCCCACACCTCAGCCCTGCCCCTGCCTGGGCAATTAGGGGGGAGCTGATTACCCAGCCCTGGCTCAGCAGCTCATCCTGGGGAGGGGAGGAGGATGAGGGACTCACAGACCAGGGAGAAAAGGCAGCTCTGGGAATCTCCAGTGCAAACCCAGGGCTTGGCTGGATAAAACCAGGGAGGTTTTTCCAGTTGCTGCCTGTATTGTACCTGGTTTTTCCTAGGCATTGCATATTTTTTTCTCCTTACACAAAAGAACCTCTTTGAAACGAGGCCTCTGAAAGTCAGAACCCTCAGAATTCAGACAGGGGGAGGGCAGAGGGGAGGGGAAGGCAAGAAAGTAGCTCTGAAAACCACTTAAAATGCCAAATTTTTGAAATGTGGCTCTCTGAGAAATGGAGATGAGGCAGCAGACACAAAGTGCTGGTGGGACTGGGCTCCCAGAGCCTCTGTGGCTCAAAACCCATCCCAGAAAACCTGGAAAAATCCAGCTGTGCCAGGAGGGAGCTGCCAGGTGAGGAAGGGCCTGGTGCCACCCCTGCAAGTGCCCAGTGCCACCAACACAGCAAAGCAAACTCGGGTTGGTCCCAGAGGAAACCTGCAGCCACCTGAGCCTGGAAAACACCAGGAGCAGAGCAGGGAATCCAGGAAAAGGGACATGAGAAGGTCTGAGACCTGCTGCTGCTGCTCCTCCTTTGAGAGGACACGGGGAGCTGCTCCCAGGACAAAAGGGAGGCAGGAATCTCGGATGGAATCTCCATGAGGAGGCACAGCCCAGGCTGGAGCAGGGCTGAGGTGGGTCTTTATCTCTCCAGTGCAGAAAGGCTCTTCAGGAAAGAAGAGAGATCCCAAATCACAGCTGGGAGCAGAGATTGGAGTGGCTGCCCTTTAATTCCTTGTTTTCTGCTCTTCCCGTGAACCCACAGACAACAACCAAACTCCTCAGTTCTGAGGGTACAACTTGTTGTTGGACCAGAGGCCTCAGGGCACAGTTTGTCACTGCAAAGGGAACATTTCCCTCCTTGCACTTGGGCCAGTTCAAAGATCAGCACATTCAAGCCTGAAAAATTGGCTGGAAGCTCCCAAAACCAGGGGGGTTGTTTTGTCCACCCGGTGTCTGAAGGGGAATTAGGAGGGCTGATGAGATCTCCTGTTTCCAGAGCTCAGAGGACACAGTAACCCAAAACAACCAGTCCAAGGCATATTTCCCCTGATTAAAAGATCAATTCCAAACGCAAAAAGCAGCTGGATTGATTTAATTGAGTTGGGTTTATGCAGTTTCAGTTAGTGAAAATCATTTCAGTTTGGGGTAGAATTGGATTCCAAACACAACTTCTCACAAATGTTGAGTAAAACCTGTGTTATCCCCAAAAACACACATCATAAAATTGGGAAAAGTGAGGATCAGAAGGCACACGTGTCAAACCATTGGGATGAATCTGTGCAGTGAATCCAAATCTCAGCCAGTCAAATGAAATGCCAAATTAAAAGTGAAGGCTCCAGTTAACACCACAATTAAATGTTCCCTCACCTCAGAGAATCAATCTGTCACCAGGAAAACAAAAAGTGCAAATGCAAAGCAAACCTGAAGTTTATTTACACTCTGTTGTCTCGTTTAGGTTAAAAGATTATTTACTCTCCTGGAGGAAAAGAGCCTGACCCTGTTGCCTGGGAGGAAGGAGCTCAGTGTTTCCATCAGGATGGGGAGAGATCTGAGACCCAGGATCAGGGATTGCAGCAAAATGCACCAGCTGGGAATGAATTCCACCCTGTGCATCTCCCTAATTAGTCTGGCCTTAATTACAGACCAGGAACAGAGGGAAGACACAGCCTGAGCCTGCACAGGCAGCCAGGCTGGGACAGGCCTTGGAAATCAGGGATGCAGGGGGCAGGCAGGATGGAATCCATGGAATCCAAGGGCTGCTCTGGAGCCAGGCTGGGAGAGCTGGGAATGTTCACCTGGAGAAGAGAAGGATCCAGGGAGAGCTTGGAGCCCCTTCCAGAGCCTAAAGGGGCTCCAGGAGCTGGAGAGGGACTTGGGACAAGGGCTGGAGGGACAGGACACAGGGAATGGCTTCCCACTGCCAGAGGGTTGGATGGGAGATTGGGAAGGAATTCCTGGCTGGGAGGGTGGGGAGTCACCTCCAAAGGACCCCCCATCCCTGGAAGTGTCNGAGAGCTGGGAACGTTCAGCTGGAGAAGAGAAGGATCCAGGGAGAGCTTGGAGCCCCTTCCAGAGCCTAAAGGGGCTCCAGGAGCTGGAGAGGGACTTGGGACAAGGGCTGGAGGGACAGGACACAGGGAATGGCTTCCCACTGCCAGAGGGTTGGATGGGAGATTGGGAAGGGATTCTTCCCTGGGAGGGTGGGGAGGGGCTGGGATGGAATTCCCAGAGAAGCTGTGGCTGCTCCATCCCTGGAAGGGTCCAAGGCCAGGTTGGAGCAACTGGGATAGTGGGAGGTGTCCCTGCCCATGGCAGGGGTGGGGATGAGATGGGATTTAAGGTCCCTTCCCACCCAAACCCTCTGGGACCTCCTGGAGAAAAGAGGCCTCAGGAACTGCTCCATCCTCAGCCCAGGAACCTTTGGCTGCAGCATCTCCTGGGTCCCCTGACCCTCTGTCTGCACCTCGAGCAAACAAACCCCCCCAAGGCCACAAATCCCTGTGTCCCAGAGGTGCTGGATGTGGGGAATGATCCCCCTCAAAACAAACCCCACTCAGCTGCTCCCACGTCCATGTGGGCCCAGGCTGAGCTCAGCTCCCCCAGTGCAGCCCTTTGCACCCAGAAAAAGGAGGGTTTCCTTTCTGTGTGTTACACTTGAAGCCACCCAGTGCTGTTACCAGCACAGAAAAGGAAGAGGACTCATTTAATCCCTAAGTCTGGGCCTGTCTGAGGCAGCATTTCCCAGCAGGAGCCTCCCGGTGTTTTTGGAGGGGTTGGAGCATCATCCCCTCTGTGAACAGATGGGGAAACCGTGTGACAGAGCAGGGCTGGGACGTGCCAAGATGGATCAAGTTGAATGAGGAAACATCCCTGGTGCCAGGAGCTGGCACTTCCCTCTGAGGGAGGCCAGAGAAATCATCCCAGTCTCTGGATGCAGGGAGAGAAATGCCTGGAGAAGGTGGATAAGCCATGGCAGCGTGTCCTGCCTTTCTGTGCCCTTAGAGGAGTGATGGAAAGGTGTCACTGTCACCCAGGCACTGGGGATGTCACCTCCATTTTCACAGCTGTACCCAGAGCTCTGTGTCCAAGGGCACCAGGGTCAGACTGAGGGACAGCACGGGGGGAGGAGGGAGAGGGAAACAAGGGAATGGGAAACAGCTTCTGTTTGGGATCAGAGAATTTTCACAGCTAAAACCCACCCGAGGCTGCAGCAGCTGCTGGATGTGGTTCCCTGCCCAGTGCTTCAAAGCCCAGGGAAGGAAGGGATGTGGGAAAGGATGGGAAAAGCAGTAAGAGATGGGATGAGGTGCAAGGAGGAGGTGCTGGGTCCCACAAACCCAGATGCTGCAAAACTTCCCTGCTCTGCTCTGCTTTGCCCCACATCAGATGGTCCTTCCTCCCCATCTGCCCCCACCCTCAGCCCTCAGGACTTTATGGGAAGGAGAATTTCAACCCTTTGGGGTCATTTCATCCTTTTTTGCTGGTGGTACCCCCAGGGGTGTTTCCTCATCCCCCAAACCAGGCCCCCCTTGGGGCAGAACTGCAGTTCCATGAGGGGCTCAGGCTGCAGCTGGGCTGGGTTGGCAGGGCAGGGCTGTTCTGGCACTACCAGGG
>WEIV01002897.1:126990-140310 GCA_013390005.1 Calyptomena viridis
TCGGGGCGGGGAGGGGAGCGCGAAGGCGGAGCCTGAGCTCGGGGGTGGGGGAGGACCCGGCCCCCGTTCGGGGCAGCGCTGCGCGGGGCTCAGCGCCACGGTGGGGTCGGGACCCCAACTCAGACCCGAGCGGCCCCAAAGAGTCGGGGTGTTCGCCAGGGCTCGCTCCGGCGATGTCTCACCCCATATCACCGCTGGGGTGGGCGGGAAGCGAGCCCCAAAGCCCCTCACCCTCCCAACTGGGGGGGCTGTGCCGGTGGGAAACAGCTGCTGGGGCAGGGGGAGGGTCTGTCCAGACAAGGTGTGTGATTTGCGGCCCCCGACTGGTGCTGAGGTTGGACCAGACGTTGTTTGAGGTCCTGGGAGAAGTTTGGGGGAATTTGGTCACCTCCAAACCCCCTCCCCTGGGCGGAGCAGCGCAGACACCATTAATGGGTCTGGGGGCTCGATCTGACTGATGCAGCTGAACCAGCCAAGCCCTCCAGGGACCCCAGGGTGAGGACCAGGCACCTGGAAGGCTCATCCTGCATAATGCACTCCCGGGGAGCAGGGCTGGTTTATCCGAGTGCCCCGGGGACCAGGACCACGCCTCAGGTGTGGGGCGAGGGGACTCTCCCAACCCCCGCCTGCACCTCTCCCCATCCATCCCCCTCCTCTGGTGACACTCGGGACTGGCGTTGTCCCCTCCTGCCCTGCTCTGCCTTGGTGACAGATGTCCCAACACCCGGGTCTGCCCCTCGGGGTGACCCTCGTGTCCCCCATCAGAGCCTCCACACCCCATGGCAGGGGTGGGTTCAGCCACGACAACCCGGAGCTGAGTTCTCCATCAGCTGGTGGCCCGTGGGCTCCCTGCTCTGCTCCCTGGGCAAGTGGCCAGCACTGGGCTTGGGGGGTCCGAGCCGCGGGGCTTTGTGCCACCCCTGGGCAGGGCAGTGCCAGCCGAGCCTGAGGGGAGCTTGGCTGGGTCTGCACGGTCTGTTTGCTCTGCGGAGAGAAAAATAAACCGGGGACAGCGGGCTCCGGTAAACACCGAGCTATTTATGGGAGCGTTTGCATCCCACAGCATCTCCTCACAACTCCTGCGCTGTGGGGAGGAAGCCGGTGCTCCCCCTGCGGCTGAATCCCTAAATCCAGAGGCGAGGGGCGGGATGGGGGTGCCCAGGGTGGGGTAGTGGGAGGGGAAAGGGAGCCCTGAACCCCCTCGCTCGGCAGCTTCCCGGGGTGAGCGTCCCTGCAATCAGGCTGGGAGCAGAGCAGGAAAAGCGGCAGGTTCCTCACGGGAGCGCAATGCGGAAGCGAAGGCAGGCAGGGCCCGGCCTAATTGTATGCAAATCTCCCAAAGAGAGATTAAAACCACTCCTTTTCCTTTGTGGATTTGCAGTTTGTTCTCCCACGCTGGACTCGTGCCCTTGTTTGCTTAATTTTAGCAGCACCCCTAAAAAAAACCTGAGTCATGCCAAAAATGAGCTGCCAGCTGGGAACGTGCCACAGGGGGGTCCCAGCTCTCCCAACATCCCAAGAAAAGTGTCCCGGGGCTTGGAAAAAACCTGCGAAGGTTGAGTGACCAAATGCTGTTGGTCATTGCAGGTGGTTGAGCAGAGCCTGTTCCTGGACATGGCATTACCCACATATCCTGCCAGGCACCAGAGAGTGCCAGGGATTCCTTAAAAACCCAGGAAAACAAGTTTCCTGGTGACCATCAGGCACTGAGAAGGTTATTCAGGTCTCCCAGGTTCTTACTGGGGAGAGAAGGAGAGAGAAGGATTCTTGTAAGGAGAAAATATTCCGAGAGCTGAAGTGGGTTGGGACGATCCCAAAGAAGTGTTGGATGATGATAAATATCTGCTGCCACTCCTGGGGCAGTGGGAGAGATGGGATGAAGGGGGACAAAGAGGGGACATGGTGTGGCTTCCTGCGATGACTCCCATGAGATGGGGACAGGGCCAGCCCGTGGCCATGGCAGGAGGGGACAGTTGGTGTCCAGCCTGGAGCCACAGGGATGCTCCAGAGGCTTTGGCATGTTGGGGCCAGCTGAGCCAGCCCTGCCCTGACAAGACCAAACCCTGACTGAACCCCCAGGGCTTTTCCAAGGAATGCTTTTCCAGGGAGACAAGTCGGGGCGTGGGGAGCTCATTTCCATCTGTCTTTCTTCAACCTTTCATGGGGGGTTGAGTTTTCCCCCCCCGCCTCAGTTCACCTACAGGGAAAGCAGCTCCTTGCTGCCATCCTGGATGCTCAGGACAGGAGAAAGTGAGGATTTCCCCACCTCTTCCATCATGGGCAGCATCCCACAGCCCTTCAGGTCATGGAAAGGGGCCTCTTAATTAGGGAAGTTAATTAGGAGCGTGGCTGGTGCCAGCAGCACAGGGCTGTGTGCTTGCAGGGCTGACGTCTCTGGGACACATTAATTAGGACGAGTGACCCCCCCAGTGCCACGGTCTGGTGGCTCCACACAAGATGGCACAAGGCAAAAATAGAAGGAGCAAACAAAGGGAAACCCCGGAGCTTTTCCAAGGAGGCCTCTGCTGTGCTGAGATGCTGTGGAGCGATGCCCATCCCATGGCACCAGCCCTGGGGCCACACTCTGTGTGTGCCAGTGACACAGAGCCCCAGGACACCTCACTCCATGACTTGGGCTCCGTTCCTCTCCCATTTAGTGGGATACAGGGCCCTGGGAAGGCGTTTGGGGAGCAGGGAGCACTTTTGTAGGGTGGTGCATCCCCATCCGGGCTTGGCAGCAGGTCCTGGACAGCAATGACACAGCACAGGAAAAACCCTGGGACGTAATTTAAACCTGCAAATGCCAGAGAGTGATAAAGGAAGGGCTGCTTCCCTGAGGGCTGAGCCTTCCCACCAAGCACATCTCAGCCCTGAAACCCTGAGCAGGTTGGAAGGAGGGTTGGCAGCGCTGCCTGTGTGCCGGGGGAGGAACTGAGTCACGGGTGGTGCCCGTGGTCACCCTGCACTGCCATGGCACAAGGACATGCCCCAGTTCCCTCTGTCCCAGGTGGGTGCCACATCCATGACGCTGCAGATTCCCACATAGTGGCCAGGGAGCCCTGCCAGATGCCAGCCAGGTGTTGCCCACAGGCAGCTGGGCCCCGGCCAGGCCGAGTGCCTGCAAAGAGCAGGATGTGCTTCCCTGTCGGGCAGGGAATGCTGAGACATCACCACAGAAAACATGCCCAGGCTGGAGAGCCCTGTGCCAGCGCCAGCCTTGGCACGGCAGGGGGGTAAGGCAGAGGTCTGGCTCCATCCCTGGCACCACGGCTGCCCCCGCACCCAACCCGTGCCTCGTCACTGCTGCATCTGCCTCGCCACATCCCGGGTTATTTTGGTCCTGGGGGAGCCCCGGGAGCGTTATGGGGCCGGGCTGGGAGCCGAGAGCTGTTCCTGCCTGTGCCCCGCGGGCACGAGGGGGTTAAAGCTTTGCAGCCCTGCAAATGGGTTCGGGGGGTGGTTGAACCCCTGTGCCCCCAACCCCTGGAACGAAGCCGGGCTGTGACACCTCCCTTTTTAGCTGAAGTGGCCCCGCAAGGGCAGGACGGTCACCAGCCCCTGGGAGGGAGGAGGGAGGTGCTGGCAGTGCTCTGGAACACCCAGCGGTGATGACAGATCTTTCTGGGGCAAAGACTCCACTGAAACAGCGACTTCCTGGGAAAGGAAAGGAAAAAAAAATCCAAAAACCAGCCCAGGCGGTGAAGGAGGAAAGTGTAAAAGGGAAAATGTGGATCTGTGAGTTCTGGTTTGCTGTGCGGGGAAACCCCTTCCCTTGGTGCATCTCTGAGGTGGTAAAATCATTTTCTGATTGATTTTTTGGGGGGAAATAGTGGGGAGGGGATGAGGAGCTGAGTGGGTGCCCTGGCTGGAAGACCCCGGGGTCTTGAGATTGTGGTGGTTTGGGGACACCTGCTCTTCCCTCCCTGTGCTCCATAGGGATGGAGGGAAATGTGGATTTGGAGGAGAAGACAGGGAATGAAGGAAAGGGACAGAGGGAAGAGGCTGAGGAGGACCGTGCTGGGCTGGATTGGTGCCTCCAGGGTGAGGATGGAGAGGTTCTAGGACATGAAGGGAACCCAGGGCTGCTGCTCCTCGAGTCTGGATTTCTCACTTTAGCAATATGTCCCGTATTTCTATTTTTAAATTCTCTGCTTTTAGCTTCCAGCTGTCACCTACAGCTCTCCACTGCGCTGAGAGAGTCTGTTTTTCCCCACTCAGACACTTCCAGACTGTAACCACATCCCACCTTCCAAGGGGAAAGCTCTTCTCCCACCCAACTCATGCACCCTCCCAGCCCCGGGCTCTGCTGCCGCCCAAATTATTGCCTTCAACCAATCTAAGCCGATTTTTTTTTATATACAGAAATTAATTCAGCACAGAATTTCACTGGGCAAGTCCTTTAGATAGGAAAAGCTGTTTAAACCCTTCCCACATGCCTAAACCTACAGATTCCTATTGAAAACGTGGAAAATTCCTTATCAGCAGAGGGGATCCGCCTCCTGCCCTGTTCCACGTCTCCCGTTCCAGCTGGAATCCTTCCCCCGTGGCCGTGGAGCAGCACAAACACCACTTGAACCGCAAAAACAGCCTCCCAGCCCCGATCCCCGGGGAATCGCAGCCCCAGGACGGTGACACCGCAGCGGGACTTGTGACATCTTGCATCGCTCAGAGCGGCCCCGGCACGGCCGGCGGTGACATTCCCACAGCTGGCTGCCTTCCTTGGGGACACGGAGCCAGAAGTCCCCTGCCACGAGCTCGGGCTGCATCAGTTCTGGTGGACACGGAACCTTCTGCTGCTTTTCCATCCCCTGCTCCCGCGGGTGGGGGGTGCAGGACCCGGTGTGGGGCTCGCCCAACCTCCGAGGGTGAATTTGTGCCCCCGGAGGTGTCTCGGTGCCGCGATGCCACGCGGAGCTGCTGCCACAGCGGTGCCACAAAGCTCCGGGAATGCACAAACTCTCCGGGAATGGGAGAGGCTGGAAAAGCGAGGATCCGTCAGCGGAGGTTCAGTGCTGCAGAGGCCGAGGGGTGTCAGCAGGGTGGCTGCGAGTTTTGGGGTGCTGAGAGCCCCCGGCTGCTCCCCTGGGGCTGGAGGCGCTGCCTTGCTGGGAAAGGCTGGGAGAGGGATGGGCTGGGAAAGCACCGGGCTCAAGGGCAGAGACCTCACATGGGGGTGAAGGCAGCGGGATGTGGAGCCCCAAATTTCTTCTCCTCACCCCCTGGAGCAGCCCTTTTCCATGAAAAGCCCTGGCTGAGGAAGTGTTGACTCTCCATGTCCTTCTCGTGCATCCAGGGTGGACACGTGGGATGGAGCAGGGAAGGAGCCTTCCCGCTGTGTTCCCATCCCTTGTGTTTTCCTGGGAGGATGAAAGTCACACCTGCTCACCCTTCCCAAAATATCTCAGGGATACTGATATCCAGGCAGGAGCTGGGATGCTGCACCTCCATGGATCCCCTGGGATTAAAAGGGAGCCGGGAAACTGGGAAAGAAAAATCCAGGTACAGCCCCAGGTGCCCCCCAGGGTCCCCTCGTGGGGACAGGGGACCTGCCCAGCCCCGGGGGCAACTGGAGCTCCCAGTTTCACCTCCCTAAATAAATGATCTTGGAAAAGCAGAGACCAACACGAATTCCAGGGGTTCAGCTCCTCCCTCTTCCAGACATTTCACTTCCCAAAACCAATTAAATCCACGGGCCCAAAGGGACCAAATGGGGCACTGACACTGGGCAAGAGCACTCGTGAGGGACAGAGGAGAAGTAGAATTAGTGATAATAATCATCATCTCCGGCAGAAGAAATAGGGAGGGGACCCCCTCAAATCACACTCCTGTCCCTCTCAATGGGGTGAAAAGTTGGGCTGATCCACAGAACTAATTCGAGGGCAAGTATGGCTCTAACGGCTGAGGCCAAAAATTCCTTCTCCAGGACAATTTCAACTCCAGATGAGCACGAAAACGCAAAGGAAAGAGTTTCCGGGAAGTCCCCTCTCTTCCCTGGAGCCTCCCCTCCCCGGACTGGGATGTTTTGGCCCAAAAGATGAACGAGGGAACTGGGACTGGGGCAGGAACTGGAGGAAGCCAAACCCTGGGAGCTATTTGGAGCTGTCGGGCAGGAAAAGCACCTGCTGGGATCATTACGCCGCGGGAAAAAACAAACTCCAGATTTTCTCCCCTGGGAGGGTCGGAAATAAACAGCTGGACTCATCCCTGGTGGAGAACTGGATACAAGGGGGACACCCCGCGGTTTCCAGGTCCTGATCCCCCCTCTCAGCCCCCAGGAGAAGGGGCCGCCCTCTGATCCTCTAGAGGGAGGGGAGGGGGATGTTTTTCCTCCCTAAAAAAAAGAAAAAAAAGTGAGGTTCAAAGGGGTCTGAGAGTTTTTTGGGCTCTGACTCGGGGTGTGCATCCCTAAATCCGGACTCGGCTGTGGATAACCGGGCTGCTGGTGCCCTCTCCCGTCCAGCCGCGGCGGCTGATGGTTTCTACATTCCTTCTGCATCCTGTATCCCTCCTGTCTCCTGCCATCCCTCCTGTATCCCTCCTGGTATCCCTTCTGCATCCTGCCGTCCCTCCTGTATCCCTCCTGGTATCCCTTCTGCATCCTTATCCCTCCTGCATCCTGCCATCCCTCCTGGTATCCCTCCTGGTATCCCTCCTGCCTCCTGCCATCCCTCCTGTGTCCCTCCTGGTATCCCTTCTGCATCCTGCCGTCCCTCCTGGTATCCCTCCTGCCTCCCGCCATCCCTCCTGTGTCCCTCCTCCTGCACGGAGCTGCTCTTGGCCCTCTCCCATCCCTTGGGACCCTGGGGTGACCCGGCCATGGAAAGGAGGGTTTATCCTCGGTCACAACCCCATGGCTCCAAAGATTTGCCTTTCCAGACGTTTTCCCTCACAGGCAGCCAGGGATTGACTTCGCTCAGTGGCTGAGGTGGATCGGGAGGTCTGACCCCCTGCCTTGGGGTCCCTAATGGGGAGCACCCCAAAAACACCCCCCCATTTCTGTTCCCTACACCAAACCCCACCATCCCTCCTCACCCCTCCCAGCCTTTCCTCACCCTCCCCTCGCTGTGCTCCAGCCCCATGGGCTCCTCGGGAGCAGCACATCCCCGTGGGATTCCCAGGGGATGCAGCTCTGCTTTAACCGGCCCCGGGTCGGGATTATCCTCCAGGCACTGCCCGGCACGTGCCGGGGGGGACAGCTGGGCATGTGAGTGGGAGTCGGGGATTTGCTGAGACTCGAACCCCCCCGGGGGGCTGAACACCCCGGAAAAGGGGAAAACCAGCCTGGGGTGGGGAGGGGGGGACACCGAGCCACAGGGCTCTGCCCCTGCGAGGGGAATTCGAAGGGTGAGGTCCCTCCGGAAGAGCTGGGAGCCCCTCCCTGGGGACAGGCTCGTCTGGCATCACCGCTGGCATGTCACCGGGAGGGGCTGCTGTCCCTTCTCCCCTTGGGAATCCCGCCCTGAAGCCACAAAATCCACACAACCCTCCCTTCCCGGCTCTCCGGGTGACCACGGGGTGCCCTGCATGGAGGGGTCACCGCTCCTTGTGCCAAAATTTGCTGCCGCTTGGGGTGGAGATGGAGAAATGCAGGAGTCACCAGTTCATGTCCTGAAAGCCCCACATCAGCATCACCAGCTCCTTTTCCCCCCTGTTCACCACACGCGGATCCTGCAGCATCAGCCCCCAGTCAGGGGAAGGAACACGCCCACCATGGGGACAAGGTGATGGTCACACACCCAGCAGCCACCCAGGTTCCTGCCAGCCCCCTCCCCGTGTTGTTCCAGGCATCCCATCTCAGGGCTGTCCCCTGCCGAGGGACACTGCTGTCCCCAGGTCCCATCCCCGGGCCTTGTGCCATCCCCCTGCCCGGCCAGCTGTCCCTCTCGGGGGTCAAATAGCCACCACATGTCGCTGCTGAATCCCTCACATTCATGGGTCTTCCTCCAAACACCCACCTGTCCTCCAGCTCCCTGCAGCCACACTCTCCCACCCAAGGGAAAACAGCCCCTTGTTGACAACCCAAGTGCCCCCGGCTCCCTCTGTGACACATGTGGGGACAGCCCTGCTGGTGCCACCATGCAGGGGCTGGAGGAGTAGCTGGGGATGCCCCTGGCACGGGGGGGACTCCAGAAGGGGAGGGAACCCACTGTGGGGTTCATTAGTGGGGGTCCTGCTGGGTGAATCCCTCCTCCAGCTGCAGTTTGGGGCTGGGGGCTGGGAAGGGGAAGGGTCGTGTCCAGGCTGTGGGGTCACGGAGTGAGGGAGAACATGGCAGGGCAGAAACATGGAAGTTTAGGGCTGGCAAGGGGGCAGAGCAACACCTGAGTAGTGTGAGCAAGGAGGGAGGTCAGGACACCCAGTATGGTCCCTGAACTGGGACAGACTGGTGGGTCAGGACACCCAGTATGGTCTCTGGACTGTGAGCCAGCAGACTGGTGTGCTGGGGCTCCTGATTTGGTCCCCAAACTGGGATCCTGGCAACTGGTGGGTCAGGACACCCAGAATTGTCTGTGGACTGGGACAGAGTGGTGGGTCAAAGCACCCAGTACAGTGTCAGTGAACTGGGACAGGGTGGTGGGTCAGGACACACGGGATGGCAGCAGCAGCACCCACTGAACTGCCCAGACTGGGTCCATGGGTTGGTATGTTGGGACAGCCAGTATTGTCCCCAAACTGGGATCCAGGGAACTGGGGGCTGCTCAGCCACCAGCACCTCTCCTGATTCCTCCCCTCCCTCCCAGGCCAGACCTGTACAGACAGTTAAAACCCAAATAAAACTGTTTTCCAGCCAGATTTTAGATCTCCATCGTGATCCCTGGTTTCATGGGGAACCGAGGCACAGAGGCTGCACCTGGATAGAGGTGAGGTGGGGACCGAGGGAGCTGAGCCCCACAGGGACACGGAGATGTCCCCATCCCACCTCCCTCCCAGCCCACCAGCAACCCCAAACTGGCCGAGCTGGCACATGTGGGCTGTTGGCCAGTCCTGCCAAGAAGGGACAGACAAGAGGACATCGTCCCCCATCGCTCCCCACGGGCAGGACCCCAAACAATCCTGAATTCCCAACGGGACGAGACGTGGCTGTGCAAAGCGGGGCTGCGGTTGAAGGGGCTCTGCCGTGGCCCCATCCCGGCCGAGCAGCTGTCGCCGTCCCAAATCTCCGCGGGCAGGCACGTCGGAAATCCCGGGTGTCGGAGGGAGCTCTGCTCCGCATTCCTCGGCCGGGAGCGGGGACAGCGCCAAGCATCTCCCGCCGCCTGCAGCTGCTCCCAAATATGTTACGACTTGTCACGGCGGCAGGAAGGGATGTCGGTGAGCCTGGAAAGGGAGAGAGGACACGGCACGCTGGGGTGCCGGGGGGGCCGGGTGGAAGTGGGACCCCTTTCGTGTGCTGAAATCCCAGCGGGATGATCTCTGATGGGGGTGTAGATACTGCCTTGAACACCCGATTGGCTTCACCAGCCCCTAAACCCACCCTTTCCAGTGAAAGAAGCAAGTTGACACCGTCCCCATCATCACTTCTTCAGGACAGGAACGGTGTGAACCAGGCAGGGATGTGCACCCAGCGTGTGCAGGGACACAGCGAGCGTGGAACAGGGACAGGGCACTGCCGAGGGCTCCGCGCACTGCGAAGGACAATCCCCAGGCTACAACACGCTCACGTGCATCCCCAAAACTCCGCAAATCCACTCCACGAGCCGCGCCGGGAAAGCAAAACAAGCCGGGGCAGCCTCGGGGTGTCTCTCCCTGACCCTGTTCCGTGGCCACCGGCTCGGGAAGCTGCCCCGGAGGAGCAAGGACAAACCCTCCCGGCCGGGATTTTCTCAATGGATGCGTATTTTTAGCTGGGGCCCCGCGGCCGCCCGTCCCCGGGGTGACCGTCCCCTCGAGGGCTCCGGCAGCCGGGGGAAGGTCACCCCGTGACGGATCGCGGCACGTTCTGCCCGGGGCTCACACAGCGTCGCCTTTGTGCTGCCTCCCAGCCGCCGCCATCCATCACGGGATAACCTGACAGCCGGCAGCGCTGCCCTAATCCCCCGCCGGCTCCGAGTCACCCGGGGCACCGCCCGCGGCCGCCCGGGCACCCCTGGCACCGCGAAAAGCCGCCTTGTGCCCCCAGCAGGTGCCTTTGTGGGGCGCTCAGGGCGGTGGAGCCCCCGCAGCAACCCTCGGTGCTGGCTGCTTGCCCGGTGGTGTCCATTAGCCCTGATCCGATATCCAGCAGGATGATCCCGCTGGACCCGCAGTCCCCTCTGTGTCCCCCTGCCGTGTCCAGGGTTAGAGTTATCCTTGGCGTGGAGGGGCTGATGGAGCTGCAGTCGGGCAGGCACAACATTATTCCTGCTCCTGTGTCCGTGGCAGTGTGGATGAGACCCCCAAAAGGAGCTGGAGCGAGGGCAGGTGCTGGGGCTGCCACCCCAGTGGGGTCCCTTGTCCCCCGTCCCCATCCCGTGCTGGCTCTGGGTGCTCTTTCCTCCCGGTGTCCATGAGCTGCCTCCTGTGTGCTCAGCCCACTCAGCCATGGGGACACGGTGGCCTTGGTGGCCTTGGTGGCCTCAGGCTGGCTCAACCCACATCTCCTGGCTGGGGACACGGTGACATCCAGCGCCTGCCTCGTGGGCTGCCCCTGTTTATGAAGTGCTAAATGCTTGACCTCTCCCTCGTACGGCTCCAACACGTGCCCTGTTATGTCACCACCGTGTCCCTCGTGCTCCAAACGTGCTCCTGCAATTCCCAAAAGCCCTTTTTTATGGTGGAATCGGGGTGGTCCTGCAGGGTCCCCCACCCAGGGACCTGGTTACAGCTCGGGGGGCTCACTGGGGTCGTGTCCACCAGCAAGTGCCACCAATAAAGGTCCCCATGAGCGAGTTAAGATCCTTCAAGGGACAATGAGAAGCTGACGTGGAGCCCTCAGGCTCAGGTTATCCACTCCCAACACCTTCACATGTGCCACAGGCTCCTCTGCTCACTCTCAGGGATGAATCCCACTTCTTCCCAACTGTTTTAGTGCTTTTCCCTTAGGAAGGGCCCAAGCTGATGCTCTGACTTCTTTCCTTCTTGAGTATTTTGGGATATGGTTGATGCTGGGGAGCACAGGGGATGTTCTGAGGGTGAACCTTGAGGTTGCAGGTCCTGCTTTCTTTCCTGCCAACTTTCACAGATGTTAAAATCATGGAGATGGCAAATCCACAGGGCTGGGACCCTGGGAAAGCTGGAATCAGGGTGAGGAGGTGTTGTAAACCTCCTGCCTCCTCCCAAAATCACTGCAAAGAGAGAAAAGAGTCGTGGTGAGTTCCAAAAAGGCCAGAAATTAACCCAAACTGATCAAGGGTGCTGGTAGCAGGAACAGGGAATGTGTTGTGGCACAGCCTCCCGTGGGATGGAGGATTTGGGGAAGGAAAATCCCGGCAGGGTTGGCCCTGTACTTTGCTGACATTCTTTCCACTGACCGATCCCTCGGCTGGAATCTGGCCTGGAGCAGGAATAGGAGGAGGTGGGAGACGGTTTCTGACGTTCTTGATGGAAAAAAAAATCCCCTGTGAATTAAAGACAGAGCTGGAGAGATGTGGTCAAGTGGTTGGAATCAGCAGGGAAGGGCTGGGATGGGTTAAAATCCCACCCACGCTGCTGCTGCTGCTGACTGTGCCTCAGTTTCCCCACTGGGAATGTGGGAGCAATGTGTCTTTTCTGGGAGAGGGAGTGTCAGGATGGCTCTGGTTATCCACATGTACAGAGGCCAGGCCAGGAGATGGGGTGGGATGAGGCAATGCCAGCTGGGAGAGCCCAGCCAGGCTCTGCTGGAATGTGGGGGAAGTTGTCCTTTGGGTTTGGTTCATGGGAGAAGCCACAAGTGTGGATTTTGTGACAAAAATGTGATGAGAGACTTGGCCAGGCACCTTGAGGAAGCCTGTGGTGCAGGAAAGGTTGGGCCTGCTCCTGCCTGCTCCTGCCTGCTCCTGCCTGCTCCATTCCTGCAGGACAGGCAGCAGGACCAGCAGCTGGCACAGGGACAGGGGTGTTCACAGACCCCGGGCTGGACCCCGAGGTGCTCCCAAATTGGGATAACCCTCCCAGGGCTGCATTTCTCCACTTCCCACAACTTCAGCAGAAGTGGGATCAGGGCTTTACCCAGGATGGGACCGTGGGGAATACGGGACAGAGCAGGATCAGGAGGGGGAAAAGGCCAAGTGGTGGGAGGTGCTGTGCCAGTGTCACGTCCCACAGCAGGGAAGGCACGGATCTGGGGTGCTGTGGGATCCAGGGGGGCACATGAAGAGATGAGGGTGCCCTGACCAGGCAGCCTGGCCGCGAGGCCACCGTGGGCTCGTAACTGAAGGGACCAGATGACACAGGAATGTGGGGAGGGGGGGGTGCTGGCAGCCACCCGCCGGCCCCAGTGGCACCCCGGGCTCACACAAAGCCCCTGTTCAGGGGGTGGCCGAGCCGCCCCCTCCCCGTGCCAGCCCCCCACTCCCCCTCAGCGCCGGGCACCGTAATCCCCGTGGGGAGAGCACGTGAAATCAGATGGACAAGTTTTGATGTGAGGCAGCAGCTTAGGGTGGGCTCGGGTTTCCTTTAGGTTTTCTATATTTATCTCCGTGATTTAATGCCAGCGCCGGGGTTTAAATGGCACCAAACAGTTGGCGCGGGGAGAGCGAGCAGCCGTCCCCGAGCCGCTCACACATCCACCCCGGAGCCACCCCAGCGCCCATGGAGCTCTTCGAGACCAACCCTTACTTCTTCCCGGAGCAGAGGTTTTACGATGGGGAGAATTTCCTGGGCTCCCGCTTGCCGGGCTACGAGCCGGCGGCATTCCCGGAGCGGGCAGAGGTGTCCCTGTGTGCCGAGGGCAGGGCGGCTCTGGAGGACAAGGACGAGCACTGTCCCGGGCAGTGCCTGCCCTGGGCCTGCAAGGTGTGCAAGAGGAAGACGGTGTCCATGGACCGGCGGAGAGCGGCCACGCTGCGGGAGAAGCGGCGGCTCAAGAAGGTGAACGAGGCGTTCGAGGCGCTGAAGCGCAGCACCCTCCTGAACCCCAACCAGCGCCTGCCCAAGGTGGAGATCCTGCGCAGCGCCATCCAGTACATCGAGCGGCTCCAGAGCCTGCTCAGCTCCCTCAACCAGCAGGAGCGGGAGCAGCGGGATCTGCGCTTCCGTCCCGCCGCGCCCCAGCCCGGGGTGAGTGAGGTGGGGGGCCCGGGGCAGCAGGGTGGGCTGGGGGAAAGGGAGCGGGGGGTCTGCCCTGGGGTGGTGCTGGGTGGGGGTGATGTCCTAAGGGGGTGATGCCCCATGGGGTGATGTCCTAAGGGGGTGATGCCC
>WEIV01002897.1:151969-181865 GCA_013390005.1 Calyptomena viridis
CTCCCTCTCCCTCCCCCTCTCCCCCCATTCCCCCCGGGTCCCAGGCAGGGGTGCCAGAGGGGGCCGGGGGTGACGCACCTTCCGGGGGCATTTTCTTGGGGGGGTTGGCGGGGGGGGGCAGTGGCACGAGGCTGGTGACCCTGAAGCCGGCGGGGAGGGTCTCTGCCGAGCCGCTCAGCAGGTTGATGCTGTGAACGTCCCGCGGGCGGAAGCGCTTCCTCCAGGACGGCGTCCGGCGGAACGTCTTGTCATCCCCCTGCCAGGGAACGGCACGTCACGGGCCCGGTGGCACTGCTGCCACCTCCCCGGGGCTGCCTGGCCCTGGGGACCGGCTCCAGCAGGGCACAGCCCACAGAGCAGTCGTGGGGTGGTCTGAGCTGGGAGGGACCCACGGGGATCATCGGGGACAACTCGTAAGTCAATGGCCCATGTAGGGATTAAATCATGGGATGCTCTGAGCTGGAAGGGACATCCAAGGATCATCGGGGACAACTCGTAAGTCAATGACCCATTTGCGATCAAAACATGCGATGCTCTGAGCTGGAGAGGACACAGGGATCATTGGGGACAACTCGTAAGTCAATGACCCATTTGCGATCAAATCATGGGATGCTCTGAGCTGGAGAGGACACAGGGATCATTGGGGACAACTCATAAGTCAATGGCCCATTTGGGATCAAATCGTGTGATGCTCTGAGCTGGAAGGGACATACAAGGATCATTGGGGACAACTCGTAAGTCAATGGCTCATTTGGGGATCAAATCATGGAATGGTCTGAGCTGGAGAGGACACACAGAGATCATTGGGATCAAATCATGGGATGCTCTGAGCTGGAGAGGACACAGGGATCATTGGGGACAACTCGTAAGTCAATGGCCCATTTGGGGATCAAACCCCCAGGCTGGTGTTGTCAGCACTGTGCTCTGACCAGCTGAGCTCATCTCAGGGTCATGTGTGACCAAAGTGTGCCAAGGACACAGGAGACCTCCCTGGGATCCCATTGGGGTTTATCCTTTCTGGCCTGCCTGGCTCTTCTCCCCAGGCTGCCTGCACAGACCCCTTGGGGACATCAACACACAAGCCCTGCTAAAGACCCCCAGGGATGCTGGGGTCAAAGATCCCAAGAGATGCTCTGGCCCTTGGAACATCTCTGTGGCCTCCTCTGGACTTTCTCCAGCAGCTCCACATCCTTCTGCTGTTGGACCCCAGAGCTGGACCTCGAGCTCTGCAGGTGGGGTCTCACCTGCGTGGGGCAGAGGGGCAGAACCTCCCCCTCACCTGCTGCCCACAGGGAAGGGGACGGGCCCAGGGCAGGGTGGGTTTCTTTCTGGGTCCCAGCACACATGGCTGGGGCAGGTTGAGCTTCTCATCCACCAGCACCCCCAAGCCTCCCCCCAGTACCACTGGACAAGGACAGGGCTGGCACTCACATCATCCAGCCTCCGATCCGTGCCCAAGGCGAGCAGGTTGTTGAACTCCCTCTCCAGCACCTGTCGAGCCTGAAAGTCACCAAAAAAAGAGCATTTCCTGTCAATGGGGGATGTGTTTCCAGCCCAAACTCCCATCCCAGGAAAGCCTGAGAATGGCAGAAAAAGCTCATGTTCCATCTGAGAGCTTTGAAGGGCAGAGATGAGCTGGTGAGACTGGTGGGGTCACAGAATATCCCCGGATGTGCTGAGCTGGAAGGGACCCCCAAGGACCATGGAGTCCAACCCTCAGCCCTGCACAGGCCCAGCCCCAAGAGTCCCCCCTGTCCCAGAGGATCATCCCAGCCCTCCTGGAGCTCTGGCAGCCTTGGGGCTGTGCCCACTGCCCTGGGGAGCCTGGGCAGTGCCCACCCACCCTCTGGGGAGGGAATACAGAATCCAGGTGCAGAATCTGGCACTTCCCCTCACTGAACTTCCTATGGTTGCACCTCGGCCGTGTCCCACACGGGCCACCCTCCTCCAAAATCCCCTGAGGAAGCTGCTCCTACCTGTGTGTTCTGGGTGGGGATCTGCAGCACGAGGGCCAGGCTGTTGTGGTCGAAGTTCTCGTCGAGGGCCAGGAGGGCCCCGTGCACCCCACTCTCCACCAGGTTGTTTGCGTATTCCCGGAGCCCGATGGACTGGATCCAGTGAATGACCTGGTCGTTGGTCCACACCAGCACATCTACAAAGCAGAGTGGGCACATCTCAGGGCCACCTCAGACCACCCTGCTGGTTGTGAGGGGGTCTGATGATGTCCCAAGGCCCTTTCCCTTTGCCCTAGGCTGATCCTGGGACTCTCCTTCCCGAGGCAGCAGCAACACCAGGAGCTCAAGTGCCAGGAACAGCTCACTTCAATTTCCCAAACTAAAAGTTGAAATAACAGGCAGAAAACAACTGTGAAAATTAATCCTGAGAACCTCCGGCTGCTGGTGTAATTAGAGGCATTATCATAATGAGATGTAATCCAAGCAGCAGCCAGATGCACAGGGAATCTCAGGACAGTGACCAGAAAGGGGAGCCAGGGCAAGCCAGGGGTGTGCTGAGCATCTGGAAGGGGCAGGAGAAGATCTGATGCTCAGGTTGGGTCTTTGGTGTCCTGACACCCCTCTCCCTCCTCAAGCCTGACTGGGATCAGCTGCATTAGGAACACACTGCAGGGAGGTGCCCCTGGAGAACAGCCCTGGGGGCTCACAAAGGATCATTAATGTGTTAAAAATTAAGGGATAGGAGAGACACCCTCACTGGGCATCTCCTGGGAGGTTTCCCTCCTCCTTTCCCAGAGCTGGGCAGGGTGTGCAGGGGCTGACCTTTGATTTCGTGTTGGGTCTCTTCTCTCCTCCTCTCCAGCTCCTTGCGGTCGTAGTTGAGCCTCTTGAGGCACATGATGCCGTACTGGAGGCTGGTGCTGCAAGGACACGGGCTGTCACCTCACCCTCAGGGGCTCAGGGGCTCAGTGGCCTGGGAAGGTGGCTGGGAGGGACCTGGGGAGGGACCCGTGTGCTCCCTGTGTGCCCCAAGGATGCTTCAGGTCAGGGAGGGGTCAGGACAGACACAACCCAAAGCTGGAAAATGGAGAATGTCCCTCCCTTCCCCACTCCATCAGTTCCACCCTGTCCCAGCTGCCTGAGAACACAAGGATGCAAACAATGGAACTGGAGAGAGAAGGGAGAACCAGCCCAGGGGGCTCAGGGGTTCCCCCCTGGAGCAGGGGGCTCCTGGAAGGCCCACGGACACATTCCCTGGAGCTGGAGGGCCCTGGAAGGGCCATGGACACATTCCCTGGGGCTGGAGGGCCCTGGAAGGCCCATGGACATATTCCCTGGAGCTGGAGGGCCCTGGAAGGGCCATGGACACATTCCCTGGAGCAGGGGGCTCCTGGAAGGCCCATGGACACATTCCCTGGAGCAGGAGGGTCCTGGAAGGGCCATGGACACATTCCCTGGAGCTGGAGGGCCCTGGAAGGCCCATGGACACATTCCCTGGGGCTGGAGGGCCCTGGAAGGGCCACGGACACATCCCCTGGGTCCAGGGGGTGGTGGAAGCCCATGGCAGGTTTGGATGCTGGAGCTGAGCAGTGGCTGGGATGGCACAAGCCTTCTCCAAGGGCTGCTGGCACACACTGCTCTGCTGCCCGTGGGGCACCACGTGGGACGAGCCTGAATTTTTGCTGCACAGCCAGGAGAAGTGTCTGCAGCTCTGCAGGAGAGTGATGGAGGAGAACATCTGCCCACAAGAGCTGCCCTGGGCGTTGAGTCCAGCCTGGAAGAGCCACCCTGGGCTGGCCAGGACAGGGGAGAATCCCTCAGATCACCCCCTCCTCTGCTCCACAGGCACCCCAGGGCCCTGCAGAGGCCAGGGCTCACCGGTGGAAGCTGTCCACCATCTTCAAGTGCACTCTGAGGTCTTTCTTGGTGAGGTGGTCCAGCATCCTGGCATCAACCAGACACTCCATGAAGTAGCTGCGATACTGGGGGAGCCCCAGGCTGGGCAGCCACTCGTTCCCAATCCACTCATGGTTCATGTCCCCGTAGGCCAAAGTCTGTGGAGAAGCAAAAGGAGAAGCTTGGGAGAACCCAGGGCTTGGTGGAGCTGGGAAACCCCAGGATAGCAGAGACAGCTCAGAGCTGAAGCCCAGGGGTCACTGTCCTGAGGGCCAAGGACAGAGCAGAGGAGATTAACCCTGGCTTGTAGTGAAGGGGATGGAAGGAACAGTCCTGCTGGCCTTGGTCTGTGTCCTGCTGGTGTCCCCCAAGGACACAAGGCAGGAACCCAAGGAACAGCTGGACTTCATGAGCTGCTGCTTCTGGAAAAACCACATTCATTGAAAGCTGAACCAGTTAAGAAATAGGTGTAAGAAATCAGTGCATTCCCAACTGATTTTTAACAATCTCTATTTTATGACTTCAAATTAAAAAGGTCAGTTTGGGGGCAGAAAACCCCCCCGTTCACTTTCACTGCAAACTGGTTCTGGGTCCCAAAATGAAATAAAATCCAGCAGAAGAAAAGTAAATCATTTGAGAGAGATAACACCAGAAGAGAGGGATCCAAGCAGGACTCTTTCCTCCCACCTTTTTGGTTCATGAAAATGGCCTCTGTGGATTTGAGGCTAAAAAGCAGGTGAAAAGGAAATGTCTGTGAGCTGGAAACCTGCCCCAGGCAGGGTGGGGGTCACACTCAGGGTGTGAACACAGGGTTTTACACAGCAGGTCCCAGGAAAAGCCCCAGGCTGGAGCAGAGGAGGACCCTGTTTGCTGCAACACCCAGCCCCTGAGAGGAGGCTCAGGGTGCAGGTTCAGACTCCAGCTGGGATTTAGCTGGGATTTATTGGCGCCCCAAGCTCATCCCTTGGGAATGCCCAGCTCTCCCTCCCATGCCCACCCCACACACCACCACGGAAAAGGGAGACACGGGGCCCTCACCTGTGCCCAGCTGCCCTCCTCTGTGTCCTGGGAGTGACACAAGCAGCATGTCAACAGAAATAGGTACAGTCAGTGCCCAGCCCGTGACAGGGTGTGCCACGTGCTGAGCGTGGGACCCCCGGGGACAGGGGGACCCCCAGGGGACCCTCATGGCTCCACAGCTTGGGGACCTCAGCCTTGTCACCAGGGTGCTGGGACACCCCGACCCCGCTGGGCCTGGGTTTTATCCCATGTCTCAGCAAGCAGGGAGGACTCAGGAGGAGGCACCAACAGTGGGGCTGGTATCTTCCCTGGGAAATGTGGGATGTCCTTGTGTCCCCCCAGGTCAGGTGGGTGCAGGGAGAAACTTCAGCTTCCCGGGTCACAACCCCCAGAGGGGCTCCCCACCCCAACTGGGTGATTTTGTAGCTTCCTTGTCAACCAGGACGTGGTTTTTCTTCACCAAACCTGCCACGGGACAGTGTCACATCCCTGCTGAAACTCTGAGCTCTCCTTCCCCAAAAAGCACCTGCCAGTCACAGGCCTGTGCTACTCCACCAGCAGATGAAAACTTCAATAAAATGCCTAATTCACAGAATCCCAGACTGGTTTGGGTTGAAAGGACCTTGAAGCTCATCTTGTCCCACCCCTGCCATGGGCAAGGTCACCTCCCACTACACCAGGCCACTCCAAACCCCATCCAGTCTGGCCTGGAACACAGAATCCATCCAAAATGCTGTCCCTGCTCTGAGACATGGACATGGGATCATTAAATTGCAGACAAGGGAGCTTGGCTACATCTCTCCAAAGGAGCCAGAGCTTTTGGGAGCACGGCCACATCCCTGTGAGGGACCCCAGGCTACCAGCCAGTGGCAGGGACAGACAGTGGGGACAATATTTGGGTGTGCTGAGGGCAGGGGGGATTAGGCAGTGACTTCCCTGGGTGCAGGATGACACAAGGACTCCATGTCATGTTTATCTTGAGATCTCTCTCATTTTTTGTCTCCCAGCCAACAGCCAGGCTGCTCCAGAAACCAAGGGGCTTCACAAAGAGAAGCACAGCTGGTGTGTTTTAAGCCAGTTTTAGAAATGTGGGGATATTAGAGGATGGAAGATGGTTTCTAAGCAGGTGCAGGGTGCTGGCCAAGAGCTGGCACACGAGGGGCACAGAGGTGCCCTTCCCTCCCGGGCTGGGAGTGCAGAGCTGGGAGCGCCCGGCGCAGCCTCACCGTCTTGGTGGAGGTTGCCATGTTCTCCATCTCCTCGTGGGTCACCCAGACGTTCCCAGAGGACTGCAGGGAAAAGAGCAGCGTGGTCAGGGTGAACCACCACACAACCATGGCCTCAGCTCACAGCCATCAGGGAGTCACGGAGTTACTGATGTTGGGAAGGACTTTTAAGAGCATCGAGTCCAACCACCCACCTGGCACCACCACGTTCTCCTGAACCCCTCCAGGGATGGGGATCCACAACTGCCCTGGGCAGCTCATTCCAAAGCTTTACAACCCTTTCTGTGCAAATATTTTCCCTGATCCAACCTCACCCTCCCCTGGCACAACTTGATGCCGTTCCCTCCCCTCCTGTCCCTTGTTCCCTGGGAGCAGAGCCCGACCCCCCCAGCTCCATTCTCCTGTCAGGCTCCCACCTCCTGCCAGGTGCCCCCTGAGTCTCCTTTTCTCCAGGCTGAGCCCCCCCAGCTGCTCCTGGTGCTCCAGGCCCTTCCCAGCTCCGTTCCCTTCCCTGGACACCTCCAGCCTCTCCATGTCCTTCTTGTCCTGAGGGATCCAGAACTGGACACAGGACAGCCCAGGTGCCATTGGCCTCCTGCCCACCTGGGCACACCTGGGCTCACATTCAGCCACTGCCAGCACCAAATGCCCCGGAAACAAGCCCAGCTCAGGCTGATGGGGCTCAGCCCACCCTGAGCTTGGAGCTGTGCTGGGGACACTTCACATCCTACAGCTCAGACTGGTGACACCCCCTGCCCGAGGGGACCCTGAGCTGTCTGTGCAGCCCCAGAGAGCAGAGCCAGGGCCTCCATCTCCCTTTACACTCTGGTGTGATGCTCCTGGAGCCTCTGGGCCTGTCCCTCCCAGCTGTGACCCCAGACACAGCCATCTGAGGGGGACACAGTGGCCTGGGGCCTCTCCTCCTGCCAGCTGCTGTTCCACAGCACGGCCACATACAGATGTGTCACATACAGATGTGTCTTGGCATTACTGGGGCACCACCAACCCCCTCAAGGGGTTTGGAGACCAGCACAAGACACAAGGCAAGGCTGGGATCTGCAGCTGCTCTGAGCTGCCCCGGGAATTCCACGTGGTCCCAGGGAAAGGCTGGTGTTGAAATGACAGAGAAAACATCTGTGTGTAACCCAGCAGGCCCTGTAAACCAGGAAGGTTTGGGTCTGGGCTGTTTGGATGGGATTTTGTCACCTCCAGGGCAGCCAGTCCCTGAGCTTTGCTCTTTGCAGGCGGCTCAGCAGGATCAGCCTCTTCCTGACAACCCGAGGGAGGCCGGGAACACCCGCTGGTGCCTCCAGACAGGAAAGAGCCTCACATTCCATGGCCATAAGTGCCCTTTGTGGTGGGGCACGAGTGACTGGTTTGACTGGTCCAGGAGAGAACATCACCCCCTCGAGTGACTGGTTTGACTGGTCCAGGAGAGAACATCACCCCCTCCACGGCCGTAACACTGCGACTCCCTGAGGGACCACCGTGATCCCAAGGGAAAGGAGGGAAATGTCCCACCCCAGAGGGTGTGTCTGGGGGCAGGGGGCACTCACCGTGCGGGAGGTGGGTGGTGCAGAGGGGCTGGTGAGGGACACCATCTCCTGGATGGCCAGACGCAGCTTGAGGCGGTGCAGGGCGTTGCTGATCCCGATCTCCCTCTGGATCTCGGTGTCCGACAGGGCCGACATGATGGCCCCGCTCTTCACGTTGGCGCGGCAGGCGGCCACGTACCAGGCTGGCATCCCCACCCAGAGCTGCCAGAACGGGCAGAGCCAGTCACTGCCCCGCTGACCCACCCTAATGTCCAGCTGACCCACCTCACTGCCTGACTGCCCCACCCCAGTGCCCAGCTGACCCACCCCAATGCCCAGCTGGCCCACCCAGTGTCCAGCTGACCCANCCCAGCTGACCCTGCCCAGGTGACCCTGCCCAGGTGACCCTGCCCAGGTGACCACCCTGGTTGCCCCTGGCAGGGTCATACCCCCCTGGCTGAAGCTCAGGATGACCCCTGAGCACCCACATGGGGCTCTGTCCTGGTTGCACCTTGCACAGGTGTCCCTGGACACTCACTGAGTGGAATTTATGGAATTGTGGAATGATTAAGGTTGGAAAGGATCTCAATCATCAAGTCCAGCTGTTCCCCAGCACTGTCACATTCACCACCAAAACACGTCCCCAAGTGCCACATCCACACTTTTCGAACATTCCCAGGGGTGTGACTCCACCACTGCCCTGTGACCACCCTTTCCATGAAGAAATTTTCCCTAATATTCAAACTAAACCTCCCCTGGCCCAACTTGATGCCATTTCCTCTCATCCCGTCCCTTGTTCCCTGGGAGCAGAATCCAACCCCCCCTGGCTCCCCCCTCCTGTCAGGGAGTTGCAGAGAATTCCAGGCCCCCCCTGAGCCTCCTTTTCTCCAGGCTGAGCCCCCCCAGCTCCCTCAGCTGCTCCTCATCAGACTCAAACCACAACTCCAGGCTCTGGGAGGGATCTGGGGATCTCCTCTGCTCTCCCAGATTTTGGAACACCCCCACCATGAGCACGGACCGAGGCTGGTGGGACTGGAGGTGCTGGGGGAGCACACCCAGACCCGTGGTGACAGCTTGGGGACCATGCAGGGGCTGCTCACCTCCAGCCAGGACACAACAGTGGGGCCATCCCAGTGAGCAAAGGGCAACCCTTTCCTCCGAGCCTCTTCCAGGAGTTCGTGCCTGGAAGGAAGAGAAGCAGAGCAATGATTTATTGGGGGTTTGGAGGAAGGAAGCAGCTCCTGGAAGGGAACATGTGCAGTAGAAACCAGCTGGAGGTAAAGCAGTGAAGGAGGTAAGAGGGCCCAAGGGAAGGTGAAGATGGGATTTCCCAGGAATTCCCAGTTCCATGCCATGGATTCCCAGCCTTGTTTTCTTGCTGGGGGTAGGGAAGGAAGTCACTCACTTCTTCCGCAGGCGCCGATCCTTCTCGGCCTGGGCACCCAGCTTGCCAAGTCCCAGGGGGTCCTGGATGCCCCCCTCCATGTCAGTCAGCACCACTGGGGGGAAAGCAAGACACCCTCAGGTCAGGGGGACATCCAGGGTCACTGTGGGCACTGCCACTGTCCCCGTGCCGGGGTGTTGGGGACACACAGTCGCAGCACAGGGGGTGACACTCTCCATTTCCAACCCACCCCCAAGGCCCCCCTGCCTCCCTGGGAAGCCCAAGGGAATTCTGACTTGCCATCCCTCCTGTTTCAAAATGCTCAACACTGAAGCAGTGGAGGATTTAGGAGTGGAAAAGCAGCTCCTGCCAAAGGGCTCCGCAAAATCCCCTGGGGAGGGAAGCAGATCTGGGGACATCAGAGATAAGATACAGTGGTGGGGGGTCACCCGCACCCCAACTGTGGCAGAGCTTTGATGGTGACACCCCAGTGAGCTCAGGAGGGGAGAAAGCACCAGGCTCCAAGTGCTCTGGAGCTGCCGTGGCCCCGACATTCCCAAAGCAGCAGGGGTGTCCCTGCCCCTCCAGGGCACCCCAAGGCCAGGAGGGTGCAGAGCCCATCCCGCAGCACCCCCACCCAACACGCTGCTCACACACCCTGCCCCGTGGCCCCTTCTCTGCTCAGCTGGATCAAACGACCCTTCTCCTTCTTCCCAAACAAGCGCCCGATGGAGGATTTGATCCCCTTCCTCTTGGAGCCCTTGTGCAAGGAGTCCTGGCTGCTGCTGGCATTGCTGGCCTGCTCCTCCAGCGAGCTGGGCAGGGAGAGGGACACCAAAGCCTGGAGGTTATTCCTGAGCAGGGCACAAGCTGTGGCAAACCCCACACGTGCCCCATGTACACCCCACACCCAACAGAGCCACGGTGAGATCCAAAGGGTGCTCCACATACCTCTTCCCATCCTCCTGGCTCAGAGCAGGGTGGCCCAGCTTCTCCAGCCTCAAAGTCCTGGGGGATGAAGGCGGGGACGTCTCGCACTTGATGGTGGTTTTATCCTCCCGGCTCTCGTCCCGAGCTGCAGGCGACTGAACAAGTGGGGAAGCCATGAGGGGGGCAGCCAGAGCCCAGCTCCATCCTTGCCCTGCTGCCTGCCTCTCTCTTGCTCCATGGAGGCATGGCCAAAAGAGCCACCAGAGCCCTGAGGCTTCGCCATGCTCCAGGATTGGCCTGAATTAGAGCTCTGGCAATGGCTCCAGATGCCCAAGCGGATGGGGAGGATGAGATCCTGGGAACAGGGAGGTGAGAGGATGAAGCCCCATGGTCCAGGTCAGGGCGTGGGGACAGAAGCTGCTGGCCCTCACCAGAGGGCTCTGAGGAGCACAGATGGGAATGTCCCAAAGACACCCTGTCGCCAGAGGGGACACGATGTTTGAGGACCCAGTGGCTTTCTGAACCTCCCCATGTCCTGCCAGACCCCCCAGGCTGCCAGTGGGAACACGTCCAAGCACCTTTCGGGATCCCCATGATCCTCCTGCTGAATCCCTGGGGTCCCCAGCTCCATCCCGCGCCTGCTGCACCCTGACCTGGTGTGGACAAAGCCAGGAGCAGGCTGGAAAAAGGGCTTGGACAAAAACCAACGGGATGGGAGCCACTCACTAGCAGTTTCCTCCGGTGCTTCCTCAAGTCGCTGGGCTGATTGCAAGGGGGAAAGCGAGAGAGACACAGAAAGGGGGGCAGTTAATGGAGAACCCCCCCAGAGAGCAGTGCTGTGATTCTGTGCCACGCTGGAGGCAGCAAACACGGGCACCCCCGTCCCACCCCCTCCCCACACAGCCCCGAGGATGCCGGGGCATCGCTCCCACCCCACAGTCGCCCCCTCCCCTGCCCAGCCCCGGCTCCCTCCTCACCAACGTCATGATCCCCATGCGATCCAGGTCCTGCGCGGCGCTGCGGGAGCTGAGCTTGGGCGTGGAGCGGCCGCTGAGCGGGGGGGACGAGCTGGCCAAGGACAGGGCGGTCAGGGAGGTGGGGATGGAGGCCCGTTTGCACAGCTGGGTGAGGTTGAGGCCCTCCATGCTGCCGCTCGTGACGCGCGTCTCCAGCTCCTCCGCGCGCAGCTCCGTGGACTCCTTCTCCTCCTGGATCATCCTGGGGGAGCAGCAGGGATCAGGGCTCCCGGCTCCCCGCCTTTGTGGGGAGTCATGTCCCTGGGCAGATGCGCCTTGGGGCTGTGCCTCAAGCCCCTGGTACCCAGGAATGGCATCAAGATCCACCAGGATCCCTGGGACACACCAGGATTTCTTTTAATATTCATGGAGGACTTTTTTAAAAATAATGATCCCTTAAAATAATGATTCCCTGAGCCAGCACTGGTGCAGCTGAGGGATAAGAAGCCATGGGCAAGAAGGACCAAGCCCTGTGGCTGGATATCCTGCAGCCACTTCCCTGGCTGAAGATGAACCAAGACCTCAATTTTAGGGCATCAGAGCCTCCTCCCACCTCCTGGCAGCTTGTTGTCCCCCCAGAGCCACTTCAGCCAAGGCAGTGGCAGGTTTTGGCCGTGGTCACTACCTGATCTCCTCGTTGATGGCATCCAGCTGCTCCTGGAGCATCATGGCCAAGGTCTGGGCATCCGAGTGCCCTCCAGGGGACAGCACATCCATGGAACTGAAGAGCGTCTCCCGATCGTCCTCGTCCACGTCCGAGATGTCGGGGTCGCTGTCGAAGGCGTGGGGCCCCGTGGCCAGGACACTGCCTGCCTGGGCCTGCTCCCAGTCCTGGGGGGACAAGGGCCACTGGTCCCACATGGCACCCCCGTGTCTCCAAAAGCCAAACTGGAGACCTCCACAAAGAGCTGCGATCCCAGTGGGAAATCCTTCCTGCCAGGCTCCCCCGTCCAGGTGAAACCCCCAGCCCAGGCCATGTGAGCCCAGGCTGCCAGGCCCCAGCCCCACACAGGGATGCACATGGTTTACCTTGGCTGGCTCCTCTCTCCGGGCACCAAATCGTCCCTTCTGTGCCCGGGACAGGCCCGGGGCTGCTCCGAAGGGCTCGGTGGGAGCGTGGACCACGGCACCCAGTGGGAAGCGCAGGTCTGTGGCACTGCCCATGTGGGACCTGGGGACAAAGAGCCCCGTGGTGGGCACTGCTCCATGCCAGGATGCCCAGGCTGCCCCCCTGGCAGCCCGGGCTGCTGGGGACAGAGCAGGATGAGGCCACTCCGAGATGCCCATCCCAGAGGTGCTTGAAAGGAGGCAGAACCAGGCCCTGGAAAAAGTGTCTCATTCTGCCCACACTGGCCCTGAGGATGCACTCACAGAATCACAGATCACAAAACATCCTGAGCTGGAAGGGACCCCCAAGGAGTCCAACCCTCAGCCCTGCACAGGCCCATCCCCAAGGAGTCCCCCCTGTCCCAGAGGATCATCCCNTGGGGCTGTGCCCACTGCCCTGGGGAGCCTGGGCAGTGCCCACCCACCCTGTGGGCAAAGCACAACCTTGTGCTGAGCTCCAACCTCCCCCTGCCCTGACACAACTCCAGCCATTCCCTGGATCCTGAGCTTCAACCTCCCCCTGCCCTGACACAATTCCAGGCCATTCCCTGGATCCTGGCCCTGGTCCCAGAGCAGAGGTTGGAGCTGCTCCTCCAAGGAAGCTGCAGCCCCCAATGAGACCTCAGGATACTCCAACCTTCCCACACGCTGGAGGAATTTCAGCCCTGGGCCCCCCCTGCTGCTCCCTCCCCGTTCTCTGTCCCCTCACAGGGACATCCAGCCAGTTCTCCCCACACCCCCAGTGCAGGGGGTCTGCTGTGACCAGGCCCCTCCTGCCTTTCCCTCTCCAGAACAGCTTGGACCCCCCAACACATACAGCCCAACTTGTGTCTTCTCCACCCGCCCCCACACAACAAGGCCCAGCCAGCTCTTCTCCTTTTTATGGTTTTTTCCAAAATTTTCATGAAAAAAACCGTGGTGGGGGTCAGGCTCTTCTTCCAGGCAACAGGACAAGGTGAAATGGCCTCAGGTTCCACCAGAGGAGGGTCAGGTTGGATATCAGGAAAGATTTCTTCACTGAAGGGGTGGTCAGGCCCTGGCACAGGCTGCCCAGGGCACTGCTGGAGTCACCAGCCCTGGATGTGTTCTAAAAACAAGTGGACGTGGCCCTCAGTGAAATGGTTCAGTGGGAATGGAGGCCCTCAGTTGGAAGTTGGACTCGATGATCTTGGAGAACTTTTCCAACCTCGATAATTCTGTGATTTCTACAGATAAAGTCCCACTTGAAAAACCTTCCAGGTGTGATAGCATGAGCATTGTTTGGGATGTCCCAGCAGAATCCAGCTGGGACTTCTTCATCCTCCTCCTCCCTGCTGGGGCTGGGGCTGGGCAGCATGTCCTGGGCCAGGCAGGGCAAGGCAGTGGCTGCTGCTGGACACAAGGACACTTTCTGCCACTCATGGCACTCATTCCATGTCTCCCCATCGCCTGGTGGCTCCTCCTTGCCCTGAAGACCCAGCCAGGGGCACAGGATCATTATTCCCTACACACTCTGCCACAGGAGACACGAGTTTTGTTGGATTTAAGATGGATTTCAGGTACAAAAGCAGGTGTCTAAGGCATGTTTGTCCACCATGATGGGGCAGGTTTGTAGTGCAGCTCCAGGTCTGGGCTCCTCATCTGTCCTGAGCCCAGACAAAAGCACCAGCTTGGCTGGGCTGGGCTTTGCAGACAAAGGCACAGCCCAGGTCTCAGGGGGGTTTAAGCTGCTCACAAGCTGCTCCCCAGCCAAGATCAGATAAAGCACCTTACACAAAAGCTGACATTTCAGCTGGGGGATTACTCTGCAACTCCAGATTTCTGCTGATTTTTCCTCCAAGGAAGATAAAAAACCCCATCTAATTGTCCATCCTGCTGTTACAGGCCATGCCAAGAGGTCCCAGACTCTCCTCTGGCCCTCAGCTACCCCTGATCCCCACAGGCTCTTCCTCACTCTCCCCTTCTCCTCTGCACGACAGACATGGGGCCTCCACACCTTCCACTCTCTGCTGGCAGATCCAAAGCTGCTCACACTGAGTCCTTTCCATCTTTTCCAGCCTTCCTGAGAGGGGAATTTCGTTGCTCCCACTGACCCTTCACTGCCTCGAACTCACACTGAGAGTGCTCAGGACAGGCTGTGGTCTCCCAGGTGGCTGCAGCAGCACACTGGGCTGCATTTCATGCTGTCACCCTCCTTTTTTATCCCTCTTTTCCTGCATTGGTGCCGAGGATTCCGGTCAGAGCCAGAGGCTGAGACCCAATGGACTCGCCTCTGCTCCTGGAGCTCTGGGCTGGGACATCCCCATCTCCCAGCTGACTTTAAATGAAAAGGTGTGGCAGGATCATTAAAGAAAGGAGGGGAAAAATTAGGGGGGTTATTCGCTTTTACCTGCAACACCTCAAAAGCAATTCCTCCTTCTGCACCAGCCCATTCCTGCACACCACAGGGGAAAGGTGCTTGGAGACCACCCAGCTGCCACAGAAAATTAACCCTGAGCCCTTTGTGCAGAACAAGAAACAATGCCCAGTGGGCTGGGCTGTTGTCCAGGGTCTGTCCCAGCCCAGGACAGATCCATAGTGGAGCTGCCCCTGCCATGAGGAACCAGCCCTGCACTGGGGGACACTGAAATGCCTGATGCCACTCTGGGGTCCCTAAAACCAAACCTCCCCGAGGCTGTGGGTGCAGGATGGAGGGGTTTGGCCCTGGCTCTTACCTGGAGTGAACACTCTCCACGAATGTCCCACTTCTGGTCTTGAGCTGATCGACCTCCAGCCTCAGCTTGTCGATCTCATCCGACAGTCGTCGCTGTTTGGGGGCAGATCACACAGCCAGGGGTTGGGTTTGCTCTGCAGAGCTGCCACGTTGGGGGTAACCCACATTCCTGGGCTATTGCCAGGTTTTTATTCCCTCCAAAAATTCTCATCTTGGGTTTAAAGCATCTTGGACACACCAGTAAAGAAAGGACTCATGCAGGCACAGAGAATGAGGGTGCTGGGGAGGGATCACAGGACAGACAGACACGTGTGCCCAAGCCATGCTGGTCTGGGGGATGAAGAAAAACTGGTCCCACTGGGATGCTGGTTTTGCTCCAGGCTGCACGTGCCTGTCCCTGCTGCTGCCAGCCCCATTCCTGCACTGGGACATGGGAGAGGGAAGGCTGTGGGCAGGGGAGGGGTGAAGGCAGAGGGGATTCTCCAGGCCCAGCAGGATCCAGTTCCATGGGCAAACAGGCTGAGCCAGGGTAGGCGACATTCCAACATTCCCGGCGTCGTGTCCTGAGCTTTGCCCTGCCCAGGGATACCAGCACACCCTCACTGCAGGCAGGGAGACCTAGGCAAGGGGAAAAGCAGCCCCCCAAACCCCCCAGCCATGCAGGAGACGTGGGGAACATCCCAAAAGCTTCAGGTGCTTCCAAAAGCTGCAACAACCCTCCAGCTCTCCAGCACTTCCAACAGGTTTTCATGGAGACCCTGCTCAGGTGCTTCATGAGAGAGCAGGGGGGTGTGGAGACCTGTGGGGCCTCTGCAGGCTGGGCATGGAGCAGATCTCCCAAAATTTGGGAAAGCCAAGGGATGTGGCTGCCTGATCCCTCCTCTACATGTGGGCAAAGCCCTCCCAGCCTCAGGGGGTCGGGGACAGAAATATGGAGACGGGACCAAACCAGGGGTCTCCAGGGAGGTGGGTGGCAGCTTCCACCCAGCCACTGTGTGGGATAGTTTGTTCCCTCCTGCTGTGGGGTATTCCAGAATCCCAGCTCCTCCCAAACTCGGGATTTTGGGAGGAGCCACTGCCACTGTCCGGGGTTAGGAGTGGGAAGTGCAGGCACTGGGGCAAGCTCCCTGCAGCCACATTTACCTTGTCGTGCTGGTGTTCCTCTATCTGCTTTTGGGTATTTTCCAGCTCTTGTAACAATGTGTTCTTTGAAAATGAAAAGCCAAAGCAAATAAAAGGGAACAAAAAACAGGAGAGAAAAAGAGAGACCGTTTAGGCCCCGAGGCTTCCTGGGAATGGCCAGGGTGGAATATCTGTGTGATGGAGCAGAGGGGTGGCAGAGGCTCCCTGAGCTGTTCCTCTCCTGCCTGCCCATGGACAGGTCTCCTGTGCAAATTCCTGCCCCATCCCAGGGCTGGGAATGTCCACGGAAGGCAAACAGTGGTGAGGGGTTTGATGGACAGGGCTTGAAGATTGGGAAATGTGTCTGAGGGAAGATAACTCCTCAAACAGCTGGATGGAGGGCAAAATGTTCCCTACATCTGAGCCAGGGAATTGGCAGGGGAGGACTATCTGTTTATGGAGTCATGGAATTGTTAGTGTTGGAGAAGCTCTCGGAGATCATCAGGTCCCCAGCACTGCCATGTTCACCCCTAACTCAGTGCCCAGGTGCCTTTTTGGACACTCCCAGGGATGCTCACTCTACCAGTGCCATTCCAATGACACAACCCTCCCTGTGGAACACTTTTTCCTGATCTCTGATCTAACCTTCCCTTGGTGAGTTTGCTCCCTGCCTGACCTCGTGCTCTTCCTGAAGGGTCCTGGCAGCCAAAAGGGATCATTTCTGTCCATGAAAGACCTGGAGAAACTCTGGATGGACCAGTGCTGGCACCAGGCTGGGCAGCAGGCGATGCCCCCTCCCAGGTCCCTGTTGTTCACTGGGGTGGGATTTGGACTCATCCCCATGGATTGGGCCCTGCTCTTTATCCAGAGCCTCTCAGACTGATCTGCTGGATGAGTGGACACCCTGGCACAGCCAGGCCTGGGAGGACACAGGAGGGGCAGAGCAGCAGGAGACAGAGCCAGGCCAGGGGGCACCAGCAGGGGGATGGATCCCTGTGTGCCCTGACTGGCTGAGGGAAGTGTGGGCCCTGCAGGAACCCAAAGGAATGGGAATTACCAAGGCCTGACCCACTGGCACTGTGAGGTTAATCCCAGCTCACTAAATCCACACCGGGGCAGCACCAGCTCCAGCTGGTTCTTCCAAGGAAAGCCCAGTTCCCCAGGAGAGGGGTGGGAGCTGGGAGGCTGCTCAAGGACACTGCCCTGGCTTGGAGAAGGCACATCAGTCAGGGCTTGGGGCACAGGAACGTTTCAGGGCAGCACATGGAGGGGTGGGCACTGGCACAGGGTAAATGCTCCGGGTTTTCCTGCAAAATGCAGATTTGCTCCAACAGCTGGGCACGGGGGGCACTGAGGCTGTGCCAGCACAGACACAGGGAAGGGAGGGAACAGATCCTGCTGCGGTGGGAGGTGGGAGGCAGTGGGGAGCAGGTCTCACCAGGGGAGGTGAGAGGAGGAGCAGCTCCTGTGCTCCCACAGGGGGTCCTGCACGGGGTCATTCCCCATCCCTGCACAGGTGCTTCCAACCCTGTGCCGTGGCTGGACGAGGCTCCACACCCGAGGGGCTGCAGATCCCCCAACCAGCCCCCCAGAGGACCCCCAGGCACCACCTTCTCCTCCAGGGCCGCCATCCTCTCCTTGAGGTGCAGCTGCAGCCGCTCGTTGCTCTCGCTCAGCAGCCGATCCACGGTGTCCGAGAGCCTCTTGTTGTGCTCCTCGTTCATCTTCTCCCGCTGACGGGCCTGCCAGGGGAAACATCCACAGGGGATGAGCCTCCTGCCACCCTCCAGGCCCAGCTTTTGGGCACAAATCCACCCCTTCCAGCACTGGGTGTGGTTCCCTGGTGTTTGCCACCTCCCAGCCAGGGATGAACAGGAGAGAGGGTGGGATTCAGGGAGATGCTGCCTGTCTGACCCTCAGGAAAGCTCCACCTGTGCAGGGACAGTCACACTGGGGGCACATCCCAGAGCCCAGTGGGGACCAAATCTCTGGATTAGTTTGTCTGTCCCAGGCCAAAACAACCAGGGGCTTCCCAGGGGAACTGCTGTAATGGCCTAGAAATGGGCACCACAGCCCAGCCACTGGCCAAGCACCACGGAAGGGGCTGTGCAGCCCATGGCACAACAGCTCACCCTCCCTGCCTTTCTGATCCTGCTGATCCTGGGGAAAGAGCTGCTGGAGCCTCCCCTTCCACCCTGCACTGGGGTCCCAGCTCGGCCCAGGGCGTGATGCTGGGAGAGGAGTGGGTGTGGAATGTTAACAGCAGGATTTGGATGCCTGAGAGGGGGGGAATCACAGCACAGAGTGCCATGAGCTCCAGTGTGGCTCCAGCTTAAGAGATCCTGGATGGGAAAGGATTATCCAGGCTGCTCTCCCCGTCCTGCTTCAGAGACACCAGCAAGGCAGGTGTGCCCAGGTATCCAGGGAAGGGAGCCAAGGCTGGACCAGGACAAGGACAGCACTTACCCTGGCCAGCTCCTGGTTCTTCTCCTCCAGCTGACTCTCCAGCTGCCGGAGGTGCTCCTCGATGCTCCCGTGCCTCTCTTCTGCCTGGGAAAAGCAGAGCAGCCCTCTCGATGATGCTCCCCAAAACCATGTGGGCTCTCCTGCATCCCTCCATCCATCCATGCAGCCACATCCTTCCTGGGATGCAGCACTCTCCCACTGCCTGTATCCCTGCCAGGGCTCACTGAGAGCCCAAAGCAGCCCTGCCAGCACAGTGAGAGGAGCTGGAGGTGCTCTGAGAGGGACTGAGCAGCATTCCAGCACCCAGGAAGGCCAAGGCTGGCTGTATCCACCCCTCCCTCCAGACCTGCACCCTCCCACATCCAGCCTGGTCCTTCCTCTTCCTCCTCATCCCAGAGTGGTCCCAGCACATCCACACCAGCAAGGCCATCCCTGCCTTGGAGAAAGGGGCTGAGGGAAGGGAGCAAACCCCACGTGTGCAGGACACATCGAGAGCTCTAAAAGCCTTGTCCCTGCAGCCACGGGGACAGCAGAGGACACAAAGCTGGGAATGAGAGCGGGGTGCCTCAGGCTGCCAGGAGCTCCACCCCTGCAGGTTCCTGCCCTCCCCTCTGCCTGCAGGCCCCGTCCCACCCCCTCTTGCCTTGGTGAGGGCAGCAATGCGCTGGGCCAGCTCTGCTTCCACCTCGGGCAGCGTCTCCGCCTTCCTCATGGTCTGCTGCAGCTTCTGCTCCGCCAGCTCCAGCAGCTCCTGCAGGTGCCGGGCCTTCTCCTCGCACTGTGGGACAGCCAGGGTGGGTGCCTGGCACCAGGGCCCGCCCAGGACCCAGTGCCACGATCCCCGGGGTGCCCTGGGGTCCAGGCTGGGTACCTGGCGGTGCAGGGACTCCTTGTTGGCCAACTCGTTCTCCAGCTTGTCGTTGAGGTCGTGGATGGAGGTGGCCTCTCGCTGGGCTGCCAGGTAGCGCTTCTCCAGCGTGGTGATCCTCTCCTCCATGTCCTCCTTCTGAGCCAGGGCCTGGGGAATGTCACATCCTGGTCTGTGACCGCCAGGTGGGGGATCCAGTTTGGGGATAACTGGGCCATGCAACTCCTGTGAGCTTGGGACTCCCCGAGTCTCAGGATACAGGGGAAGCCCTGCGATGGACAGGGATGGGGGACAGGAGAGTGGGACAGCAATAAAGGGAGAGCCAAGTAATCCCAGGAAAACCTTCTGGGACACAGCTCAGTGTCCTCACTGTCCCAGGTCTGCAGCATCTGAGAGTCCACTCAGAACCTCAGGGAAGTCCTGCTGATGGACTTGGGGACAATGTCCCAAAGGCCTCTTTTGGGGAACGCCCTGCAGAGAGCAGGAGTTCCCATCCCCTCCCAGCCTGGGAGCTCTGGAGGTCTCTGCCCCAGGCCTGGCAGGGCTCACCTCTCGCAGGTCCCTCTGGTACTTGCTGCTCATCTCCTCGGATTTGATCAGATCCTTCCTGGCCGTGCCCAGATCCTCCTCCAGCTCGGCGACGCTGTTGGCCAGAGCAGAGATGCGCTCCTTGGCCTGGACCACCTCGAAGTTCTGCTTCTCCAGGAGCTCCTGCAGCTCCACCACCCGCCCGGCCTCGTCCTCCGGGTGCACGGAGCCGTTGGAGAGACGCTGCAAGGCAGGGGAGAGGGAGGGGGATGCTGGGCTGTCCCAAAGCTCCCGGGCTCTGGCATTGCCTGCAGCCACACAGCGGGGGAATGTTGCCCTGCAGGGACCCGGTGAGGGGGTGGAATGGGGACACAGAGCTCTGGGACCCCCATCAACAGCCTCCTCTAGACAGGGATGGGGCTTCCTACAGGCACGATGGAATAGGGATGGCTGAGGGTGGAAGGTGTCCCTGCCCATGGCAGGGTGTTGGAGTGAGATGGCCTTTCAAGTCCCTCCCAACCCAAACTAGTCTGGGATTCTGGGATCTCTGGGAAGCAAAGCCCTCAGGAGCATCCCAACACCACTCAGAAATGGTCTGTATGCACCAGGAAGGGCATTTCCCAGGGGGTTGAACCCAGAGGAGAGGGAACAAGGCTTTCAGCACCCTGGAGCTGTCGCAGGGGGGTTGGAGGAAGCGTGGCCTCCCCGGGCATGGGCAGAGCAGGGGTTCTGGGGCTCTCACCTTCCAGGGAAGTTTTGGTGCCTGTTCCTTGGGCTCATCCCGCTCTCCCGCCGGCGCCTCCCGCACGGCCCCTTGCTGGAGAGTTGCCACCTGGAACAGGGATCAGGGCATGGAGACAGCAGGGAGAGCCTGGGCCAGGCACAGTGAGGCCTGTCCTGCTTCCTGCTGTGTTCCAACACTGCCAGGCAGCAAGTTCCAAAGTCTGGGAGGAACCGGAGGGATCAGTGAAAAGCGCTGTGCTGGGCCCTGGGGGGGTCACACCTCCGTCCTGGGGGCAGTTCTGGGACCCTCACAAGGACATGGAGGAGCTGGAGGTGTCCAGGGAAGGGAAGGGAGCTGGGAAGGGGCTGGAGCCCCAGGAGCAGCGGAGGGAGCTGGGGGGGCTCAGGCTGGAGAAAAGGAGGCTCAGGGGGGACCTGGAATTCTCTGCAACTCCCTGACAGGAGGGGGGAGCTGGGGGGGGTCGAGCTCTGCTCCCAGGGAATAAAGGACAGGATGAGAGGGAATGGTCTCAAACTGCTCCAAGGGAGATTTGCTTTGGATACAGGGAAAATTTCTTCATGGAAAGGGTGGTCAGGCCCTGGCACAGGCTGCCCAGGGCAGTGGTGGAGTCACCATCCCTGGAGGTGTTCAAAAAACGAGTGGAAGTGGCACTTGGGGACATGGTTTAGTGGCATGGGGGTGTTTGGTCAAAGGTTGGACTTGACAATCTTGGAGGTCTTTTCCAGCCTTAACGATTCCATGACTCCAAGAGAGGGGAAAGCAGAGCTGCTGTGGGAGGTTTTCCTGGTGAGCTCTCAGGGATCCAGGCCCTGCATCCCAAGGCTCCCTCCCAACTCATTGCACTGTTTTGCAGCCACACAGACTCCAAACCCGGGGCAGCAGGAGGGGGATGAACACTGACATGGTGTCCTGCTCTGCTGGGGAAGGATTGGGAATGGTCCCTGCGAGGTGAGGGACCTGGGAATCTGGGGCAGTACCATGAGACTCATCCCGGGAACTGGAAAGAGGAGCAAAATTGGCCAGGCCAAGGGATGGCTCTTTCCCTTTGGCCAGAGTGGCCAGGCACAAACTTCAGGAAGGAAAACAGGGTTTTTTTCTCTCTAAGAACATCCCATCCCTGGGATGTTGTGTCCAAGGCCAGGTTGGACAGGGCTTGGAGCAACCTGGGATGGTGGAAGGTGTCCCTGCACATCTCATGGAACAAGATGAACTTCAAGGTCCTTCCAACCCAAACCAGTCTGGGATCCTGTGATTCTGAGATGAGAAGAGTTGGAGGTTGAGGACAGAAGGTCCCTGTGCCAGGGCTGCAGCAAGGAGGGAGGTGGGGGATGCAGGATAAGGTGCTTGGAGCAGCAAGGTTTGGGTCTCTGTCAAAGCAGGAAGACCCCAAGTCACCCTCAGCCCCCTGAAATCATTCAGATTCAGGTTGGTTTTGGCAGTGAAATGAACTCCAAACAGCAGAACAACAGGGGAAACCTCATCTGTGTGACAAAGGTTTTCAGGACCTTTCCAAGGCTCCCTTAAATACAGACAAACCTACATGGAAACAGCAAGTTTAGAATAAAAGCCTCACATCAAAAATGGCCAAACCCCACAGCTCTGCTCTGCAGCACCACCTGAGGTGGTTGTTGAGTAAATTCAACCTCAATTCCCAAATGTCACAGGGAGCAGCCCCAGCCCAGTGGGAAAGGCCCAGGAGTGGCTGCCAAGGTACCCCTTTACCTGCCCATATACCCCTTCCTTGACCAGGTACCCCCTTCCCTATCCAGGTACCCCCTTACCTGCCCAGGTACACCTTTTCCTGTCTTGGTATCCCCTTTACCTGCCCAGGTACTCCCTTACCTGCCCAGGTACCCCTTTTCCTGTCTCGGTATTCCCTTTACCTGCCCAGGTAACCCCTTACCTGCCCTGATACCCCTTCCCTGCCCAGGTACCCATTTCATGCCCAGGTACTCCTTCCCTGCCTGGGTACCCCTTTCCTGACCAGGCACCCCTATCCTGTCCAAGTATCCCCTTCCCTGCCCAGATACCCCTTCCCTGCCCAGGTACCCCTTCCCTGCCCAGGTACCCCCTTCCCTGCCCAGGTACCCCCCTACCTGGCGATGGGCATCCACAAGCTGCTCCTCCAAGGTCGCCACTCGCTCCAAGGCTGCTCTCAAGCGTTCCCTGACCTGCAGGAGACATGGGAAAGGCTGTTACTTATCCATGAGGAAGGTGCCCAGGATCTGGACAAGCTCCCAGCCCTGTTTGTCTCAGGCTCAGGGGAGTTCACAGCCAGACACGGGCTCAGGATCATCCTGCCCATCACCCAGGGGAGTGAAACCCGGGCCAACTCTTGCAGACCACGGCCAGGAGAGCCTGAAAACACCTCCTGGCAGGGGAACGAGGAGCTGGAGGCAAATGAATGAGGAGGAACACGAGTCATAATGCAAAGACTGACCCAGGGTGTCCAATGCCAGCACCCACCAGCACCCAGAGAAGGGAGTTCCCTGTCCCTGAGAGTCTCAATCCCACAGCACCCACTGGGCAGCCCCAGCAGCTCTAAATGCAGCTCCTGGGTGTCCAAGCCCGTCCTCCCGAGGGACCCCATGTCACCACCCAGCTCGGCAACAACAAGGTGGCCCCCAGGTGGAGGGCTGGGACAAGGGCAGCTCGGAGCCCTTCTCACCTTTTCATCCAGAGCCTTGTGATGCTCAAAGAGTGACTTGAGTGCCTTGAGCACCTCGACCTCACTGGAGACCCCGGACGGAGACTGGGCCTGGCGCTTGACCACGGTCATCCTGAGGGAGCGCTCGTGCCTGGACACCAGGCACTCCAGGTGCTCCAGCAGGAGCTGCAGGAGGACAAGGAGGGGCTGTATCCGTGTGTGCCCCGCGTTCCCCAGGGCTGGAGGCCTGGCAGTGGGGCTCCCTCCTTACCCGGGTGTTGTTGCGCTCGGCTTTGAGCTCCGAGATCTCCTCCTCCCTCTCCAGGAGCTGCTCCCGGCAGGCGCTGAGCTCCCGAGTCAGCGTCGCAAACTCCTGCGGGCACAGGATGTGGGCAGGGACAGGGCTGAGGGTGGAGCCAGGACTCCAACCCCTCTGCCTGGGGCTCCAGAGCAGCATTTCCCATCCAAACCCCACCAGTGAGAGACGGTGACATGGAGGGGAACAGAGAGACATCAGTGGAGAGGCTGGAAGGGGATCTATTCCTGGTTCCCTAAGTGTTTTGGACAAGGATGAGGGTGGAGCCAGGACTCCAATCCCTCTGCCTGGGGCTCCAGAGCAGCATTTCCCATCTGAACCCAACCAGTGAGAGACAGTGACACCAAGGGGAACAGAAATCAGTGGAGAAGCACATTCCAGGCCACGTTCTTGGCCTCTCCAAGTGCTTTGGACAAGGAAAAATGCAGCATCCCAATATTTATCCATTTGGTTTTGTGTCCAAAGACACAAGGAACTGCTCTACAGCCTGATGGCACTTAAAACTTCCCAGCCAGGGCCACCAGCATGTTCCCATCCCCACTGTGATCCAGCCCAGCAGAGCATCCACCTCGGAGCATCCCATGAGGCTGCAACTCCCCACAAAGCCACAGCCAGCCAGGATGAGTCCCCTGGCCCTCAGCCTGCCCCTGCCGTGGCCTCAGGAGCTGGGATCATCCCAAACCTCCTTCCAAAAGAAAGAGCAAGACCTGCCCACCTCCAGCAATGAGCTTCCTATGGGGCATTCCCGAGCCCCAAATCCCAGCTGAGAGAGATGGGGCACAGCAGATGTGGCAGGTGCCACCAGTTCCTGCTCCTGTCACTGTTCCCTGCAGGGAGGTGACAGCCAGGAAGGAAAAGAAATGCCAAAGGGGCTGCACATCCCTCGGGATACAATGGAAATACCAAACCCCCTCGAGGCTGTGTTGGAGGGGGAAGGAAACTGCCCCTGAAGCTCTTGAGATGCAGGAGGGTTCATTTTCCCCTAAAAATGGAACCCAAGCACCTCCCACTGCTCCCAGTTTCTCTTTCAGTCCCCAAGTGGTGCCAGGACCAGGCGACATTTTGCAGCTGGGATTTTTTAGGGTGAAAAATGCAAATGTGGGAACATGTCATGAATTTATACCAGTTTCACAGTGTTGTCGAGAAGAATTTTAAAAAGCAAAGGGTTTCAGAAGAAGCTGAGAAGGATCTGATGGAGCATTAACAAACCAAATTTCCACTGGGGGCTGAGAGCTGTTTTACAGCATGAAATTCTCCATCGCTTTAATTTTCAGGTTAAACAAATAAAACCCCTTCAAAGTGAAGCAAAACGTTGAGGTTTAGGTTGAAGCAAATGCTCTGCTCAGCTCCAAGTGGAACCTCCTGCAACAGCTGAAGCTCCAAGGAATCCAGAGCGTTTCCATCTCTGTTTGTCCCAGGCAGGTTTTCCCTCTCCCTTCCCATCCCAAATTCCTAGAACTGGTGGGATTTGTAGGCTGGGGATGGTGGTGGCACTGGTGAAGCTGAGACCTCACAGGGGGACAGGGCCTGAGCAATCCTGTGGGGAAAGGGAGTCATTATCCCTATAAACTGCTGCTTTCCTGCCCCTCACCTGCCTCAGGCTCCTGCTGCCTGATGTTCCTGGCATCTCCCAGGGCCTGGTTCCTTCCCAGACCCACTCCTGCCCCATCCCTTCCCCAGGAACCCCTCCAGCCCTGGGGCTGCTCCTGTGTACATCACTTCCCTAAGGATCTCTCCCCTCCTGGGATCACTCCTGTCCCCATCCCTTCCCCAGGGACCACTGGGCTCATCCCTGTCCCCATCCCTTCCCCAGGGACCACTGGGCTCATCCCTGTCCCCATCCCTTCCCCAGGGACCACTGGGCTCATCCCTGTCCCCATCCCTTCCCCAGGGACCACTGGGCTCATCCCTGTCCCCATCCCTTCCCCAGGGCCACCAGGGTCACCCTTGTCCCCATCAGTTGTCCCCCAAATGTGTCACAACACCCCAAACCTCCATCACCAGCCTCTGCCGTGCCCAGGCTCCATCCCACCCTTGCTCCCAGAACATCCCAGAGCCCCCAAAGCACCGGGAATCCCACTGCAGATCCTGCTCCCCTGGGAACCCGCCGGGCCAGCCCAGCCCTTCCCAGAGCCGAGCTCTCCCGGCCGGTGGGATCCTGGATTGGTGGGATCACAGCTCAGTAGGATCCTGGATTGGTGGGATCACAGCTCAGTAGGATCCTGGATTGGTGGGATCACAGCTCAGTAGGATCCTGGGTTGGTGGGATCACAGCTCAGTAGGATCCTGGATTGGTGGGATCACAGCTCAGTAGGATCCTGGATTGGTGGGATCACAGCTCAGTAGGATCCTGGATTGGTGGGATCACAGCTCAGTAGGATCCTGGATTGGTGGGATCACAGCTCAGTAGGATCCTGGATTGGTGGGATCACAGCTCAGTAGGATCCTGGATTGGTGGGATCACAGCTCAGTAGGATCCTGGATTGGTGGGATCACAGCTCAGTAGGATCCTGGATTGGTGGGATCACAGNTCCCATCTCTGTGGGATCAGGCTCAGTGGGATCCTGGCTCTGTGGGATCCTGGCTCTGGGGGATCAGGCTCTGTGGGATCAGGCTCTGTGGGATCAGGCTCAGTGGGATCCTGGTTCTGTGGGATCCCATCTCTGTGGGATCAGGCTCTGTGGGATCCTGGCTCTGTGGGATCCTGGCTCTGGGGGATCAGGCTCTGGGGGATCCTGGCTCTGGGGGATCAGGCTCAGTGGGATCAGGCTCTGGGGGATCAGGCTCTGGGGGATCCTGGCTCTGGGGGATCAGGCTCTGTGGGATCCCAGCTCAGCACGGCCTGGCCACACACACGTGTGTGCTCTGCTGGGTTATGCAATCACTGTGAGCAGCTCCTGAGCATCCCTGCGGATTAGATCCGGGCTGGGAATGCCAGTGAGCTGAAAGCAGCAGTAAGAGGTGCCTGTGCAGCACTGGCTGCTTCAGATTTAGGGATATGTCACTCCCCCATCCCTCAGTTTGCCAAGAGACAGGCAGCAAGGCTTAGGGAGCTCAGGAAAAGCATCCTCGGGACTGTGATGGGCCCAGGAATGTCTTTGAGCAGCAGAGCTATGAAGGAGAGGGACACCAGAACCAGGGCAGGGATCCTGTGGATCCCCAGATCTGCTGGCAGGGAAAACTGAGACTGTGGATGCTCTTCCCACTGGAGTGAACAGGGATGGATGGGACAAGGCATTGGAGGCAGCAAGGGAAGGGGGAGGCCGTGCTGGAGACAGGGATGCCAGGCTGAGCCCTCCTCGCCCTGCTCTGCCTGCAGCCTGTGCAGATTGCATCCACAATCAGGCTTTCATCCCAAAAGAGGGGATTAAAAGGGAGAAAATCCTCTGGAGAGAGACAGGCAGCCCCCAGCCCGGCGCAGCAGCCGGTCAGCAGGTCACAGCCTGGGGTGGCTCCACTCCTGGCACAGCACAGAGCCCTGCCCAGCCCCAGCCCTCCATCCCGACAGGAATGGCTCCCTGGATCCTGGGCTGGGTGTCCCACACCCTGTGCCAGGCCTGGAGCATCCCGTGGCAAATCCAAGAGCCCACGACAAGTGTCGTCCCCTGGGGAAAGGCTGCAAAAAGGAACATTTGCACCAAAAATAGCGACACCCCTGAGGCGAGACAGGCCAGCAGGGAGGGGGAGCCGAGTGCTCAGGGCCTCACTGGGATGCCTTGGGAATGAAAAGTAGGAACAAATCACTCCAGCACCCGCCTGTAGCCCCAGCTGTGCCAGATGCCAGCACTGCCACCTCGCTCTGGGCCACTGGTGGCCACCAGGACAGTTTGGGGACCATGGCCAGCTGTCCCCAGCTCCTGGCTGGAGTGTGAAGAGCAGCATTCACCCCCATCCAGTGTCCCACATCCCAGAGAAGCAGCGATAAAGAGGATCCAGATGATTTTCCTCTGCCAGGAGTCTCCCAGGCTCTGATAAGCTCTGGGACTAAGCAGGGACACCTATAAACAGATTAAAAAGTGAAGGAGAGGTGCCTGATCTTCAGTCAAAGGAGGGATGATGAGACACAGCCCTGGGAGTCCTCAGGAGCCCCGTGGGAAGCCCAGGAGCCCGGGAAGTGGCTCATTTGGATTCAAACCAAACCACCCCCAGCCTGAGCTGGGCTCAGCCCCAAGGCCTGGGGGAGAGGGAGCAGGGTGGAGGGATGGTGTTTTCCCAGTTAGAGCAGGGATGGAGACCCAGAGCACCACTCAAGGCAGGGAAATGGGACCCTGTGGATCAGGAATTGGGGGTTTGGGGTCTCCCCCTTGGCTGCAGCAATGGGGAAGGCACAGGGGAAGCTGGAGGGCGGCCACATGGAGAGGGCAGGGAGGGCAAGGAGAGGTTTAGGAAGCGCAGGGGGAGGAGGCTTGAAGGCTGGTGGCAGGAAAAGGCTGGAATGCCAAAGTCCCAAGCCCAGAGCAACCTCCCTCCTCTCCCGGTGCCGTGGGCAGCACAGACTAGGATGAGGCACAAGGAGCCAAATTCCCTGTTTGTGGCAGGAGTGTGGCTGCTGCTCCAACACCCCCGAGCCTGGGGACGAACCGGCTCCAGCCGCAGGATTAATGGCGTTTTAAAGCCCCTAATTGGAGCGATTGCTCCTGGCGGGATGAGTGGGAAGGATGCCCGCGCCGGGAATTCAGCACCAGGGATGGAGCCCCATCCGTGGTGTGTCCCTGCTGGGTGCTGGCAGCCCCCTCATCCCAGTCTCCTGTGTCCCAGGAGTGCTGCAGGATGATGAGAAAGCCCCAAACCAGAGCCCAGGGGATAAACACAACCCCGGCAACGTGGAGTGGGGGATTACAAAGATTAAATCCCGCCAGGTAAACCCGGGACCATCATCTGCCCCCGGCGCTGGGAATGGGCACGTCCTGGACCTCTCAGCTACAGCACCGGGACTCTGAGAGACCATCCACAAGGAATCCCATCTCAGCATGTGGTCAGGAGGGGTATTTCCACCCGGGGTTGCCCACGGAGCACAAACAAGCAGGAATCCAACATCTCAGTGTCCTGGTCTTGTGGGAGCACAGCCAGCTCCAGTGGTTCAACACAGCTGCCAGATCCCTCCATCCTTCCCCAAAATCCAGAGACACCTGGTGGGTTTTTCCCCCCATCTGGGGCTGCTGAGGAATATTTTCATGCTGTTCTTTGTAAGTTAACTCTAAATATATTTTTAAGTTAAATGGGAATGATCATTTGATGCCAGGATCCTCCACAGCTCCTGAGGGACCTCCCCGGAGCTCAGGGAGTCTCAGGGGGTCTGGCCACCCCAAAAAGGCCAGTTCTCATCTCTCCAGGCAGCTCCAAGGGGCAGCAAAGGAGCAGCAGAGCCGGGACTGATGGATGAGCTGCCAGGGGTTCTGTGGCCATCAGCACCCTCAGCACAGCAGCCCTGGGAAATTTGGGAGCCTGTTCTCCCCCTGACACACCCGAGGACATGGGACTCCTGCCAAAGCCCACAAGACATCCCAGGACAGGGAGGAGTTCCACAGTTCCATCCCACACAGGACCCTGCCCTGGGAACACATCTGGGTACATCTGGAGCCCTGCGTGTCACATCCCCGGGTGGCACCTACACCCTGCCAGGCAGGAGGGAGCTGGCAGCTATTCCAGGGATTTTGGGGCTGCTGAGAGCACCCAGACCCCGCTCAGGGCTTGGTCCTCAGCTCCCTGAAAAACTGGGAGGGCAGCGGGATTGGAGCCGAGAGCTTTCAGCCCGATTAAGTCGCATTCAACATTCCCACAGGAATAAATAAATCATGTAAGAAGCATTAAGGCAGCTTAGTCTCCCCGGGAAATGGCCCTGGAGTTCTGCCTTTTGGGATGCCCCTATGGATTGGGGGTGGGGATGGATGGGCCACGTGGCTCAGGCAAAGGGGAATGGGAGCTACAGGCAGGAGCTTCCCTGGAGCATCCCTGCCTGCTCCATGGAGGGGTTTTCCTTGGACAAACACATCCCTGCCTGCTCCGTGGAGGGGTTTTCCTTGGACAAACACATCCCTGCCTGCTCCATGGAGGGGTTTTCCTTGGACGAACACATCCCTGCCTGCTCCATGGAGGGGATTTCCTTGGACAAACACATCCCTGCCTGCCCCAGGGAGGGTTTTCCTTGGACAAGCACATCCCCTGCCTTGCCCCACATGTGGATCTGCACCAGACACACATTCTCTGCCTGTCCCTTTGGATCCTGTGCTGACACGGCCACATCCAGCTGCCACCGTGCCCTGAAAGGATCCAGAGTGTCATCCCCAGCCTCCATCCATCCATCCATCCATCCATCCATCCATCCATCCATCCATCCCTCCATCCCTCCATCCATCCATCCGTCCCTCCATCCCTCCCAGGCAGTGCCTGGCTCTCGGGTGACACTGGGACTGTGGGAGGCCACCAATGAGCCCGGGAGCCCA
>WEIV01002897.1:182037-197268 GCA_013390005.1 Calyptomena viridis
TCCCCATGGGATGCCCCCCTGGTCACATCCCGGGGGGGCCGTGGGTGCCGCGGTGCCAGCGGGTCCCTGTGCCCTGACCCAGTTTGCTCCGTGCACACTCCGCCCGTGCCGCGCTCCGAGGGGCCGTTCCTGGAGGATAAATCCGAGCGCTCCCTTAATCCCGGGCGGCCGCGGTGGGGCGGGCAGTGAGCGTCAGGGTGACCTGGCTTGCTCCCTCTGGAATGCTGGCACGGGAGCAGGGAGCAGAGGGGGCCGAGCCTCTGCTGGGCTCACGGTGGGGGCCCTGGATGCACCCAAAACTTGGGAATGTCTCAGCGCATCTCTGAGGACTCGTCCACAGGGATTTCAGGAGCTCCTGGGAAGCACTGTCGGGATTTTTGCAGCCTGGGCAGAGCCAGGNCAGCCTCCATCCATCCATCCATCCATCCATCCATCCATCCATCCATCCATCCCTCCATCCCTCCATCCATCCATCCGTCCCTCCATCCCTCCCAGGCAGTGCCTGGCTCTCGGGTGACACTGGGACTGTGGGAGGCCACCAATGAGCCCGGGAGCCCAACCCCGCCCCAAAACAAGGCTTTCTCCCAGCAATCCCGCCTGGATCCCGTCCCAACAGATCGCAGGAAGCTCCTGGGCAAAAGGGCTCACGGAGAAGGAGGAAGAGGATGGGACAGACCCTCGGGATGCCCCCCCAGTGCCCAGGGGAAGATCCCGGCCGCATCCCCCTTACCTGGTACATGCACATGCTGGGATTAATCCCATTGGGCGGGTGAGTTCCTTTGGATTTGCTTCCCGGGTTCATTCCGAGCCCTCATGTCCCGCCAGGGCGGCGGGGGCAGCCCCGGGGCCGAGGGGCTCGGGGGGCACCGNGATAAATCCGAGCGCTCCCTTAATCCCGGGCGGCCGCGGTGGGGCGGGCAGTGAGCGTCAGGGTGACCTGGCTTGCTCCCTCTGGAATGCTGGCACGGGAGCAGGGAGCAGAGGGGGCCGAGCCTCTGCTGGGCTCACGGTGGGGGCCCTGGATGCACCCAAAACTTGGGAATGTCTCAGCGCATCTCTGAGGACTCGTCCACAGGGATTTCAGGAGCTCCTGGGAAGCACTGTCGGGATTTTTGCAGCCTGGGCAGAGCCAGGACCAGCCCAGCTCCGTGCAAGGAGCCGTGGTTTGCCTTCCCCAGGAGAGAGGAGGGATGGCAAGAGCTGGGCAGCCACCGACCCAACCTCTGTCCTGCTTGTGCCACCAGTTTGGATCCATCATTTCCCATCTTCCCACACTCCAGCACCCAGGCAAGGAGCATCCGAGGCCTCAGCACTGGCACAGTCAGAATGGGAATAGACATTTGAAGTCTCCTGCCTCCCCTGTTGAGCTGTTGGGCTCCTCCCCAAATCACATCCACAATGGAGCAATGAAAAGCCCCCCAAACCCCTGTTCCCCCAGGTCTGGGCCCTGGGACACTGTGCACTGTCCCACAGGACTCAGCTCAGATCCACCTGCACAGCCCCGGGATGCTGATCCACCTTATCCTCTCCCAATCTGAGCTCAAGTCCAGGTCTCTGGAGTGGCTGGAGAGGATCCTGCAGGTGAGGAACCAGGAGCAGAGCAGCACCAGAAACCCCAGTGGAGCCACAGCACCCCCTGACTCCCCGTGCCCTGGGCTGCCAGACCTCTGGCAGCCCCATGCCAGACCTCTGTCAGCCCCCTGCCCGCTGCCCCTCTGCTCCCTGGGACGTCCCAGTCCCCACTCTCACCCAGCTCTGCCTCCAGTGTCCTCTCCAGACCAGGATCAAGACAAAGCACTGATGGAAAGGAGCCCTCCTGGGGTGGGAAGGGGCAGGAGTGGGGCTGCCCTCCAGCAGTGGGGGAGGACAGTGGTTTAATGTCCCTATTTGGGGACTCTAAGTGCCCACTCAGGACTTCCTGACACCCCAAGAAGTTGCCTGGAGGCAGCAAGCCAGGTCTGCTCCCCAAAACGTGCTGCCTGTTCCCCAGTGGACTGTGCCCAGGGGCACATGCAGGCTCTGCCTCTGCCTCACTGCCACCCTGGGGTGTCCTCAGGAACCTTTAGTCCCTTCTCCAAATCCTAAATCAGAGCTAACCCCTGAGCACAGCTGGGAATGCACTCCCACATGGACCCACAGAGCACTGAGGGGTTCAGACAAGAAGAGGTGTCTGAGCCGGGGAGAACCCACAGGTTTATGAATCCAGTCAAGCAGCTCAACCTGCCCAAAGGCACGAGCCAAAATCCACATCCCCGCTCCGGGAAGGCTCCTGCTCCTCCCAGGGCCACGTCCTCACCTGCGGGAGCGCCGAGTTGAGCTGCCTCTGGAGCTGGTCCCGCTCCCGGAGCGTCTCCTGCAGGCGGCTCTGGGTCACCGCGAGCGTCTCGCGGGTCTCCCGCAGGGTGTCCAGCAGCTTGTCCCGCTCGTCCAGCATGTTCACCATCAGCTGCTCGAAGTCAGCGTCCGCCTCCGAGCCCTGGGGGGGCCCCAGAGGGTCCCCCTCGCTGATGGTGGGCATCACCTCGCACATCATGGCGGGGCCGAGGGTCCCGGCGGTGCCTGGGGGTGGGCGCGGGGGGCTGGGGGTGCGGGGCACTGCTCACATCACCACGGGCTCCCACGGGCAGGGGGAGCCAGGACAGGAGGGGATGGCGGGATGCTGAAGGCGGGGGGATCCCCCATCCCTTCCCCTGGGCACTAAGCAGAAGTTGGCATCGCTCAGGCAGGGATGGAGGGACGTCCTTGGCACCACCAGGGTCCTCGGGGCCTCGGATCCTCAGGTCGTCACTGTGTGGCTGTGTGGCACCTCCCAGATGGCTTTTGGAGGGGCTGCAGCGTCAGGGAGCCATGGGGTGCTCAGAGGGGGAAAAAGTGGCCCCTGAGGACTTGTCCCAACGGGGAGCACGAGCCAAGAGCAGCACAGGGAGGGTCCAGGGGATTTTTGGGCTGCCTGGGCATGTCTGGTGACGAGGGGCTCTTGTCCCTAAAGCTGCACGGGATGGTCAGTGCCCATATGGGAACGTGGCTCCGTTGGGCATCACAGCTCTTCAAACTCCCAGCAGTGACCTACGGGAGAGGGGACACAGGTCAGATCCCTCCTGCTGCCCCCAAATGCCCAGAGCACCTGCCCAGCCCAAAAAATGCCCAGAACACCTGCCCAGCCCCAGAAATGCCCAGGGCACCTGCCCAGCCCCCAAAAATGCCCAGAGCACCTGCCCAGCCCAAAAAATGCCCAAGTGGAAGATGTCCCTGAGCTTTAAGCCCCATCAAACCCTCGAGGACTGCTCAGCACCCACAGGACAGGGCTGTGCCACCCTGCACCCACCACACTGCACCCAGGATGGTACCAAGCTGCAGGAACAGCATCCCTGGCACCCAAAATCCTGTAATCCACCTTGGCATTCACATGTCCTGGGCAGGATCCCCTCCACGGAGCTCCTGGCTGTCGAGGGACCCCACGGTCCAAGAGAATTTACATGTACAGAAAATCAGGCTCAAACCCGAGTTTGGCCCCAACCTGGCACGGAGTCACAGCTACAAATGAGTTGAATGATTGGATTAGTGTCCCCCCCACGCTCCCCCTGCCTCGGGGACAGATGTGCTGGGACCAGCTGTTCGGTGACAACTGAACTCCAGCACAGCCTCCCTTGGTCAAACCCCTCCCAGGGGATGGAGGCAGCAGCATCCCTGAATTCCTGCCCAAGCACCATTTGCCAGGGATGAGAGGCTGGAGGGGAGAGGCAGAGCCATCCTTGGGGCAGCAGCCTATGTTTAGGCTGGATTAAATCCCCCAGGGACTCAGCCCTGGGGAGATGGTGGTACCCACAGCCCCCCCTCCACTTCTGCAGCACAAAACCATCGCAGAGAAGGTGCCAGGTGGGGATTTCTGCTGACACAGCCCCATGGGTGAGGGTCCCCAATGTGCCACTGTCACCCCAGCCCCTCCAGGACCTGCCAGCCCCTCAGCACCACCTTTGCCAGGGGACAAACCACGGGCTGAGAGCAAACACAACGTGGCAAACCCAGGGCAAGGACTGCTCGTCTAGTGCTGGTTATGGGGTAGCCCCCTCCTAAAGTTTTCGAAACTTGACAACAGATATCACACCCAAGGACAGGTCTGAGTATTCTGAGGCTGTGGATGCACCTGAGGCTGTAGCTGCCACATCCCTGGAAGTGCTGAAGAGCAGGATGGGGCTTGGAGCCCCAGGTCTAGTGGAAGATGTCCCTGAGCTTTAAGGTCCCTCCCCAAACCGTCCCATGATTTGATGATTCTATGAATATCCCTGTGTCACTTCCCTTTCAAACCAACACACACATGGAATTAAAGGACCTGCACACAGACCTGGGTTGGGATCAAAGCTCGTGTGTCCAACAGCTCCATGGCCCAGCAGGGCCCTGCCCTGGTCACTGCAGGAGCTGCCTTTGAGCTCCCCCAGGCCAAGGGACCAGAGCTGTTCTTGGGGTGACATTGGCTCATCAGCTGATGGGAAGTTTGACACAAAAAACCCTCTAAAAATAGAGAAGCTCTGGCAAAAGCAGCAGCCCCTCCGTGTGTGTTCCACTGAGAGCTGGTTCCAGCACTCCGGGATGTGGGACAGCTCATTGTCCTCCCCTCCCTTTACTGGTTTGATCCTCAAGTGGGATAAAACCTGTTGTGGGCACGTAACACTGTCCTGAAGCTTTGAGGTTTGTTTGTGCCCCTTCCTGGCTGCTGGGACGTGGATAACAGGGATAACTGTGCACCCAGGACATCCCCTGCAGCATCCCGGGAAAAGGACGGTGGAGGAAAAGTCACAGAGTGAGGGACTATTCCAGCCTCTTCTCTCCTTGGGCTGAGTTGGACACGAGCCTCATTCCTGTAATTAAGCAGGCAAACCACTTCCCAGTTCTCCTGCCCCAAAGGAGCAGCCCCAGGGCTCACACACCCCAGGGCTCTCCCGGAGGGCAGATGTCCCCTCTGGGAGCCAGGAAGAACAAAAATCAGCCTCAGCCCAGGGCCAAGCCCTTTCAATTTGGGTGCAAAACCCAAGTGAGGTGTCTCCCACACCCCTTTTTGCTGCTGTGCCTCTGGCTGTGGGATGAGTGTGGAGAAAGAACATCGAGGCTGTGGAAAGCAAATGACCCCGAGCACAACGGGAGTGACAAAAGGAGCCACGTGGCCACGTCCCACCCCCACTGCCGGCAAGGAATGGAGCCAATTAGCACGTGAATTAAGAGATATTAATCAAGGCACGGAGGGAAGAGCCCTGCAAGCACTCAGGGAGTGGGAATGACCAGGATGTAAATCAGACTGGAGCGATGAGGGAATGGAAATTCATCCCAGCTGCAAAGGAGAGACTCCTTTACCACGAGGACACTCTGCAGTTCCGGGGGGGTCAGGGGGGCCCCCACACCCCATGGAGGTAATCCAAGGGGCTGGACCCACACAGGGATGGGGAGGCTCAGATTTACCCCACCCATCGCCCAAGGATTGGTTATCCTTTTATTTCCCCCAGGGCTGGGTTTGTGCACGGGTGGTTGGGGGGAGGTTTGTGCTACTTTGCTTCACTGCAACCTGCTCCTGCACACAGAGAAATCTGCTGTAGCTGCTGTGCCTGGGGAGGGAGATGGGGTGATCAGCACGGCCTGGAGGGAGGTGACAGGATCACAGGGACCTCGGTCCAGGATGGATTCATCCCATCCCATCCCATCCCACTAAACCCCCTGTGCTCTCTCCCCCTGAGGATGCTCAGGTGTGAAACAGCCCCAAACTGTCCTCCCAGGACAAGGCAAAGCTTGGTGACCCAAAGCTCCTCCAAGCCCAAGGTCTGGGGGTGAATTTGGAGGTGGTCACATCCCCCCTGGCACGGTGGGTGCTACAGGGGACCCTCAGTGTGGGGTAAGGCAAGGAGAGCTGCTACAACCTGTGCAGGCAGGGTGAGACCTCCTGCCACACAGAGAGCAGCCAAAGCCCCCTGGTGCCAGCCTGGAGCCCCCAGGGAGGGGTGGGCAACCAGCCCAGGGCTCTCTGTGCACCCTGGGAACCCTCTGCCAGCAGGACCTGGCAGGTAAATCCAGGCTGATGCTCTGGAATCAATTCAGCCCCCTGTGCCCATGTCCTGCTGACTCCAGAGGAAAATCCCTGCTCTGCATCCATGGAGACACTGAGCTGCCTCCTGGATCTCCATCATGGATCCATTCCTCCAACAGCTGGGGAACTCTCCTGCCCCATGGATTCATGAGGGATTATTTCAGGATTCAACCACTGCAGCTTTCACTGCAAAGCCACAAATCCCAGGAGTAGCCCAGATACCAGGAAGGCCCATCCCCAACACCAGGGCGGCTGCAAAGGTTTTATTCTTCAGTTCTTTGTAGGTCTTTCTTTTTCATCAAATGAGGCTTAAAAATTCCAGGAGATACTCCATTTATTCCAGCCTCCTTAATGCTTTTTGTTAGTTAGATTTTATACAAAGTAGAAGTTTAAATTCTGCCGTTCTCAAGTGAGAGCACGAGAGGAAATGACCTTAAGCTGAATCAGGAGAGGTTCACATTAGATATGAGGGATAAAATGTTCTCTGCACTAGTGGTCAGGGACACGGATACAGCAGCATCCACACACAGGGATGTGCAGGAAGCTCCTGCTCAGGCTCCCTGCCCTCCAAACAAGCCCCCCCTCATTCCTGCCCCACCTCAAACCTCGGGATTTTCTCCATTCTCCAAAAGCACCAGCAAATCCCCCCTTCCCAGGCGGGTGGGAGCCCAGGGGTGGGTGCTGTCCCTGCACAGCAAAGCTCAGCAGTTCCCAGGCAGAGCTGCAGGTCCAACCAGTCACTTTGAAGGTCCCTGGGGGATGTCAGGGTGGGTGACAGCCCAACACCCCCCTCTGCCCTGACCTGGCAGCTCTGGCTGTCACAGGGGCTGGTGCTCAACCTTTCCACCGCCTCTGCTAAACCCCCCTAAATGCTGCTGCCTGGGCTTAGAGGGCCTTAAGTGATGGGATAATCACGGGGTAGAGGCGTGAGGAGCCAGCTGGGGAGCTGAGAAAACACACCCCGCGCAGCTCGAGCCCTGGGCTGGGTATTTTTAGTCCCGCGGGGCTGCCAGGCTCAGACTGGCTGGGAGCAGCTTTCCTGCCAGGCAAAACGTGCTCGCCTTGCTGTCCCTCCCCGCTCCGCCCCAAAACGGTGCTTTCCCCACTTTTTGGGGATGCAAAGCAGCAGTCACTCACTGCCCACTGGGAGGGGCTGGTTCCCAGATGTGGAGCAGCTGATGGGGGACAGAGAGGGGTTTTTTTTTGCCCTTGAGCTGATTGTTTGCTCGGCACAATGATCCGTGTCCCTGATCCCTGTGGGATGCCCGGTCCCAGGGAGTGCCCTGCCTTCCCCTGCCCCAGGAGAGTGAGAGGATTCACCCAGGATTCACCCAGGACAGAGACAGGGTGGTGTTTTCTCTCTGAGCACCTTCACTCCCAGCTCAGCCCTGACAAGGGAAAGAAAAAACCCTCCGTGGCTCCATCAGCAAGATCATCCCCCAGCAGCAGCTGGCAAAGAGGGTTTAACACACACCTTGGAGGCAACACATTCACAGGGATTGATTAGCTCATAAAAATGTCAGTTGGAGCTTCTCTGCTCCTGAAAAATCCTCGTCAGCTGCCCAGCCTGGCCTTGGAAGAGCAGCACAGCCAGAGTGGCAGCTCTGGAACAGGGATGGCCTTCCCTCCACCAAAGCATCCACACTGACCCTTTCCCACGAGGGAGAAGGAGGGTGATGCCCTTTTGCTGTTGGTTTTTCCCTGCAGGGCTTCTTTTTTCACCCCTTCCCTGTGATGCTGCATTAAACAGGGACAGGCTGCAAGTGTCATATCCTGACATTCCCAGCTCATCCCAACCACTGCTCCTGGAGAGCCATGTCCCAAATAACTCCTTCCCACCCTCAATGAAGTCAAACACCATTTTGGAGCAACCAGGACATGTTGAGTCACCAATTCCCCCCACCTGCCCCAGGGAAGGTCAGTCCTGACCCTGGATGGAAAAGTGGGAACATCCTCAACATTTCCCATGGACCTGCTTCCCATTTGACCCAGTGGAAAGCTGTGGTACTTAGAGGCTGGGAAAAGGGAGATTATTCCTGCCCACAGGACAAAGAGGATGAAGGGCCCTGGCTCACCAGTGGAAGTTGTTGTTTTAAATGCAGAGCCCAGAAATGGAAATGTTCACCCACTGCAAGGCTTGGAGATGCTTTTGCCATGTTTTCATGTGGGTCAAGGGCTGGGATTTCACCTCCCAGACCTCAGGAGAGGAGCTGCCCATGCCACAGTGCCCAAATGTCTGGATCAGAGATGCCCAGCTCAGCTCCACATGTGCCAGGAGCTCCTTGGATCCCCCTCTCCATCCCTCCTTTCCTCCCTCTATCCCTGTGCTCTGGCACAGACTCATATCCACACACGCCACAGGATCCTCACAGTTTTCCAAGCCTGAGCAGCCCTGCTGCAAGACGGGAGACCCTGACTTCTCCATCCTGGGTGATCCATGGGGAAAAGGCTGCTTTCCAAGAAAAAACCCAATCTGCAGTTACAGCCTCCTCCCAGCTTCTCTCCTGAGTGCCCACATTTATCCTGGGATACACTGTGGCCTTTAGGGACCTCCAGTCCCCTGAGAAGGATGAGGAAGATGCAGTTTTCCCTGTGGTGATGGTGCTCCCACATTCCCAACGCCGACGGCAGGATCTGCACAGATGGTCCCTGGCTGGTGCCAGGGGCAGCCCATGGCCAGGACACCCAGGGAGAACAGGGGAAATGAGGCATTCTGGCAAGGAATGAGGTGCCAGCTCCTCGCAGCAAAGGATTAGATCCACATCCCAAAGGTTGGGATGGATCCGCTGAGGGAGAGGCACCGAGATCCGCACTGGGAATGTGGGGGAGACCCGGGGAAAGGTGCAGCAATTCCTCCTCTCCTGTCCAGATCTGGGAAGTCTCCTGGGGCCCCCACACTGGTAGCAACATGTCTTGTACCCCCGAGGGGACAATGCCCACCCTGTCCCTTGCTGGGGATGCACCCGTGGCAAACCAGGACATTTGGGAAGCAGCTCCAGGGTTTGGAGCTGTCTCAGAGGTGTTGGGGAGCAGTGGGTGACCCCAAAGCCAGAGGGGTGGAGGGCACTGCCAGCAAGAAAAGGTGGCTACTCCCAGTATGTTCCCTTTAGGCCACACTGCTGCCCCAAAGCTTTGCTCCAAGCCCAAAAAGCCGTTCCCATCCCACTCCTGCTGCTGAACCGGAGGAGAAACCGGGAGGAAAAACGTCCAGATCTGGCTGTTTCTTTGCAGGGAGAAGCAAGCGTTGGTATTCCACTGATATTTATACTTCCCAGTGGGAGGGCAGGCATTACACACCACTTCCAGAGGGTATTTTCAGGCAGCCACCTGCTCTCACCATTGTGCAGGAACACAATTGTTCTGCAACAAAGAGCTCGTCAGACCATGAGCCCAAATCTCCTCAGTGAGGAGGGGGGGACACCCCCAGCAGGGGCTGGCACCTCAGCTGGGTCACACAGGACACGTGCCAGCTCTGTGTCACCCCTGCAGGGCGTTGCAGGGGTCGTGTCATGATTCCTGCCTCAGTTTCCCTGTTCCCAAAAGGGGCCCTGTGTCCTCCACCCATCCCGCAGAAAGGTGTAATCCCAGTTTATTGCAAGGAGGGATAAAGCCACACCAACACCCAAACCTCCTGCCTTTGCACTCCAGGGTGAGATGACAGGCGGGAATGAGCCTTGGAGGGGCTCCAAAGGGGATGATCCCTGGGACAAGTGGGATCCCAAAGCCTGGCCGGGAGACTGAGCAAGCCCAGGCTCACGTTCAGACCTCAGTGCTGGGTTTGCAACAGCCAAACCCACGGCTGGGAGGGAGGATGTCAGGGCTGAAGATGCTGCTAAACCCATGAGGATCCCAGGAGCTCCTGTGGGAGCACAGTGAGGGTGGTGGTGAAGCACGGGAATATGGAATGTGGTCCTGGGAATATGGAATATGGAATACGGTCACTAACACGCCCACGAGCTGGGTCTCACCTTCTGCACACCTGCCCCAGCTGGCAGGAGGGGCTCCCCAAACCAGTGGAAAGACAACCCAAATCCCCCAACCCCTGTCACCACAACCCCCCCAGCAGCATCTCTGAAACTGCAGGAATCTGGGAGAAATCCCAATTCCTTCAACGGGAGGGAGGTGGGGAAAGCACTGTGTTCTGGGAGCTGGAAGGGAGCAGACAGAGGCACCTCCCTCTCCCAGGATGGGGTTTGTTCCCAGATCCATCCCCAGGGACAAGGAGGGGTATTGATATCCACCAGCCCTGTGTGTGCACGTGGCTCATCCATCCTTTTTTTCCCATAACTTTGCCACCAAACCCTTCATCCTTTGCTCTGTTAAACCAAAGTCCCAGAAGCACAGAATCACAGAACAGTTGGGGTTGGAAGGGACCTCTGGAGAGGTGACACAGGAACGTGTCCAGGTGGGTTTGGGATGTCCCCTTCCCTGGGCAGCTCTTCCAACATAAAAACTCATCATGAGGAAGAACTTTAAGAGTCTTTGCCTTCTCCTTTATTCGAGGTTGTTTTGAACAAGCAGCAGAGGGAACTGCAGCCACCCCAACCCTCCTGGAAGCAGCAGCTCGAGGTGAACCTGGATGAATCCATAAGGGAAGGTGAGCTCTGGGATGCAGAACAAGGCACGGAGGAGGAGTCCACAACCACGGGAAGAAACCCCTGTGCTTGTCACAGAGGTGGCAGCACTGCCAGGGTCCCCTGACCCCTGGGACAGGGAGGCTTTGTGCCTCAGGGCACAACTTCAGTCACTGCTGAGACCCGGCTGGGGATTTTCCATGATTTCACTGGAGGCTTTGCCAGGGGTCCATCCCTCCCTCCCTCCCCCGGGACACTTGTGAGGGGGAGTTGTCTCAGCTGGGAGCTCCCCCTCGCTGCCAAAGCAGCCCCTGCCCTGCTTTAGTCACACCCCGAGCTCTGGATGGTGTGAATTTATTCAGTGACAGGGAAAGAGTCACCAGCTGCAGAGGGATGAGGAATTCTGTGCCACGGGTGCATCCGAGCCCTGGAAAATGTTATAGAGGTGCCTGGTACCCACACACAGCCTGTCCCCAGCCCAGGGGACACCAGGGGCTGCTGCCTGGAGAGAAATCCTTGAACAAACACCACGAGCATCTCCTGGCACAGCGGCCACTCGCCCTGAGCAGCTTCCAGGCCCTGCCTGCCCAAGATCCAGGGTTTCCACTATGGCACTTGTCCCATTGGCACCTCACCCACACCCCAGCACAGCCCCCCATGCCACGAGTCTCTGCAGCAAAGGCCACTCCCACACATCTGCTGCACATCTGCCCATTCCCCAGGGTAAAACCTGGCCACCAACTCCCGGGATGGTGGGAAGGGAAGTGGCTCAGGGAGGGATCCAGAGGGAAATCCCACTCCCCGCCCCTCTCAGGCAGGTTGTCAGCACTTTGCCACCATCAAATGGTTTGGGTTGGAAGGGACCCTAAATCTCATCCCACTCCATGGGCTGGGACACCTCCCACCACACCAGGTTGCCCCCAACCTGTCCAACCATCCTTCACCAGACTCTAAATGATGAGTGGGGTTGAGGAAGAGCCCAGGAAGGTGATTTGGAGTCAGAGAAGAGGCAGATGGGCTTTCAGTGTGAAACTTGGGAAGGCTTAGAGGGTCTTCAGAGCCACAGCAGACAGACCAGGGAAATGCTTTTAGTCCTTGGCTCCAGGTTGGACCATCCAGACTCAGGAACAAGACCCTGCATCACACCCAGGGGGGTTTCACAGCCAACAGAAACTGAAAGGGAACAGCAAAGGTCCTGCAGCACAACTCACACCAAGGGGAGATCTCCAGAGCTCAGCAATTCACCATCAACCAGCCCAGCACACAAGAGACAACAGCAGTGAGATCCCATATCCCCACTGCACACAATCCAGGGCTCCCCACGTCCATCAGGACATCACTCTCCTCCACCATCCCAAAACACAGGTTTTAGTCCTTCCTGTTCAAGCAGAGTGGTGACACCTTGGTTTGGGCATTGGATGACCCCAACTAGAGGCAACTTGGATGGTTTTGGTAACTCAGATGTTGGTGGTGGGAGTCCCCCTTGTGTTCATCCCCTCTGCTCTCCCTTCCCTCTGCTAAAGAACTTTAGCACGTTCCTTAACCCCTTTGCTGATGGTGCAGCCAATGCCTAAAGAGCTGCAGATGTGCCTTGGTGGGAACAGGGATATCAGTGGGCTCCAAGGATGGCCAGGTTGGATCCAGCACCAGGACAACCCTGCAACATCCACAGGGAAAAAACCCAGACACACCCCAAGCATCCCCACCCCACTGGGACAGGAGGCTGGACGGGATCCCAGAGCTGTGGTTGCTCAGGTCCATGTAGGACAAGGCAGGATCGAGGGGTTAAATCCCTACTGGTCAAAACCTGCTCTTCCTCCCAGGCATCCTCATGCCAGGGATAACCACAACCTCCCCTTGCCAAGTCAGGGCCCTTTGGCACTCTGGGGGTGGTTTGGAAGGGGTGGATGAAGCTGCAGAGGAGCACAGGAGGCAGGACTGGTCCCAGTAAGGAGCGGGCAGGGATGGAGACACTCCCCACCCAGGCTGCTGTTCCCACTGTGCCCGTGCCAGCGAGGGCAGTGCCAGTGTCAGCTCCAGACATCTCAGCCCTGCCACCCCTGACAAGTGACAGCACATGGCAGCAGCAGCCGTGCGGGGACATCTGAGGACAGTGACAGCACAGGGTGGCTCGGGGCTGGCGCAGGCACTGGGGCTCTGTGCTCTGTGGAACCAGCACAGAACAAGGTCATGTCTTCGACCCACATCCTTCAGGGGCAAACTCAGCCCCAGGCAGAGCTCCCGGGACACAGCAGTGGGGAAGGGCTGGAGAAGCTGGACAGGGCTGAGGGAAGAGCTGCAGGAAGGACTCGTCCTGCATCTGTCCTGCATCTGTCCTGCATCTGTCCTGCATTCTGTGCCTGGCTTCTTGTAAGGACTTTTTCACAATATCACAGAATATCCCAGGATGTGCTGAGCTGGAAGGGACCCCCAAGGACCAAGGAGTCCAACCCTCAGCCCTGCACAGCCCCAGCCCCAAGAGTCCCCCCTGTCCCAGAGGATCATCCCAGCCCTCCTGGAGCTCTGGCAGCCTTGGGGCTGTGCCCACTGGCCTGGGGAGCCTGGGCAGTGCCCACCCACCCTGTGGGCAAAGAACCACCTTGTGCTGAGCTCCAACCTCCCCCTGCCCTGACACAACTCCAGCCATTCCCTGCTCCTGGCCCTGGTCCCCACAGAGAACTTTGAGGAGCTCCTGCACACACAGAGTTCACAGAATCCCAGAAAGGTTTGGGTTGGAAGGACCTTAAAGCTCATCCAGTCCCACCCCCTGCCGTGGGCAGGGACACCTTCCACTATCCCAGGTTGCTCCAAGCCCCGTCCATGTCCAAACCTGTCCTTGGACACTCCCAGGGATGGGGCAGCCACAGCTCTGGGCAACCTGAGTTGCAGCAAATGGCCCTGTGGCTGAGCACTGGCACCAGGGACAATCCCCCAAACACCCCAGGAGGAGGTGAGAGCAGGATTGGGCTGATCCATGTCAGACATCACCAGGAGAGCAGGGACACACGTTTGCAGCCCAGCAGGCTTTAAATGAACTAAATGTGGGTAATTACATTTGGTGCACGACCGGCTGGAAGAGACACAGGGACGGTGGTTTCCATCCTGGTCCCACTGGGTGAGCACTGCTCCTGTGGGCACTCGAACACACGGTGCCCAGGAGACCTTAAAGTCCCTGGAGGGAGGGAGGGATGGGGGGAAGGGGATGACCCAGGGTGTTGGAAAACATCTGCTGCCTGAGCTGGAGATTTCCTGCACTCCCCCTGTCAAAAACCAACAGCACGTTAGAGCTCACAAGGCAAAAGCACACAGCAGGGCTGGGAGTCCCCCTCCACACAGCACAGCAGCTGAGCCAACACTTCCCACAGGGTTCAGAGGCCATTTTTGCAGACAGCTTTACATTTCTGCCTTCTTTACGACACAGGTTTGACCCTGGGCATCCTCCAGCTCTGCTGGGCCCAGTAGAACTGGTGGGAGATGGATGAGCCCATCCCTGAGCTCCACGTCAGCAGTGCCAGGCTGTGCTGCTGCAGTGCTGCAGCCCCCCCAGGGCAGCACAGGGAGGAAAACCAGCACGAGTCAGGCCTTGGGGGGATGCAGAAGGGGCTCCCTGCCCTGCCCTTCCCTGTGCTGTGCCCTTCCCTGCAGGCACCAGCCCACCTGAGGTGACCTTTACCCGTCCTGCTGACACTGGAGCCACTGGCTGTGCTGCTCAGGGTGAACAGCTCACACACAGCTCCCTGACCTCGTCTCCTTTGGGAAATGCACCCATTGCTCTCCAGCAGCTTGGGAAGGGCCTGGTTTGGACATTCCCTGCTGAAATACAGCGATTCCAGCTCATCTGAGCAGTGACTGCTGCTGGGGTCACCTCTGACCACCCCTGTTAGGACCTGCAGCCCAACAGGCAGAGCAGCAACCCTTCCCTGCTGCAGTGCAGGCCCTCAGGATGGAATTCACCCTGCATCCAACATTTCTGTGCCTCGTCCTTTGCAATGAGTTTGGCCCTGCTGAGGAATGTGGCCTCTGGGAAAGCCTCAGGAAAAGCATTCCCAGGAGCTCTGGGTGGATGTTAACACCCACCCTGATGATCTGCCACTGTAATGGCACAGCTTGAGCTGCTGCCCAAAGAGCCTTTGTCCCCTCCAACATCACAACCACGGCTGTTGGTCACCAACTTTCAGCTCAGCAGAGACACCTCCACCCACCCCCAGCACTGCTCTGCATCCTCACAGGTGACACAGCACCCAAAACCTCTCCCAAGGTGCTCCCACCACAAATGTGGAGTGAACCTGAACAAGACTCATCTCTCCCTACACCCAAAGCCACCTTCCTCACCAGGCACCTCTGGATGTCCCAAATCCCTCCATGCATGGAGCAGCCACAGATACAGGCCCACCTTGCTCCTCACTCTCAAGGGATTTCCCAAGAGCATCAGCCAAGACTGAAGGCTGAAATAAGATAAGGACCAAATCTTCCAGGGATATGGTGGAACCTGGAACCAAACACCCTCCCAAGCATCTCCTCTGTCCTTTGTGGCCTTCATCCAGCTGTGCCTGGTCTGGGGAACACGGCACAGGACAAGGGTTTCTG
>WEIV01002897.1:198556-236860 GCA_013390005.1 Calyptomena viridis
GCTCCAACCTCCCCCTGCCCTGACACAACTCCAGCCATTCCCTGCTCCTGGCCCTGGTCCCCACAGAGAACTTCGAGGAGCTCCTGCACACACAGAGTTCACAGAATCCCAGAATGGTTTGGGTTGGAAGGACCTTAAAGCTCATCCAGTCCCACCCCCTGCCGTGGGCAGGGACACCTTCCACTATCCCAGGTTGCTCCAAGCCCCGTCCATGTCCAAACCTGTCCTTGGACACTCCCAGGGATGGGGCAGCCACAGCTCTGGGCAACCTGAGTTGCAGCAAATGGCCCTGTGGCTGAGCACTGGCACCAGGGACAATCCCCCAAACACCCCAGGAGGAGGTGAGAGCAGGATTGGGCTGATCCATGTCAGACATCACCAGGAGAGCAGGGACACACGTTTGCAGCCCAGCAGGCTTTAAATGAACTAAATGTGGGTAATTACATTTGGTGCACGACCGGCTGGAAGAGACACAGGGACGGTGGTTTCCATCCTGGTCCCACTGGGTGAGCACTGCTCCTGTGGGCACTCGAACACACGGTGCCCAGGAGACCTTAAAGTCCCTGGAGGGAGGGAGGGATGGGGGGAAGGGGATGACCCAGGGTGTTGGAAAACATCTGCTGCCTGAGCTGGAGATTTCCTGCACTCCCCCTGTCAAAAACCAACAGCACGTTAGAGCTCACAAGGCAAAAGCACACAGCAGGGCTGGGAGTCCCCCTCCACACAGCACAGCAGCTGAGCCAACACTTCCCACAGGGTTCAGAGGCCATTTTTGCAGACAGCTTTACATTTCTGCCTTTTTTACGACACAGGTTTGACCCTGGGCATCCTCCAGCCCTGCTGGGCCCAGCAGAACTGGTGGGGGATGGATGAGCCCATCCCTGAGCTCCACGTCAGCAGTGCCAGGCTGTGCTGCTGCAGTGCTGCAGCCCCCCCAGGGCAGCACAGGGAGGAAAACCAGCACGAGTCAGGCCTTGGGGGGATGCAGAAGGGGCTCCCTGCCCTGCCCTTCCCTGTGCTGTGCCCTTCCCTGCAGGCACCAGCCCACCTGAGGTGACCTTTACCCGTCCTGCTGACACTGGAGCCACTGGCTGTGCTGCTCAGGGTGAACAGCTCACACACAGCTCCCTGACCTCGTCTCCTTTGGGAAATGCACCCATTGCTCTCCAGCAGCTTGGGAAGGGCCTGGTTTGGACATTCCCTGCTGAAATGCAGCGATTCCAGCTCATCTGAGCAGTGACTGCTGCTGGGGTCACCTCTGACCACCCCTGTTAGGACCTGCAGCCCAACAGGCAGAGCAGCAACCCTTCCCTGCTGCAGTGCAGGCCCTCAGGATGGAATTCACCCTGCATCCAACTGCTGAAACCGGAGCTGGGATTTCTGTGCCTCGTCCTTTGCAATGAGTTTGGCCCTGCTGAGGAATGTGGCCTCTGGGAAAGCCTCAGGAAAAGCATTCCCAGGAGCTCTGGGTGGATGTTAACACCCACCCTGATGATCTGCCACTGTAATGGCACAGCTTGAGCTGCTGCCCAAAGAGCCTTTGTCCCCTCCAACATCACAACCATGGCTGTTGGTCACCAACTTTCAGCTCAGCAGAGACACCTCCACCCACCCCCAGCACTGCTCTGCATCCTCACAGGTGACACAGCACCCAAAACCTCTCCCAAGGTGCTCCCACCACAAATGTGGAGTGAACCTGAACAAGACTCATCTCTCCCTACACCCAAAGCCACCTTCCTCACCAGGCACCTCTGGATGTCCCAAATCCCTCCATGCATGGAGCAGCCACAGATACAGGCCCACCTTGCTCCTCTCTCTCAAGGGATTTCCAAAGAGCATCAGCCAAGACTGAAGGCTGAAATAAGATAAGGACCAAATCTTCCAGGGATATGGTGGAACCTGGAACCAAACACCCTCCCAAGCATCTCCTCTGTCCTTTGTGGCCTTCATCCAGCTGTGCCTGGTCTGGGGAACACGGCACAGGACAAGGGTTTCTGGGTCAGTCGCATGAGGGGGAGCAGATGGGTTTTCTGGTGGGATTGATGTTCTGAAAAGCAATTACACATGAAGACGTCCCCAACAGACTGTGCTGTGCTCTGGCCCAGAGCCCAAGTCATCCTGGGTTTGGATTTTAATTAGCCCCGTTTTGGTATCTGCTCTCTTCCCTCCAGATAATGATTTAATTATTACAGACATGTCTTCGAATTAGCAGCTTCCTCAGCGGATTATTCAGCTGGGATCTCCTCAATTACAGAGCCCAACTCACCACCACCACAAGAGAGGCTGGAGAGAACAAAGGAAAACCAAAATCCTTCCTGGAAAGAGGAACCACAGGAGCACCCACGCAAGCAGGGGCCCTGCCAAGCCCTTCTCCTGCCTTTATCCACGTCCCACAGCTGGTTAGGAAACCTCACTCCAAAGTACACCCCAAAAATCTGCACCGTGGTGGCATCAAGGCTGGCCTTGTCTTCCCACCACCAAGCCTTTGTACCCAGCAGAGCATCAGTAGGTGGAGAGGCCAAGCAAGGTGAAAGGGATGCAGGATGAGCTGGGACATGGAGACCTCTGTGCATCCCCCTCTAATGGGATCCCAAGTTTGGGAATCCCCCAGGAGAAGGGAGCCCGTGGGGACCTGGGGAGAACCCTGCCCATTGCTGGACCACAATGGAATGTCCTCGTGCTCTGCAGGGTTGGTGTCACCCAGCAAGGCTCCCACGTTGGGAAGGACCACAGGGGAGGTGGGATCAGGCAGGGAATGAGGTGAGCCCAGTCTCCTTTTCCAGCACTGGTTCTGGGCAGGGACCAGGTCCAGCAAGGCCCCAGGCCTGAGGGATGAAGGCTGGAGAGAGACCAGCAGCTGCCTAAAATAAATACCAAAATGCAAAGTGAAGGACACGGCCCAGCGAGGGGAAACCTCCAGAGTGCAGCTCTACAACACAACCCGGTGCCAACAGCAGTAACTCACCTGCAGAAGAGCAAAGGTTGCAAGCAGGCAGGTCGATTCCTCACTGCAAGACCTGGGCAGAGCATCTCCATTCTGGAGGAATTCACAAACCCTCCTCCCCAGCCTGGCCCGATCCCTGTTCCCAGGCCAGGCTGGGTCAGGAGGGGACACACTCGTGAGGTGCCCCATCCCTTGCTGCAAAGGGCAACCAGCTCCAAGGACACACCAGGAAGCACTTTGGCCCTTTTCCACTTGAGCCCCCAGTTCCACATTGTGCTTCCCCCAGGACCCCCAAGATGTCCCTCTCCAGCTGTGCACAGTCCCCACGTCACTACCAGGGAACCAGATTTGCAGCAGCCACTGGAAAAGCTCTACTGCCTCTCCCTGCTGTAGCAGCGGAAAATCTCCTCTGGCTGCTCTGTCACTGCAGTTCACACTCCAACAGATCAGCTGAAACCAGCTGCAGCTCCTGCTGCTGCAGGAAAAGCCCTCGAGCACAGCCAGGCGTGAGCCTGCGGCTGCACACACAGCCCAGCTCCTCCAGCCCCGGACTAACCCCACATTTGGGAGGCTGGAGCAACTCTCCTCCTCTGGATCCCCTCCTGAACTCAAGGAAAGCAGCTGGGCAGCAAAAAGAGCCTGGTGATGTGGCCTGTTATCCCAGAATATGGCTCTGGTGCCCCTCGTGTTCCCAGAGGGACCCACAGCCCTGTTCTGTGGGTGATGAGCCCCGGCCCCCTGCACCACTGAGCCCTTGCACTGTGGCCCTGAGGGGCATCTCCTGGCTCTCTCCTCCCCACCAGCCATCACAAGCCCTGGAGCATTTCAAGTTCTCCAGCCCATCAGATCTGCTAAAAGACCAACACAGCCAAGGGTGAACGGGGGGAGAGAAAAGGCTGTGATGAAACAAACCCTTTGGTTTAATTTCCTTAAGAAATCAGGCTAAAGAAGATGGGAGTGGAAGTGACACACGAGAGAAGGGGAGAAGGATTTTCATTAACCCGATCAAACCTCCTGGAATATGATAAGAGGCAATAACAGACACCTCCCCTCTGGCCAAGGACAAGGAAAGGCTTCCTAGTTATGAAGAAAAGGAAGAAAATTGGAGTGGAAGAAAGGAAATTACTCAAAAATGGCTGAAATGTCAGCTGTTATTAAAAAGCCTTCACCTGGAGAGGAATAATGACTGATGAGAACAGGGATATGATGGGAAAGCAGAACAGACGGTGAACAAGAGGGATGGGGAGCAAACACCTGAGAATGGCTCTGCTCACCCCTGAAAGCCACCCTAAGGTGACTAAGGTGACTAAGGGGGTGGGCTGACTGCTGGAGGTGTGTCTGGGGTCACCTGTGAGAGATCTGGGGAGCTGAGAGGTCGTGCTGGCAGGGAGGGTGACACTGCAGGGGACAGAGCCCCAGGATAAACCCCCCCAGCCGAGCCCAGGGAGCCCCCTGAGAGCTGTGGTTAAATCCCTCCAGAGCCTGAAGCATCATTCCAGAGGCCTCACCCCGCTGTCCTGCCGCCCCCGGGGCTGACTGACACTGCTCCAGCCCTGCCTGGCTTGGGGACAGGAAGGGGCATGCCAGCTTCCTCCCTCAGGCAGCAGGCCGGGAATCCAGCTGCCAGAATCCCGACTGGAAAAGGAACTCGAGCAACGGCATCGCCCTGCGAGGGGACACGCACCCACCTGAGCCCCCCAGGGACCACCCCACCTTCCGAGGAGCCGGGCTGGAGCATCCACAGCCCGCCATGGGCGAGCGCGGCCCCGCACGGCCCCGCACGGCCGCAGAGGAGGGTCTGGCACGGCCCGGCCCGGCCCGGCCCCGCACGGCCGCAGAGGAGGGTCCGGGCCGTGTCACTGTCACGCAGCATTGCGGGATCGCCGGAGCACAGGCACAGGCAGCTCGTGCTGCTCTGGCGCTCCCAGCGCTGACACAAAGCCCCGTTCCCCCCTCCCCAGTTCCCCCCGAGCCGCCGCTCCCGCCTCTCCCGAGCTCCGCCGGCGGGNTCCCGAGCTCCGCCGGCGGGAGACACCGCGTTCCCCGCGCTGCCTTCCCTGTTGGCATCTCCCCATCGCCCCCCCGGCCACCCCCGGCCACCCACGCGCCGTGTGTGGGCAACAGCCCCGGAGCCCTCCGGGCAGAGCCCCGATGTGCACAATTCGTGCCCCCCCCGGCTCGCCGTGGAGGTGGACACAGAATCCCAGAATCGGGATCACACAATCCCAGGATGTGCTGAGCTGGAAGGGACCCCCAAGGACCATGGAGTCCAACCCTCAGCCCTGCACAGCCCCAGCCCCAAGAGTCCCCCCTGTGCCCAGAGGATCATCCCACCCCTCCTGGAGCTCTGGCAGCCTTGGGGCTGTGCCCACTGCCCTGGGGAGCCTGGGCAGTGCCCACCCACCCTGTGGGCAAAGAACAACCTGGTGCTGAGCTCCAACCTCCCCCTGCCCTGACACAACTCCAGGCCATTTGCACGTGCCAAGCCCTGCTCTGGCTCCACAGTAACATGAACAGTCCCAGTATTGCCTGAATCCTGCACTTTTTGGGAAATGAGAAGCAAGAGCAAGGCTGAGGGTGGTCGGGANTGGCTTGGGGACAGGAACGGGGATGCCACCTTGCTTCCTCAGGCAGCAGCGCGGCCGGGAATCCAGCTGCCAGAATCCCGACTGGAAAAGGAACTCGAGCAACGGCATCGCCCTGCGAGGGGACACGCACCCACCTGAGCCCCCCAGGGACCACCCCACCTTCCGAGGAGCCGGGCTGGAGCATCCACAGCCCGCCATGGGCGAGCGCGGCCCCGCACGGCCCCGCACGGCCGCAGAGGAGGGTCTGGCACGGCCCNGCACGTGCCAAGCCCTGCTCTGGCTCCACAGTAACATGAACAGTCCCAGTATTGCCTGAATCCTGCACTTTTTGGGAAATGAGAAGCAAGAGCAAGGCTGAGGGTGGTCGGGAGCTGCACAGAGGTTGGACCCTTTCAAACCCAGACCACCACCTCCAGAGGAAGACACAGATGCAATAAAGCCACCACAGTGGCACCATCACTTTCAGCATCCTCCTCCCACCAGTGTGGACCAGCTCCCCCCCAGCCCTCTCTGGTTACTGGTATCACCAGCTGGTTACTGGTGTCCTGGACCTCACAGACTGATGAAAGTTTTGGGTACCACCAAGTGCACTCTGCAGCTGCCCCAGAGTGGATCAGCCTCAATCCAAGCCAGTGGGGAGAGGGGCAAAAGGAGACCATGAAGGTCCCACCTGCCCCAGGGACTGGTTAAACTGGGTGGTCACAAGCAGCTCCTGGCCATGGTTTAGTGGCCATGGTGGTACAAGGTCTAAGTTGGACTTGATGATGTTGGAGGTCTTTTCCAACCTTGATGATTCTATGAGTCTTTGATTCTACGATTTGAGGATAAATCCTGCAAATTCTCACAATTTTGGGAGAACAGGCCTAGGCAAATATCCAGCTTGTAAGTAACGACCTGGAGCTGACACGTGGTCACACTCCTGGTACTGATGGAAAAAAGGAGAAAAGCTCAGGGTGGAGGCAGCAGAAGGGGAAGATCCTTCTGCTTCCTTCTCCACAACAGGTCTTTGGGCATTTGAGGCACCACAGGTCAGCCCATGTGGAGCCAAGAGTCCCTGGAAGGAGAAAATCCAGGCACTGAGTGATGGAGGACCTGGACACCGTGGTCTGACAGACCAGGGTGGCACTTGCTGACGGGTCACTGCACTTGTGCCACCCCAGGGCAGTGGCAGCACCTCCCTGGCACCTCCAGAGTTGGATTTCCTGTGAGTTGCAGTGGAGAGAGGAGGAAACCAAACCAGTGTTTTGGAAAACCAAACCAGAGAGGAGGAAACCAGCCCTACATGGGGTTGGTGACTGGTTTCCTTACCCTTCCAGCCTCCAAAATAGGCATTATTTCCTTTGCAAGACTGGGGGAAATCTCAACATTTGTGTCCATGGCTTGACCCCCAGCAGGGTGTAGGACTCCCAGACAATCCCATTGCTGTGTGTGCCCTGAGCCCAAGCTCCCCCACTGCTGCATTTACAGCCCCAACATGAACTTCCCCAGCAATAAACAGGTTAATCACAAGGAGAGAGGAAAATCCAAATAACTTCAATCCAAAGCCTCCTAAAGAAACATCCTTTTAGAGCATCATGTTTTACAGCTCAGCCCTTCCCAGCTCTGCTGAACTTCACTTTGCTCACCCAAAACACCCAGCTCTGCTCCCAAATCCCCTGTCAGTGCCACAAAGCCAGTTTGGCACTTCACCCCGAGGTCACAGCATGTGACATCAGCCCTTGGCTTCATCCACATCCAAGCAATGAGCTCTCCCTGCTCTGCCACAAGCCTGTAAGGTCAAGAGGCTGAAATGAGCTGGAGAAAAGAGCCTGGGAACTCTCCTTGCAGAAACCCATCTGTTCAAACCCAAAGTCAGTCAGTCAGTCAGTCCCCTTCCCTGTATCCCAAATCCCAAAGCCAGACATGGAAATGTAAATGATGTGTTTACAGGGGGGATGGAACAGACACCCAGGACACACACAGAGGGTTGTTAGGGATGGTTTCCACAGCTCCCAACCACACAGGAGCATCCTCAGGGGTGCTGCTGCTCCTCACCACTGCTCTCCTCACCACTGGGACAGCTCAGGGGTTTGGAAGGCTTGGGAGGGATTTTGGAAGGGATGGGAAGGGATTTTTCCATGCTGTGGTCACTGCCAGGACACCTGGGAAGGTCAACAGCAACAATGGCACTTTCTTTGGTGGCCACTGAGGTTCCACCTCTTTGGGGAAAGGAGGAGTTTGGGGGGGTTTTTCATTGATGCCACATCAGGGATGAGTTCCCCCTCCTGCACCCCAACTATTAACACACCACCCAAGTATAAAGGTAATAAATACCCATTACCCCCCAGAGCTCACCCAGCTGCTGCATCACTTCAAGACCAAATCCCAAGAGCAGGATTTCCCCCTCTGGAGCAGCACAGCCATCCTGCACCAGCCATGCAGCAGCACTCCAGTAAAAACTGGTGGCTGTACAATCGCCAAGTCATCTGAGAATTAAAGTGCTGGTATTTTTAGGCAGCAGGAGGACGTGTGGGAGACATCTCCAAGTGCAGCCTGATGCCATTTGCTGCAGGGCACTTGGAATTAGATTTCTTGGGCACTGTGTGATTTAAAAGAGACCCCAGTGCTCAGGAAGAGCCGTGCAGGGCTCAGCAGTGCTGGGCTCGGGGCAGCTCCAGCTGAAGGGACACAATTCCTCTGCACACGTGTGAGCACGAAGGACAAGCAGAACGGAAGGCGGTTGTGCTTGCAGGGATGCTCTGGCTGCCAACTCCAAAAATGGCCACTGTGAAAGTCTGGGAACTAAACTAACTGGAAGCAGATGATTAAAGTGAGGAAAAAATGCTCTTTTTTTAATATGGCAGCCCCAACGTGTTGGCAGGAATTGAGGATTATCATCCAGGTCTTGATGCCGAGGAGAAGGAAAGAACCTTCTCTCTCCATCCAGGTGGCTGCTCTCTGGGTGGCACATCTGGATGTCACACAGGTGACAGCAGCAAAGCAAACCCTTTCTGGATCTGGGATCGAAGGAAAGGCAGCTCAGATCAGGAGGGATGAGCCTTCTGGCTCTAATTAAACACTTGATGTTAAGCCACATTAGTGTGTCCAGGGTGAGTGGGAGCCCCAGCCCCCAGCAGGGTTCAGGGAGGAGGTTCTCCAAGGGATGCTGCCAGTGACCTTGGACACCCCACTCCATGTCCCAGCAAAGCTCCTGGTGCCTCCAAGTGCTGTGATGCTGGAGAGCAGCATCTTGGCAGGTAGATGGGAATGTCCAGAACTTCCACCCACCCACTCCCCGGCACAGACGGGTTTTCCAAGCAGCAAAGCATGGAAATTTGATCAGCACTTCCATGGATCCTTTAAGGGCTTGGCTTCACTGCTCCTCTGCCTCCACAAAGCCTCCTGCAAGTCTGCCCAGCCTGTCATAGCCCAAATTCCTGGTAGACACAGCCCTGCTGTTCTCCTGGCCACAGGAGATGTGGGGATCCCTGGGCACATCCAGCCCTGCATCCATGGCAGGACATTGTCACTGCTGATGCTCCCAGTCCCACTGCAGCTGTGGGGGTGACACAGGGACAAGATCCCTGTTGGAACTGGCACCTCTGTGGGGGGATTCCATCCTCAGCTGGGGTGGGAAACGTTCCCAGCACAGCAGGATGGCAAAGGCACTGGCAGCACCACGTCCCAGCAGTGCCCACCCTGGCAGACCCCACCAGCCATGGCCAGAAACCAGCTGTGCCAACACCAGGATGCCCCGTGGAAACAACCTCTTGTGCAGACACAGGGGAAAAGCAGGATCTGGTTGTGCCACCCTCACACTTCATTCCCAACAGCAGGAGCTTGGCTTCACTGCATGCCAGGGAAAGCAAACCCAGGGAGGAGACACTCAGCAGCACCACAGCCACCTCATCCTGCAGGGAAACCATCCCAGACACTGCGCCCAAACGAGCTTGGAACATCTCCCTTCACTCCCCAAATCCAGGTGTCACCCAGGGAGAGCACCACGGAGCTGGGCACTCCTGGGGATGCAGCAGGAATTTCAAGGCACAGCACTTTCTACCACACCAGGGACACACAGGAGGGTGCAGGGCCCATGTCCCCTGGCTCTGGCCTCGTTGGGGGTCCCCAGGTGGGCTCACAGCCATGGAAGCACCACCAAGGTGCTTCCTGAGAGCTCCATCCCCAAAGGAGAGCATCATCCTGCAACCTCACCCAGAGAAATCACACTCACACAAGGTGCTTGTGTGTTATGTGGGACAGTTTGGGACCAGAATAACTTCCCCTCCTGGCTGATCAGCGTGTGAATAAATCACACATGGACAAAAATAACCTCCGGACGTTTTTTGACTCCTTCCTACAAAACAGTCTTGGGGGGGGGATTCCTGAAGGAAGCCAAGGTTGAGTCAGTACAACTGCCAGACACTGAATTACAGGGCAGATTAAGTGGATTAAGGATTTTGTACAAGCCCATCTTTCCCCCCTGCAGCCCCTGAATGTCTGCACAGGCACCAGGCACCACCCCCCAGCCTGTTTAACTCAAGACAAGAGCCTGAGATCAGGTTTATGCCACCTGTGTAAACACCTCAGCACGGCTGGAAACACCTTCCCAAGTTTGGAAGCCAAGAAGGCCAGGCTTTGGCTCAGAGGATCCATTTGTGGATTCACTGCACTACTGAGACTCTGGAAAGGTGGGAGTTGGGCTGGCAGTGAGGCTGAACATCCCTTTTCCTCAGGCTCCAGCCACCCATTGCACAGCCCAGTTCCTGCCTCTGGACCCCCCGGGAATGCTGCAGTGCATTCCTCCTGTCCCAGCACATCACCCACACCAGGAATTACACCAGCCAGAGATGGAATCTCACCAGGAATTACAGAGAAAATTCATTTCTACCAGGAAAGGGTGGAAAGGACCTTTAAATCCATGCAGCTGGTGGCTGGGCAGCGATTCCGGGCGGGGGTCCCTTCCCTGAGCGCCATCCCTGCCCGCCCATGGATGCTCTCCCCTCCGGAAGGCTGACTGGAGCGTCCAGGCAGGAAGAGCCTCATTCCCTGCTGCACATCCCCGCGGCTCCGCGCTCGCTATTTAAAGAACTCGGCCGCCCCTGTGCGCGTCTCACCTCCCCACGGAGCAGCTGGGCCCGTGCCCTGGCATTTCCCTGGCATTCCCTGGCATTCCCTGGCATGGCACTGCCTGCGGGACCACTGCAGGCTGCCCGTCTCCCCTGCAGCCTCCAGCAAAATTCCCTGGGAACTGCCCTCTCCTGGAAACCGCTCGGCACGGACAGGAGGATGGGGAGCTGAGCTCTCTCATCCGCCACTTGTTTTCTCCGTGGTTTTTTTTTTATTTTTTTGGATGCAATTAAAGGCAGCCACCCAGCCGGCACCTCCTCGCGCCTGCGAAGAGAAGCGTGGCAGGAGCTGAAAAAAAATAATCTGCATTTCAGATCCGTTCCAGCCTTGTCAGTCCTGCAGGATTACAGCGCCGGAGAAGCGACCCACGAGCTGCTTTGGAACACCAGGGTGAGGATTCAGGGAAGGAAGGGCGATGTGGAGGACACGGGGTCAGTCCCCTCCTGGCCAGTGGCTTCGAGCTCTGGTTTTTGGGGAAGGTTTGACACCCAGCTCTCAGATGCTCCTGTGGGATGGGAGTTGCTGCCCTGGCAGTGCCAGGGGCTGAGGGGCAGCAGGGCTGCTCCAGGCTCAGCTTGGCACAAAAATGAGAGAGAGATGAGCACACGCTCCATTCAGAGAATCCTGGACTGGTTTGGGATGGAAGGGCCTTAAAGACCATCCAGTCCCACCCCCTGCCATGGGCAGGGACACCTTCCACTATCCCAGGTTGCTCCAACCTGTCCTTGGACACTTCCAGGGATGGGGCAGCCACAGCTTCTCTGGGCACCCTGTGCCAGGGCCCCCCCAGCCTCACAGGGAAGGATTTCTCCCTAACATCTAACCTAAGTCTCTCCTCTGTCAGTGTGAACCCATTCTCCTTGTCCTGTCACTGCAGTTCCTGATGGAGGATCCCTCTCCAGTTTCCATGCAGCCCCTTCAGATCCTGGAAGGGCCTGGGAGGTCTCCACACAATCTTCTGTCCTCCAGGCTGAACAGCCCCAACTTTCCCAGCCTGACTCCTCAGGGCATCCTCACCCTGAACCAGAGGCTTTTACCACGTGCCCACAAGGGTTTAACCTGCTTGAGCAGAGCACAGACAGAAGCAAAATCCAATTATAGCAGCACCACTTTGTCAGGCAAAGAGCCTTGAACCATTTTCCACGACTTGTGCTCCACATGGGCCCCAGCACAGGCCTGTCCCCCCAACACTGCAGTTGTTTCATGTGATATTTTCCTTTCCTCCCTCCCAAATGCCAACCCGTGTGAACACACCCACACGGGCACCCACCTCCTGCCAGCCTTTTGGCATCGCCTGCTCACACAGGAGGCCTTTGAGCACTGAAAGCTCCCAACCACATCCCTCAGGAGCCTGGCCAGGGCTGGGACCCACCTGCAGAGCCCACCCAGAGCCCTCAGCCTCGGGCAGATCCATCACCCCACACCCGGTGCTTGGCATTTCACACAAATCATCCCTAAAGTGCAGGGTTGTTTCTCTGAGGGGCAGGCTGGGCAATGGATCCAACATCCTTGTCCTCCAGTTAATATCCCAGAGACCTCCCAGTGCACTTTTGGGAGGCATCTGGGAAACCTCGGGCTCACCAAAGTATTCCTTAGGAGGTAATTAATTGTAAATTAAGGTTGCAAGGTTTGACGAAGGATCCAGTATCCTCCTGCTTTGCTGGAAAGCCTGAAATGGCACTGCCCAGGCAGGGCATGGACACTCAGGCTGAAGTCACTCCCTGTCCCCAGAGTGGAGCCCTCCAGAAGTATTTCCAGTCGGCACCAGTTTGGGTTCAGCACCCTCTGAGGCTCCAGGGCTGCCTCCCCCAACTTTAGAGTGAACTCCCACCTCCACCACGGTGTCAAGGCTCTTTCCCAGCACTGACTCACAGCCAGAGCATCCCCATCAACTCACACTCAGCCTCCTCCTCCTCACACCATCCCTGTCCCCACCCCCTGCACCCTGGTGGGAGCTGCCTGAAAGGACAAGGCTTGAAAATAGACCCCTCAAAAGATACAGATGAGGAGGGTTTCAGGATGATTTTTAATCCTTGTGCTTTCTGAGACAACTGAGACAGGCAGGAACCCATATCTGCAGCAGGTTCAGTCCCTCTTTAGCTGCTGGTGGCCACCAAGGCGCAGCTGGACTGAGCCCCTGGCGCAGAGCAAGACCCGCTCACCACAAAGGCAGAAAACTGCACAGAGAGGGATGAGATGTTTAATCCCACAGCTGCCAAGCCCCAGCTGAGCTGGTCACTCCAGAAAGCCAGATCTGTCCATCACTCCCACTACTGGTGTCTCAGGAACCTGCCAGTTTAGAGGCTCCCCCACCCTCCTGCTGGTGACACAGGTCGTGGACAATCTCTGGGAAACACCTCCTGGAAAAGAGATGCAGGAGGAGCCAACACCAAGGCTGGGAAGGCATCCGTGCCCCTGAGCACCGCTGGGTGCCAGGGACACGCAGCAGAGACCTGTGCTGGTGCCTCCCTGACAAATCTCCAGGGAAATCCCAGAGATCAGTCCTTTTTCCCAACCAGTGATGTCCCTAAGGGCAAAGATACCCAAGACTCCATCAGAGACACAAAGACACCAACTTTCCATCTCCTTTAAAGCCTGTCCAGCATCACAACCATGAAAGTCCCAAACCACACAGGCACGTTCATCCAGGTCCCAAACTGCAGCTCACACCTCACCTCTGGCCCACTCACACTCACAGAGCAGCTTGGTGGTATCAAACCCACCAGGAGAACCTCATTCCAGCATCCAGCAGACGGTGGCAAACGAGCTTAAACAAACACTTGCCAACCCTGACTTGGCCAAAACCAGGGCGTCCCCAGAAGGGTTTGCAGAGCTTTAACAAAACCCAGCTCCCTAAGCCAATTGCTCTTATAATGGTGCAATTTAGGGGATAAACAAGCCCTTAAAGGCTGGTTGTTCAGGAGAAAACCGTGGTGTCTGGAGGCAGCTTGCCATGGCTGACAGAGGATGTGAGCACAGCTGGAGGTGGCCGAGCTGCCCAGAGGCTCCCAGTGCTGGTCCAGCCCTGGGCACAGTGGCCAATGTCCCGGCTGGAGCAGCTCGGTGAACATCTGCCCAGGTCCGAGCTGGAGCAGCTTGGCAGGCATTTCCCTGGTGCTGAGCTCCAGCAGCATCTGTCTGGCAGCAGCCCCACGAGCGGGTCCAGCCCGGAGCTGGTGCCAGGCAGATGCTCAGTGGGGCTGACACGGCCCAGAGCTCGGCACTGGGTGGATGCTGGAGGGCTGGAACAGCACTGAGGGAGCGGGGAGGATACACTGGGAAATCAGAGGAGCAGGAGAAGCCCAGGGGAGGATCAGGCTCACCAGCATTCCTGCCCTCCTCTAAGCGTAAGGTGGAAGCTGGCAGGGAGGGGGTGCAAGGGGACAGCTTGGGAACATGTTGGGGGGCTGCCAGGGGCAGAGAGCAGCTGAGAATCAAGGAGCCCCTTCCTCCTCGCTCCTGGGTTACAGGAATCACTGCCCTCCCCCCACATCATGCAGCCTCGGGGGGGTGGATGTGCCCACCCCTCACCTCCCCTGCCCGCACAGCCAGCAGGGATGGGGCAGCACATCTGCCTGGCTCTGCCCCCGGTCCGGGCCCAGCAGACTGGGGGGGACATTATCCCTTGGCTCAGATGAGCAGCCTGGGGGTAACGTGGGGCCACAGCAAGTGCCCCCCCAGCCCAGCTCGGGGTCAGGATGACAATCCCCAGCTCAGATTCAACCCGAGGGAAACAGGAACAGCACACCCGGCTCAGGCACCCCCTCCGAGGGGTAACGGGGTGGGAGACAAAGCCCCCCTGGAATGAGCCAGTCCCTCCCGGGGGGGCAGAGCATCCCCCGGGGCACGGCAGGCTGAGCATCCCCGGCCCCACCCGGGGGGCAATGGGGAGCATCCCCTTGTGGAGGGAGAGCAGAGCACCCTCGGGGGGAGGGTAAAAGGGTTGAGACCCCCGAGTCCAACACCACTGGGGGGGAGCAGAGCGTCCCTTCGCAGGGGAACACGGCATCCCCATAGGGAGGCTAAAAGGGCAGAGCTCCCCGAGTCCGGCCCCACAGAGGGGGCTGAGCATCCCACGTGAGGGACAGAGAATTCCTTCGGGGGGAGCCGAGCATTCCCGGGGGGAGGCAATAAGGGTAGAGCCCCCCGCGTCCAACACCAGTGGGGGGGCAGAGCATCCCTTCGCGGGGGGAGCAGATCATCCACAGTAGCAGGCAATACGGGTAGAGCCCCCGAGTCCAGCCCCACGGCGAGGGGCTGAGCATCCCCACAGGGTACCGGAGCATCCCCACAGGGTACCAGAGCATCCCCACAGGGTACCGGAGCATCCCTGCGGGGACGCTGAAAAGGGAGAACCATCCGGGTCCAGCCCCGCCGGGGGGGGCTGAGCATCCCCCGCCCGGCCCCACTGGGGGTNCTGGGGGGGCCGGGGGTGCGGGGGGGTCAGGGCAGGATTTGGGGTCAGGTGTCCTCCTGGAGGTGGGAAGCTCCTTCGGGGGCAGGATCCCACCTGGAAAGGGAAGGAACCCCCGTGGGAGGACGGAAAACTCGGGGAGGGGCAGGAATCCCCCCAGGGGGAACATGGCAGGAACCTCCTTGGGGAGTAGGAACACCCCTGGGAAGGGAAGGAAACCCCCCTTAGCGGGGTGGGGGCAGGAATCCCCCAAGGAGGAACTCTCCTTGCAGGCAGGAACCTCCTTGAGGGATAAGATTCCCCCTGGGGAGGCAGGATACACCCTGGGAAGGGAAGGAATGCCCTTGGAGGATGGAAAACTCGGAAGGGGGCAGGAGTCCCTCTGTGGGAGCACCAAACTATCTTGGGGGGCAGGTTTCCCCCTGGAGTAGCAGAGCAGGAATCCCTCTGGGATGGGCAGAGAACTCTGGGGGGGGGGCTGGAATGGGGTTTAGAAGCCCCCATGGGAATGGGATTCCCCCAAGGGTCTCATCCAGCCCCCGAGGGAGGGAGGCAGGAGCAGCCCTGGGCTGTGGGGTGTCCCAGTCCTGAGGGCCCTGTTCCCCAGCTGTGGAGACCCCCAAATGTGGGGAGCAGGGAGGGGGCCAGGCAGTGAACCCCAGACTCTCCCACCCTGTGAGCCATGGGGGGCACAAGATGTGTCACCCCTCCTAATTTCAGGATGGGCGAGGCTGGACCACCAACCTTGGCTCCCCTCGGACATTGTCCCACACCCTAAATGGGATTTGGGACGGGGGGGCCCATGAACTGCAGCTGGAGCAGCCAGAGGGCCAACCCACTCCACCCCCCTGCCCAGCGCAGGGGCATCGTTAATGAACCAGTAATTTGGGAGCCCTGAAAGCACAGGATGCTGCCCCTGCCCTGGCACAGCCATTGGCATCCCCTGGCAGCAACTATGAGTAGGATGGTCCAAGGAAAATATTTTTGAGTACCAAAGAGGGGAGTTCAGCCATCAGCACCAGGGTCGGGTTTATTAACTGCCGCTCCTCTTAATTTGTACCCATTGCTTTAAGAACAGATGGATTAGGAATAGCCCTTCTGTCAAGGAATGGCCTTTGCTGCCTGGGAAGATCAGAAGTTTTCTCAATCAAATGTGTTCCTTGCTGATAAAATGCTCTTTGTGTATTTAAGAAATGCTGAGGGAAAGAAATATGGTCAGGAAGGGAGGTTATAGACACTGTCAGCTCCTGCCCGTGCCTGGGAAGCAGAAAAAGGTGGATTTCTCCATATTCCATTATCTGGCTCCAGGGAGGCACAAGAGCTGACACCACAGCCCTGAAAGCAGCTCGCTGTGGTCCAGATCCTCTCCTGAGGTGGAGTAGGGAAGGAGCACAGGTGGGAAATGCAGCACACTGGGGTGTTCCCAGAATCCCAGAGTTGGAAGGGACCCCCAAGGACCATGGAGTCCAACCCTCAGCCCTGCACAGGCCCAGCCCCAAGAGTCCCCCCTGTCCCAGAGGATCATCCCACTCCTCCTGGAGCTCTGGCAGCCTTGGGGCTGTGCCCACTGCCCTGGGGAGCCTGGGCAGTGCCCACCCACCCTGTGGGCAAAGCACAACCTGGTGCTGAGCTCCAACCTCCCCCTGCCCTGACACAACTCCAGCCATTCCCAGCTCCTGGCCCCGGTCCCCCCAGAGAACAGCAGGACACGGCTGTGCTTTCCTGCCATCATGTAGATCCCAAAGGAGGGGAGCAGGACCCCACCACCCTCCCAGCTGGGACCCCCAGGGCTGGGCAGGACTCCCAACCATCTCTGATGGTGCCCAAATCCCTGTGTGAGCAGGATTCAGGTGCTCAGGGGGACATAGACCCCAAAATTACCAAAATCACTGTCAGACTCTGGGCTGCTGCTCCCATTTTCCCATTGCAGATCCTCTTGCATCAATCCCTCCCTCAGGAATGTGGAATCACTCCTTCAACAAGCTGCGAGCACCCAATTCAGCCCTAAAAAACAGTGAGTGCAGTTTACAGCTGGTGACCACTGACTACTGCACTTGTGGGCGAGGTGCTCCCACCATGGAGGTGTGGGGGGCACTGGGAGCCACTGGTGTGGGCTGTGCTCCCGGGTACTGGTCAGTGGGTGTCTACTGGGAGGGGATGGATCAGCCAGGGCACCCCAGGGTGGTGGCAAACACTCAGGGGTGGAGGCACAGCCAGAGCTGGGGAGGGGGTCCATGCAAGCATTGGGGCTGGGGAAGTGTATCGGGGGCTGTGGGTGCAGGAATGTTACTGGGAAGGGTGATTGCCTCAGAGCGCCTTGAACTGGGAGGACTGGGGGTACTGTGTGAGTACATCAGAGATCCTTGTTACTGGGAGAGGGGCAGGCACAGTTACCTGAGAAGCCCTTGTTACTGGGAAGATTGGGAAAGGGCAATTATCTCAGAGTTCCTCATTAGTGGGAGGACTGGAGGGGGGGTCACGATCACCCCAGGGGCCCTTTTTACTGGGAGGATTTGAGGGGAGGGAGCAGTTGCCTCAGAGACCCTCACTACTGGGAGGATGAGGGGGGCAATTACCTCAAGTGCCCTCCTTGCTGCAAGGGGTCAGTTACCTCAGAGATCCTCCTTACTGGGGTGACTGGGAAGGGAAAATATCCCAGAGCCCCTCATTCCTGGCAGGACCGGAGGGTGAAGGGGGGCACAATTACCTCAGGGGCCCTCATTACTGGGAGGACTTGGGGTCTCATTACCTCAGAGGTCTGTATTCTTGAGAGAACTGGGGACCCAGTTACTCAGAGGCCCTCGTTACTGGGAGCACTGGCGAGCCAACATAGAGCTCTTTTTAGCTGGGAGGATGTGGGATGGGGCTCAGTTACCTCGGGAACCCTCAGTACTGGGAGAACATGGGGTAGGGGAGAATCCCTCAAGAATCCCCCTTACTGGGTGGGAGCAATTACCTCACAGCCCCCCATTTCTGGGGGAATCCCCACAGACCTTCCCATTACTGGGAGGACTGGGGGGAAGGCAAGAGGATTGGGGTGGAATGGAATCCCCTCAGGGACCCCCATTACTGGGGGGGCAGTTACTTCACAGATCTTCCTTACTTGGGGGGGATCCCCTCAGTACTGGGCATACTGGGAGGTGGGATCCCTTCACAGATCCTTATTACTGGGGGGGTCCCCTCAGGGGTCCCCGTTACTGGAAGGACTGGGTGGAGAGGAAACCCCTCAAGGATCCTGATTACTGGGGGGGATCCCTCAGGCCACCCAGTTACTCGGAAGATTGGGAAGGGGGGTATCCCCTTAGGGACTCTTGTTACTGGGAGGACTGGGAAGGGGGGAAACCCCTCAGGGATCCCCCTTACTGGGGGAAATCCCCTCAGTGACCCTCAGTACTGGGCGTACTGGAGGGGAAAACTTTTTAGGCCCCTCCTTACTGGGAGGACTGGGGAAGAGAAAGGGAATGCCCTCAGGGATCCTCAGTACTGGGAGGGGGCAGTATTCCACAGATCCTCATTACTGGGAGGGATCCCCTCGGTGTCCCCGTTACTGGGAGCTCTGAGGGGCAGGAACCCTTAAAGCATTCTCGTTACTGGGGGGAATCCCCTCAGGCCTCCCGGTTACTGGGAAGACTGGGGGGGGGTATCCCCTCAGGGACCCTCAGTACTGGGAGGGGGCGGTTATTTCACAGATCCCTATTACTGGGGGGGATCCCCGTTACTGGGAGCACTGGGAAGGGGGAATCCTCAGTACTGGGAGTACTGGCGGGGGACATTTTCTAGGCCTCCCCGTGCTGTGCGGACTTGAGGGGCCGAAGGGAATCCCCTCGCGGCCCCCGCTCCCGGGAGGGGCCGTTTCCCCACAGCCCCCGGTCCCGGAGCCCCGCGGTTCCGTCCCCCCCGCCCGTGATGTCAGAGCCGCGCGGCGCNGCTCGGCCCTGCCGGCCCGTGCTGCCCGCAGAGAAGGGCCCGGGCCCGCGTTAGGCCCTGCGGGAGGTGGCGGGGCCTGGGCTTGGCCTGGGTGAGGCGGATGAAGGGAAAGAGGATGGTCCGGGCTCAGGCGGGAGATGAGCCCGGTCCCCTCGGGCGGGCGGAGGGAGTGTGTCCGGCGGGGGATCTGGCGCGGTGTGTGGGAATGAGAACTCGGCCTGTGAAGGAGCCTGGGAGGGGAGGATCGGCCAGGCTTGAGTTAGGCGGTGTCTGAGGGGGGTTCTGGGCTTTGGCGCTGGTTGGGGTGGGGGGAGAGGGAGATTTACTCTGGTCTGGGCAGGGGGTGGGTGCCCTGGGCCTGTTGGACTGGTTTGCTGGGGACCCCTGGCCTGCACCTCTGCTGAGGCTCATCTTCCTGCTCGGCATCTCCTGCTGGAGCCCCGGGCTGTCCCCATCGCGGCTCTTGGCCCTTCTCTCCCCTCCCCATAATCCATAATCCCCCTGACCCCCGTGTCCCACTCCACAGTGACGGTGGCAGATTATGCCAACTCAGACCCAGCTGTTGTCAAGTCTGGACGGGTGAAGAAAGCTGTGGCCAACGCAGTGCAGCAGGAAGGTGAGTGTGCACTGGGGCTCCTGCTGGTCTCTGCTTAACGTGGGAAACTCCCCTTCCTTAACCTGAGAAAAACCGTGTCGGTTTGTGCTGAAAATGAGCCTGTGCTGCTCTGCAGAATCAAGTGTTGAGGGCTTACACAGTAGGTTTTGTAGGAAGCCAGTAGGAATTGCTGAGTCTTTGTTAGTGCCTGAAATAGAAAGGCTTGGGTGGCATCTGCTGCTTGAAGCAGAAAATAACGTGATAAAGGTCTTTATTGCTTGATTATCTCAGATAAAACTGTTGGTAACTTAATTAGCAGGTGAATTTCTCTGCAGTGGCCATAAGGTTATGATAGTTCTGCAAAAATGTGCTGCAAGGAGGTCTGGGGAGGGTGTTGCTGTTTCTTTGTGAACTGTGTAAACAAGGAGTTTCCCCAAAAAGTATTGCAGTGTTTTGTAATTTACTTCCTCCTCTGCTGGAACCTTTCTGAACCAACACACCCCATTTGCTTCAGAAACGTTAATGTTTAGGTCTTGCCTCTGGTGACACATGTTGGAGGGGGATGTTGTGTTGACAGTGATCGCTGAAATCTTCCTATAGAGAAACCCTTGGTGAAATCTTGCATGTTGAAAGAAAATCTGCCCTTTGCATGAGCTCCTGTGATGTTGGTGAAGATCCCTTTTAGCTGCTGCTTTTCAAGCTTTTAAGATCATCGCCCTCTTTTGTTGCCTCCTTTGTTATGGGCTTGGGGCTTCTCTCTCCCCATTCCCTGCCCTGCTCACCCCTCTGGATTCTCTCTGAGGCAAAGCCCTGCACCTCAGCATCCAGCTGCTGCTTCTTCCTCCCTGCATCCCGCATCACCCTCTCCTAAAATCCTGCCCTGTTCCCGCTCACCTCCACACCACCCTCATGACTCCAGCTCCCAGCAGCTCCCTGCCCACCCTTCTCCCAGGTCTTTGCAGTGCAGTCTCGGGGGGTTTCCCCTCTGGATTCGGGGATCCTCGGGATCTCTCCTCCCCTGGGCTGTGCCCCAGCCTTATCTGGTGCAGCCATGACCTGCTGCAGCCTTATCTGGCACAGCCTGTGGGGACACGTGCCACGAGTGGGGACAGGAGTCTGTCCCGGGAGCTGCAGCCTTTGGCCTCCCTGCCCTCCTGGATCCTGGCTCAGAGGGAACATCCAGCTGGGTGTGGCTGCCTGGGAGCTTCCCACTGGGAGCTTCCCACTGGGAGCCTCACCAGGATGGGACCGAGGGCCGGGGGAATTTTCCTGAGCTTCTTTCCTCCCCATCCTGACCCCAGGAGGGGAAGGATTGTAACAGTGAGGTGAGGAGAGGGTGCTCTGCAGGGCTGCAGTGCAGCCCAATTAATTGTTCAATAATGGACTTGTGTTGTTGACTCAGAGGTTGATTTTTCCTTCGCAGGGTGTGGGGGGTTCTTTTTCTAAACCCTTCTCTGGGTCTCTCACAGTTTTGTCCTCTCTTGCTTGGCTGTATCTGATGTCACAACTCACTGCCGTTCGTGTTGCCTCTGTTTCTCTCTCTCTTTGCTTATAAAAGGTCACACGGCAGTGCAGTTTTCCCCACATGGTTTTCCCCACTGCCATGGATGCATCCAGATGCCCTGGATTCATCCAGTTTACAGAGCAAACTGTGCAAAGCCAGGTGGGACTGGTTTAGCAGAGCACTGAAGGTGTCTCTAGTCAGAGTCAAGCTCTGTCTTACCATTTTGAAACCTTGTTTGGGGGTTAAAAATTAGAATATCTCTCACCTGAATTTATTTATGATCAGTCTCTTGTTGTAGTTGTTGTGTTATATTTTTTCTGTTCCTCTGCCCCTGTGATTCAAACAGCACATCTGGCTCTGCAGTGACAGTGCCTGGGATGTACAAAACCTTCCCGGGCTGTGGATTGAGCTGGGGCAGGAAATCTCCGGCAGTGACACGGGCAGGAGCCTGTTGGTAGCAGAGCTGCTCTTCCCCCAGCACGTCGGGTTGAAGTTCAGCGATGCTGTGAATGTGACAGCAGGGTGTTGGGACAGTGCTGGAACGTAGGGCCACACCTTTCCTTTGCCAAGACAGTCAGCACTGACTCACGTGTGGTTTTTCTTTGCCCTAACGAGCCCCCAGTTTATAGATCAAATTTTAAAAAGAATATTTCTGAACAGGGATATGTCTAAACATGCCCCCAGAGGCAGGAAAAAACCCAAATCCTAAACAAACCCCAGCTGGCTCAACTTGCTGTTTTCCTCTTGAGGCCAGAGTCCTTCCCTTCACTAAATGCCCGGGTTAGTGGAGCTCCTGTGTGCTCGGCACCGGGTTGTTTCATCGGTGTGTGGTGTGTCATCAGCCCCAGGATGTGTTTGTCCTGCTGGGAACGGGGTGTGTCTCCCGTGTGCTCATCCAGCAGTTCCAGAGTAGGTGGTGGCTCCAGCAGGGAGCCCTGCTGTGCAGGGGAGCCACTTACCCCCGCGGAAAGAGCCTGTTGTTTTATTCAGAATTGTAAATACCTTCAGCCAAACCAGTGGGATCTGCATAATGTGCTGCTAATCATCCTCATTGTTCATTCTTTGAAACGAGAAGCCGAATAATTACGTTTCCAATTCACTCACCTCTGCTAATCTTTCCCTGACAAGGTAATCCTTGAGCCCAGGATTTACGTGCTTGTGTCACTCAGCAGAAAGCTTTAAGGCGGTGCTTCCACTGAAGGGTCTCCTGAACTTGGATCACCTTTTCCTCTCTGCTCTTGGACTTACTGTGTGGTTTGTCATTCCAGTAAAATCCCTGTGCGGTTTGGAAGCTTCCTGTGTCCCTGCCGAGGAAGTTCTGTCCGTGTCGGGAGAGTCCTGTGACAGCAGCGATGAGATGGACACGAAGGAGAGCGTTCCTGCCTCGAGGAAAAAGAAGAGCAAAAGGCACAAAGGTGTGGGCACAGCTCTGCCGGGGCTCCTGCAGCATCTCCTGATGGGAATGCTTGGGATTTCCGGGCTGCCCTCGGGGCGTTCTGTGCCCTGTGTGAGCACCGAGAAATGCCCAGGGTTCAGTGGCCTGTAAATCTCCTGGCACTCGGTCAGGGGTGTTGTGTTTGCACAAAGGCAGAGCCTGGGGCATGAAATCCAAGCCTGAGAGTTTGTTTTCAGTAAATATCTCTAAACCTTGGAAAACAAACACTGCTTTTCCAAAGAGTTGTGAAACTTTGCTTCCCTGACTTGTGTTGGTGACAGCAGGTTTGCTTTGGGGAGGAAACGCTCCTGTCCACGGTGCAGTTGTTGGCAAAATACAAGCTCTGTTTGCAGGGTGTTTACAAGGCTGTGGTTTGTTACAACTGAGTTGGGAGGGCTCTTTTTCAAAGTGCATTTGATCCTGTTGGCATCGCAGTACATTAATTGCAGGGAGATGTATCCCTCTGCATTTACACTTTGTGCAGCTCCATTTGCAGCACCGGGTAAATCACAAACAGCTCTGCTGCACTGGAACCCTGCAGGAATTTTTAACAAGTTGCTTTCAGGCTGAGAAACCAATTTTGACTGATTTTCTTGAGCTTAATACTGATTTATGTAGCACATGAACATCCACCACAGACTGCAGGTGCACAGCACTGGCTGGGGAGGAGTTTAAAAGAGTTTAACCTCTTTTATTAACACATCCTTCAGCATCCTGGCAAAATAACATCTGAGTGGAGTTGTGAGTGTGGACAGACAGTTTGGTGGCTCCTTGAGGCCGAGCTGAAGCAGCAGGGTGGGTGTTGTGGGTGTGCCTGCCATAAACCTGAAGGGCTGTGGGGATGTGATCAAGTCCAGAGCTTTCTTTGACAATTATGACACGAGGATAAAGAACTTGCCTTCCTTATTCACCTGCTGTCTCAGGGTTAGGTCTGGCACCCTGAAAGCTGCCAAACACCTGCTCTGTGGCACAGACCTCAGAGCATCCTCTCCTGTCAGGAAAAGCTGTGTACAAGTTCACTGAGTATAAGTTGTGTTTTCTTTCTCTTAACATTCCTAATGCTCACTGTTGTTCAGCTATTTATATTCTTTAAAGGTATTTTTTCTCCCAAAGTTGGAGTGGTGACTGTGCAAAAACGTGTGGTGTAAACTTAAACCACAGGAATGAAAGGAGTGTGTGAACTCAGTTCTGGCTGAGCAGTTCTGACACCTCTGAGAGCAAGAACAGGCCAATCTGTTCATCTGAATTGGAAGAAAGTTTCACATCCAAGAAGCTTTAATGAAATTAGAGATTGAAGAAAAGCAGCTGGTTGCAGCAGAGGAGAATTGCCTCCTCTCCCTGGCAGAGCTCCTGCAGAAATATTGTGACCACTTGAACAAAGTGTTGATGAGCTGGGCAGAGTATTCATGCTCAGGGACCTCCAGTGTGAGGCAGTTTTGGTGACCTGTTAAATGAGCAGCTTTGAGTAAAAATGCAGGAGTTTGTCTCTCTTACATTGAGGTGCCTCTTTATTTGCCACCCAGTTTTTATTTCTCCACTTGAGTGGGACAGTTCAGCTGTGAAAGCGTCAGGCATCAAAACAGGCTCCACAAATGCTCTGGGGTTTCCATCCTTGGGCACAGTCAGAACTCAGTGGGACAAGATCCTGAACAAAATGATCTAATTCCACCTGCTTTGAGCTGGGCTGTTGGATTAGAAGCCTCCAGAGGACCCTTTCAGCCTGAGTGACTCTGGAATCTGCCCCTTTACCCAGGGATAACCCTGGCAGGTACCCAGCAAAGGAGGTGTCCTGGAAACAGTGACACTGCAGTCTGTGTGTGTGTGTGCACAGTTCATCTGCTCACCCCGTGCTACCAGGAGTAAAGCACTTGTAGAAGTGCCTTGGGGCAGAGGGGATTTCCCCCACTAACACCCTTTGTTGTGTTTAGAAGACGCTGATGGGGGAGGTGGAGAGGAATATCCCATCGACATCTGGCTGCTCTTGGCTTCCTACATTCGCCCTGAAGACATTGTCAGGTTTTCTCTGATCTGCAAGAAAGCCTGGACTGTGACTTGCACTGCTGCCTTTTGGACCAGACTCTACAGAAGGTGAGACCCTACTGAGTTTTTGAACTGTTGGTAGGAGGTTGCAGCAGGGAGCAGCTCCCTGCAGAGCTGGAAATAAGGGAATAATTCCCTGCAGGCCAAGGCTCTGTGTTTGTGTATTGACACGGTGATGTGGGCTTTGTTGTGGAGTGTTCTCCTACAAAGACAGGCTGAGAGAGCTGGAGGTGTTCAGCCTGAGGAAGAGAAGGATCTGGGAAGATCTCCCTGTGGCCTTCCAGTACCTTAAAGTGGGTTAGGAAAAGGAGGGAGAGTGGTGGGACAAAGGGAATGGCTTCCCACTGCCAGGGGGAAATTGGGAAGAAATTTTTTACCCAGAGGGGGGGGAGGCCCTGGCACAGGGTGCCCAGGGAAACTGTGGCTGCCCCATCCCTGGAAGTGTCCCAGGCCAGGTTGGGATAGTGGAAGGTGTCCCTGCCCATGGCAGGGGGTGGGACAAGATGAGCTTGAAGACCCATTCCAATCCAAACCATTCCATGATTGTAATATTACATCTGTTTTGTGTCTGGACATGGATCTGTGTGGTGTTTAGCTGTATATTCCCTATAAAATCTCAGAGCATGCCCTGCTTTGCTGCTTGCCATGGCCCAACACCTGTGTGTGTGTAAAGCCCTCCAGGGGTTTACAGTCAGAGCTGTTGCCTTGGTGGAAGGCAAACATCACTGATGGGCAACTGGCCCTGCCTTGAGCTCTGGTCACAGCCACCTTCCTGGAATTAGGGTGACCTGAGAGGAACAAAGGCATTTGGGAGCTGTACAGTGGCAGGAATAAGTTACAAATAAAGTCAGAAGGGCAAAGAGGTGGTCAGAACTTGAAACAAATCCTTCTGTCCTGGTGCATGTCACTGGGACATTTCTTCAGGACAGAGCACTTCCTTTGCAGGAGGCACAGGCAGCACAGGGCAGCCATGGCCACCCTCACCTCGGGTTTTTAAGGAGACATTCCCCAGCAAAGGCTCCTTTGGGATCCAGTGATAGAATGGCCCTGGAGCACAGACACTGAGGGTGCCCAGGCAGTGCTCAGCTCTGCTGAGTCCCTGAGAACCTGCAGCAAACTGCAGCTAAATCCCTCTGGGCAAACTGTCTGCTAGGAATTATTGGGGAATTGTAGCACAGTATCACACAATCCCAGGATGTGCTGAGCTGGAAGGGACCCCCAAGGACCATGGAGTCCAACCCTCAGCCCTGCACAGCCCCAGCCCCAANTGTATGAGCTGGAATCCCGTGTGCTGTCAGGTGGAGCAGCACAGCTCCCCCAGGCCCTCAGCACTGACCAGAGGCCCCGTGCTCAGGCACATGCTGGGTTTTCTCCGGACACGGATCCCCCCCTGGCTGTCCCCGGTGTCCCTGCAGCTCACCCTGGGTTTGTCCCGTGCCAGGCACTACAGCCTGGACGCGTACCTGCCGCTGCGCCTGCGCCCCGAGTCCATGGAGAAGCTGCACTGCCTGCGGGCCTGTGTCATCCGCTCCCTGTACCACATGTACGAGCCCTTCGCCGCCCGAGTCTCCCGGAACCCGGCTATTCCTGACAGTACTCCCAGCACTTTAAAGAATTCCAGAGTAAGTGGGGTCACTGAGGAGTGGGGCGTGTCTGAGCTGTTGCTGTTTGGTTTGGTTTGTAGATGTGTAGGTGATGTGTGTCCGGTGGAGCTGGGGGGTGTGGGCTGGTCACTAACTCAGAGCAGGGGTCTGTAAAAGTGTGCTGGTTGCTGGTATCTGTTGAGTTGCTCTTTGGAGGAGCTCCTGCCTAAGCCCCAGCACAGCACCTGTGTGACAGTGGAAGGGCACTCGTTTCACTGGGTGTCAGGACTGCCAGGGATGTTTGCAGCTTTTCCCTCCTCTGAAAGGAGGCTCCACAGGGTCAGCTTTTATATCTTCTGCTTTACTCTGACACTGTCTGCCAGAGTACCTCCCTTCCCTGTACCAGGCACCTTTCGTGCTGCTTTCCTGCAGGTCATCCATGGTCTGGGTGAGGGAGGGCAGTGACAGGGTGGTGAGCATGGCAAAGGCTCTGCTTCAGGCTGCAAAGGGTTTGTCTCTGGTGTGGACAGGCAATTCCCTGTGCTATCCCAGCTTGGAGCAGTTGCATCATTCCTCTTTAATTGCTGTTGACCATTAACTCTGAAATGCCTCTGTGTCTGGTTTGGTTTGAACTTGACTGGCTGATACTTTGTGAGCAGCTTAAGCAACAATGTGAATTCTCCACCCTCCAAGGTCAGGTTTTTGGAGCCAAACTGGTGTGGGTTTGGTTCAGGAGTTGGACTTTCTTTTGCATTCAAAACAGAGTAGGTGACATCCCCCCTTTCTTCCTTCCTTCCTCTCCCTGGGTGGGGACTGGAAGGGCTCTGTCCAGGCCTCGGGAGCATCCAGCAGCACACAAGCAGGTGGTGCTGCAGCACAGGGAAAAGCACACAGGGCTCTTAGCTCTGCATCCAGAGCTCCTCGTTCTCTTTCTGAATCCCCACTTTGGGGTTCATCCTTCTTGAAGATTAAAAAGCCAAAAACATTTCAGAGAAATTCCAACTTAACTCCAGTGCCGAGCCCCACCTCCCAGCAGTGCTCGGGTGTGCAGTGACTGTCAGAGTGAGCACCGCCCTGAGGTGCTGGCAGGGCATTTGGGAAGGATTCACGTTGACATCATAACGGCTTTGGTGCCCACTGCTAGTGCTTCTCTACTAATGGTTTGAGGAACTTCTGTTAAGTGCAGCTTTTTATTGTTCAGCTTTTAAAAAAGGAAATTAAACGGTGGCGAGGCTTTGTCAGAGCAGATGTTTGACCTCAGCCTTGGAGCAGAAAGAGCCCCCCCGAGCTTGGCCTTGCTGTGCTACTGCACTGCAGGACTCTGAGCTGCGGCTGTGTGACTGTGCACGGGAATTCCTGGGCACAGAGGGCTTGGAGGAGGCTCTGCCACTGCCTCCCCACCTTCTGGCTTTCACGGGCTTTGGTTCTTCCTTCACGGGTCGTTACAACTAACGGCGACGCCTCCCTCAAGTGCATGTGGCAAGAGGAGAGCCCAGAGCCGGGTGTTATCCAATCCAGCTTTTCCTCTTTAATTTCCTTTTTTCTTTCCCTAGCCTAGCTTGAGTGGGACACTGGAGCCGTTATGGTGTCAGCAGAGGTGTTTGCCCTTTAAAGACACCCCGTAATTTTGGGCGGAGCACGGCGCGTCTGAAGGGCAGGACGGCTGAGCCGAGGACGACACCGTGTGCCCCTTAGGAGGTACTGACCTTTTGTGCTTCACTTTTGCCATGACCAAACGAGTCCAGGCTGCCTCTGCTCGTGAACCACAAATGCCACTGGGGCTGCACTTAACCTCGGCAGCATCCCCTGCTCACTCATTAAAATCTGGAGAAGGTTTTTAAATGGAAGTAAAACCTCCCTGTGTGTGTCTGAGCCTGACTCCACGTGGTTTTGGTGTTCACCTCGTGGAGGTTGTGGAGATAAAGGTCCTCTAAGGACTCTTGTTTCTGGAGTAGAGGGTCTTGGATCACCTGTAGTTCTGGTTTCAGAGCCCCCGTGGTGGAAGTTGGCTCTGCCTTTGTTTCATTTGTTTCATTCACTTAATTTCTGCCCTGGAGTGAACTGAAATGTGTGCTGTGCCAGCAGCCCAGGCAGGCCTTCTCCCTTCAGCAGACACTGTGGATCCCAGGGAGTTCTCTTCCCCCACACTGTTCCTTTCCCTGCTGACCCTGGTGGCAGATAAGCCCAGCCGTGGTGTGCTGGCATCTGTGCTGTGCAAAGGCTTTGGGGGGTGGCTGGACTCACTTCCCAGGCTCCTTCCTTTGCTCTTGAAGGCTGGTTGCTTCCACTGCCTGGCAGGCAGGGAATTTCCCTCCCCCAGTTTCCCCCAGGAGCTCTGCTGAGCCTCCTGCTCTGGAAGCAGTGCTGGCTGCTGGGATGAGCCTGTGGCCCACACGGTGCTGGGGTGTGTGTGTGAGAGGGCAGTGCTGGTCACCTCTGAGGCTGTTGGAGGCTGTTTTTTATTTCTGAACAAGGGCAGGAGGTTGGTCAGACTGTGCTGCCCTGGCAGTGGTTTTGTCCTCTGGGCAGTGCCAGGTGATGGCAGGGTTTGGCACCACAGTGCCTTAGGAACCTTCTCATCCATTGAGTCCAGTTTCCTGGGCTTTGCATTTCCCTCTGGAGCCTTTCCTTCTTGATCCTTACTCTGTTTTCAGTTGTTCCTCACTTTAATCTCGTTTGGAGCCCAGTTCAGTGGAGTTTCCTGGTGGGTGGAGGCAGTGGGTGAATCCACAGCACTGCTCCCTGCCTGTGGAGAGGGATATGGCACCACAGGATTGTCCTGTGTGACACAGCACTGGCTGGGTGTTGTATTCTCCAGTTGCACGAGGAGTTGGTCAACTTGAAACTGGGAGATCTAAACTGCTGAGAGGGTTCTTTGAACATAATTAATTTGAATAAATGGCTCCTAATTGCTCCTATGTAATTGTGTCTGTAATTGGGAGCCTTTTATGCCCTGCTAAAGCTTATTTAAAGTGGTGCCTCTAAGGGTTTAATAATTTTGTGTTTCTTTTTTCCACCTCAGTGTCTGCTTTTCTGGTGCAAAAAGATTGTAGGGAACAGACAAGAAGCAATGTGGGAATTCAACTTCAAGTTCAAAAAGCAGGTATGAAAGAGGAACCAGATTGGCTGTGACTTGTGTTTGAAGCACTAATGATTTTTCTGGGTGGTAGAAAGGGAGGTGGAACCTTTTTCTGCTTTCAGGCACTGAATGGAAGCTCTGATTCCCATGGTAAACCAAAGCACAGCCTGAAACTGCCCTCAGTTTTCAGTCTGTGTTACCAAGACATTTTTTGTTTCCTTTTTTGGTGTCCTTTCTCTGCTGTAAGATGTGGATCTTTTTTTACCCCAAATAATCTCATCTTTGGGTCTTTGCTACTGATCCAAACCAGATTGACTGTAGTGATCAAAATGCTGACCAAAGTCTGAAACTTCCTGCAAAGATTTCTCAGAGAACTGAGGAAAGCCACCACTGCCAGGGCAAACCTCCAGGAATGGGTCTTGGGAGAAGCTCCTGGTTTCAGGAAACCTTGGGAATTCTGCAGCTTTCCCCTCTAAAGGGAATGACCCTGCAAATTGCTCCTCCTGAGCAAAGACTTGTTGTTCCTGTAGCACTTTGCCCAGAGCTGGGGGTGGCTCAGTGAGTCTGTTTGCTTTGCAGTCCCCCAGGTTGAAGAGCAAGTGTTGCCAAGGTCTGCAGCCCCCCATCCAGTACGAGGAGGTGCACACCAACCCAGACCAGGACTGCTGCCTGCTCCAGATCACCACCTTCAACTTCATCTTCGTGCCAATCGTCATGGGCATGACCTTCACCCTGGTAAGGGGAGCTGCCACCCATGGCAGGGGGCTCTGGGGACAGGGGGGCACCTAAAGCCTGGAGTCTCCCGGGCTGGAAGGGACTCAGAAGGATCATTGAGTCCAGTTCCTGGCCCTGCACAAGGACAACCCCGGGAATCCCACCCAGTAAATCCCACTGCTCCATCAGCAAACCAGTTCTGAGAATGTTACAGTTAATGAACAGGAAATGCTGAGGGTCTCAGTTTAACTTCTCCATTTCCACCAGCTCTTCCTTGTTTGGTGCACTAAATACAGAGGATTTGGAGGATGTGCAGGGAGCTGTGGGAGTGCAGGGTTACATTGGTTACAACTGCAGCAGGAGAAGGAAATACCTCCTTATTGGCAGTAAATTCTGCAAGCTCTGAATGTGTGTTTGGTCCCTGATTTGGGAGGAAGAGCAGCTTTTGAACAAACTCCTGCAGGGCAGGAGTGCCCAGGCAAGGGGCAGCACGGGGGCAGTCAGGGCTTCAGGAGGGGCCTGTGCCCTGGGCAGGTTCACCGGGCATCACTGAGGAGTGGGACCTCAACTTCCAAACAGAGTGAGCCTGGAAGCAAGTGGCTGAGTCAGGGACCCCTAAAATTGTTTAGGAAAAGACCTCAAAGTCATCGAGTCCAACCATCCCCCAGCACTGCCGTGTTCACACCTGAACCACATCCCAAGTGCCACATCCACAGGCCTTGGGATGGTTATTCCAGGGATGGATGTTCCCCCTGCCCTGTGCCAGTGTTTCCCAACCCTTTAACAACCCTCACACCCCCAGCGTTCGCCGTCACCACCCAGGTTTGAACTCGGGGTGTCACTCAAATCCTCCACCCTGGGACCACCCAGGAGAAACCCTGGAGCTGTGGCAGAGCTCCCCCAGCTGTGCTGGTTTTCCTGAAGCCCCTCGTGGTCTCTTCTCTTGCAGTTCACCATCAACGTGAGCACCGACATGCGGCACCACCGCGTGCGCCTGGTGTTCCAGGACACCCCCCCGTGCAGTGGGAAGAAGCCCCGGCTGGAACAGGGGGTGCAGGTGGTGCTGGACCCCGTGCACAGCGTGAGGCTCCTGGATTGGTGGCACCCACAGTATCCCTTCTCCCCAAAAGCTTAGTGCTCTCCTGAGGCTGCGGCACCGGAGCTGAAGAGAATTCCTAGGAAGCAGGAAATCCTATTTTTATTTCTTAAAATAAATTCTGCAGTCTCCTTGCAAGTGGTTGAAGCTGCTGAGCTAGTTTGTATGTATATATAACTTCTGGTCAGTAATGGGCAGAGCTGAGTGTAAAGCAGAAACTATTTGTAAACACACTTTTATGTAAAATTTGACATTTTATGATTTGAAAGGAGCTCCCCTGGAACTGTTCATTTAAAATCCTTTTGGTGCTAATCAAAGTGGTCCTGTGTTCTGTTTGGGAAGAAGCAGGAGGTTTTACTTTCCAAGAACTTTCCCTCTACTTTCTGGAACAATTTACAAGCAAAATCCATGTGTTTTACTGCAGCAGGATCGTGTTCACCCACAGAGGGATATTTCAGTGACCAAAGCAGAAGTGATCAACAATAATGTTAATTCCCACAGATTAATTCCAACAGATCCGAGTTTAAGGAAAGGAAAAGGCACAAATGATCAAACAAAGGAATTATTTCAAAGAGGAGTCATAAGGCAGAAGTCTCTTGAATGCAAAGGTGCTCCAAGTTCCCACGCTGGTGTTTGTTCTTTGAAAAGAAGATGTAAACTTTTAAAATCAGAAGTTGCTTTTCAGAGAAGATAAACAGGGAGGGAGAGGAGCTGGAAGGGATAAACTAAAATAACCAAAGCAGTGCTGAAGGACTCCACTGTGTGTTTTCTGAGAGCAATGAGGAAGTGTTTCCTGCTGAAAGCCCACCAGCAATCACTGACCTGGCTTCTGAAATTCCTTTCTGTGAGGAAGAAGCAACCCTGAACCTTTGTGTGGCTCTGGGCTGGCAGAGAAGGGAGGGGGGCACAGGGCCTGCAGGGGGGCAGTGTGTGCCCAGGGTGGGGCTGGGGAGGTTTGCAGTGCAGGGGAGGGGACAGGAAGGTGAGCAGCAGTGCTCTGAGCTTTGCTGCCTGTTAATGATCAGCCTCTCAGTCCCAGTGAGTGAGCCTCTCACTCCTCCTGTCCCAGGCAGGAGTATCAGCACTTTTCCACATACAATGGGGAGTGAAGCCCCTGGAAGGAGAGGGAGTTCTGCCTGCTCAGTTTGGACTTGATGATCCTGTGGGTCCCTTCAAACTCAGAATATTCTGTGGTTCTGGTCCCCCATAGCCCTGGTGTAGCTGCCTGGGAGGAGTTTGTGCAGCTCTGTAAATCCCCCCAAGGACACCTGCCCCAGGCTTGGATGAGCTTTGGAGGCTCTTGGTGTTGCCTTCAAACACTCCCATCTGGGGCAGCTCCTGCCTCAGTTCCCCTCCTCCCTGCCCTGAACACCAGGGAACTTCTGGAACTGGATTGGCCCAAGTAGAAATTCAGGGCACCAAAAACGTGCTGTCACTGGGATCCTGGAGCAGCAGAGTCTGTGGGGCAGGAGGGGCTGCAGGGCCACATTCCATCCCAGGGCAGGGATCCATCCCTGTGAGGAGGAAGCTGCTCCAGGGCAATGGGGGACAACAATCCCCCTTCAGCCATGGGGTTAAATACCCCTGAGCTCGGGGGGGGCTCAGGCTGCCCAGCTCCCTCCTGCCTTGGCTGCTCACTGAGTTCTGACTGTGCTTCGAGGTGTTTTCTGTCACGTTCCCTGAGAACTCAGTCTTAGGCTGATGCCACCTCCTGTGCCTGGTGATTGCTGCTCGTGTGGAGGGTGGGAGCAGAGGTGTTTGTTCCCAGGATGGAGCAGCCTGGTGTCCATGTAAAGCTCTGCCCTCACCCTGGGGAGCTGCTCTGGGGACGAGAACAGCAGCCCAGGCCTTGTTCTGTGCAGACATCCTGGGGCTGGGTGTTCCTGCCTTCTGGAATATGTTCTGATCAGGCCTGTGGCATGTCCGGGATGTGCTCAGAGTTCCAGGGCAGAGGCACTTGGCAGCGCCCACCTCGGAATTCCTGAATTCCCTGGGCTGATCCCAGGGGTGCAGCCGGAGCGGATGGCACAGGCTGTGGTTGGGAAGCAGGTGGATGGGATGTTTCCTGCTGTTCAAATACAGATATTTCCAGAGGTGCCTCTCCCGTGGCAGCCTTTTTTTAGGCTGAAATGTCTAAAATGTAGAACGATTTTCAGCCTTTTCCTTTACAAACGCTGGGGTGAGCCCGGGGTTGGAGCTGTGCAGGGATCAGGGGCCTGTCCTGACCCCGTGGGGAGGCAGGGGAGTGGCAGGGGTGCTGTGGAGGTTGGGCTGTGGCAGTGCCCCTTCCTGCCTTACCCACAGCACCACAACCCGACCCCTGAGCTGAGGTTTGCTCAGTGACCCAGTGCCCCTGGCCAGACCTGAGCCCTGAGCACGGGGGGTTCCACCCCTGTCCCCCAGGCCCAGCCTCTCCTGGAACCTGCTTGCCAAAAAAATCCTGTGGTGTTCCCCAGGGGTGGGATGAGGCTGTGGCTCGGTGTGACAGTCACCCTTTTCTGCAGGACGTGGCTCAGAGGGTCCCTGCTGGTGTGGAAATGGAGCCCCAGTCTTCTCCCTCTTGCAGAGGCCCCTGTTCTACCCCTGCTTTGTCCTGCTCAGGCTCCTGAATAATGGAAGGGCTGTAAACAGATCCAGCCTGGCTCTGGTTTCCCAGGGGACACATGGAAGCTTGGCCCCCACCCTGAGCTCACCTCCCTGGCGGGGTCTGTGTCCAACAGGAGCTGAGCCAGGTAAGGGCTGTGGGTCCCCTCGTGCCTGTCCCACCCCAGTGCTCAGCTCCAGCCCAACTGGGGCAACTGGTCCTGCCCGGCCCCCTGAGCTGGGTCTGTCTCAGCCCCTCTCAGAACAGCCTTTGCACCTGGGGCTTCTCTTTCTTCTCCAGCTTGTTCCAAACACAAACAAAAAGGTGCCTTTTAGCCTCATTTCAGCCCCCTCCCTGTTCCTCCAGGCCAAATATTTTGGGTGTTGGGTCAGAGTGGGGTTTGTGGGTGGCTCTGGGTGCTGGGCCCTGGTTGTGCCACGGCCCTCAGGGAGGGGAGGGTTGGAAGGGCCCTTTTCCAACACCCCAAACACTGGGATCTGCTCCATAGCACAAGGGATGGGTGTGTGGGACCTGCTTGTGTCCCCGTGTGCCCCGGGGGGCTGTGTCCTGCACGTGGGGACCAAAGGGGGCTTGGTGGCTCTGCTGCCCTTGGCAGTGCTGGGTGTCCCCGTGTTCCTGTGCTGGGGTCACCTGGTGCACCCACGAGCACTGGGGACCCCTGGGCTGGATTAGGGACCCCAGGAATGCATTGGGAACCCCAGGGCTGCACTGGGGACCCTGGGGCTGCACTGGGGACCCCGGGGCTGCACTGGGGACCCCAGGGCTGTGTTTGGGACCCCGGGGCTGCACTGGGGACCCCAGGGCTGTGCTGGGGACCCCGGGGCTGTGTTGGGGACCCCAGGGCTGTGTTTGGGACCCCGGGTCTATGTTGGGGACTCCAGGGCTGTGCTGGGGACCCCGGGGCTGTGTTTGGGACCCCAGGGCTGCGCTGGAGACCCCAGGGCTGTGTTTGGGACCCCGGGGCTGTGTTTGGGACCCTGGGTCTATGTTGGGGACCCCGGGGCTGTGCTGGGGACCCCGGGGCTGTGTTTGGGACCCCGGGTCTATGTTGGGGACCCCGGGTCTATGTTTGGGACCCCGGGGCTGTGTTTGGGACCCCGAGGCTGTGCTGGGGACCCCGGGACTGTGCTGGGGACCCCGGGGCTGTGTTTGGGACCCCGGGGCTGTGTTTGGGACCCCAGGGCTGTGCTGGGGACCCCGGGGCTGTGTTTGGGACCCCGGGGCTGTGCTGGGGCCCCACAGCCCTCCCCCTTCCCCTTCCTCCCCACGAGGGCAGGAAGGCCCTGTTGTTTCCTGTGCAGGACGGGGGTCACGGGGCACCTGCAGTGAGAAGGGCCCTCCCCCTCCTGCAGCTGCTCTTGTGGTGTCCCCAGAGCCACCCATGTCCCTTCCTCGCCCTGTGCCCCCGAACAGCAAATCTCTGCTGGGTGGCACCGTCCCGGCTCCCTTGGCCCTCCTGGTGTGTCCCAGCTCCAGCCCGGGTGGGAATTCTGGACTGCCCCCCCTCCAGTGCAGGTGGGGTGTCCCCACTGAGCCCCCCGGGACCCCACGATGGGAATGTAAGGATTTAAAAATCTGTGTGGGAAAAGCGAAAGCCGGCGGATCCGGGAGCGTGTGGACGTCTCTTCCTGTCCTTCCCAGTGCCATCAGCCGCTTCCTGCCCCACAGGGTCTCTCCGTGGCCACCTGGGTCCTGGCAGAGGAGCCCCAGGCCACTTTTCCAGGTGCTCCCACAGTGAGGAGCCAGGGCTGGGAGTCATCACGGGGGATTTGTAGAAGTTGGAGCCTTCCTGGGGCCTTCCTGAAGGTAGGAGAGGTCCAGGCCAACAAGGAGAGAAGGGAAATGAGATCCAGGCTTTTGTGTGGATAAATGGGGAGGGTGGGATGGAGGGGAAGGGAGTTTGGATGCTGTGGGTGAGTTGCCCTGTTGGAAGGAGGTGGTCTGGTTCTGAGCTGGGGGCAAACGATGGGTGACTCATCCTGGATGCTCCAGAGCCACATTCCTGCTGTGGGTCTGGAGGAGGGAATCAGTGGGAGGCAAACAAAGCTTGGAGGGTGGAGGAGCTGGGAACAAACTGGGCCATGGAAGGGCCCCACGTGGCCCACGTTGCCTCATGGGGATAGAAGGAGCTTCATTCCCAGCTTAGCCACGATGCCCAAGGCTCTGGGAGGATCTGGGATGTGTGGGAAAGCCGTGGTGCCCCGGGGGTGCATTCCAGGTGGGATCTGCCCCGGGTGCCAGGGGGGGCAGTTCTGCCTCAGCATCCCCAGAGGGTTTTGCCATCTCAGCACCAGAGCTGGAAAAAGCAAACGGGCAAAAAGCCGTTCCAGCTCCGTGTCCAGGCTCCTGGCTCCACGTGCAGCGTTTTCACCTCAGTGCCGCCGTTTGTGCCAGTTTGGGATGCTGGGGCTTGGCAAGAGCCCTCAGTGGGGGGATCGATGCTGCCTGGGGGACTGGAGCTGCCAGCTGATGTGGGGAGGGTGGGACACACCCGGTGCCATCCTGGGATGCCCGTCCCGAGGCCGCCGAAATTCCCACGGTGGGCTGGGGGTCCTTGGCCCGTCCCAGCCGGGTCCCCCCCGGCCTGGCGGGTTCTCCGAGGCTCCCGGGGCAGAGGCTGCGGGCCGAGCTCCTCCTCTGCGGGAAGCAGCGAGGACTCGGGGTGGGGCTTTGCCGAGCGAGAATCCAGAGTGTGGCCAGCCTGGGGAAGCTGCCAGGGCCGAGCACCCCGGAGACGGCGAGGCTGCTGCCCCCGTAAGTCCGTGCCCCCTCGGGGGGCGCGCCCGGAGCGGTGCTGGGCAGGAGCATCCCCGTGTCATGGGAAGGGGGCCCGGGGGTGCGGGCAGGGTGGGGGGCTGGGGGCGCCCGTGCTGTCAGTGGTGGGGAGCGGATCAGAGCCAAGTGTTCCCTTTCCAGCTGCCTGCAGGGACCCCCTGTGCTGTGGGACACCTGCGCTGGCCAAGAGCTCTTTGGCTCCCGGAGTCGTGTGCTACTGAAACACAGGGTTTCCCTTCCCTCCTCCCAGCGGGACAGCCTTGGAGCAGAGACACCCAGGGATCGTGGGGTGGGACCCCGGGCTGGCTCCCAGGGGGCCCAGGAGCCCCCGTCCCACACAGCCCCGAATGGTCACCGTTGGGATACACCCTGTCCCTCTCCATGCTGGGAACCCCCACGGGGAGTTGGGAAGGAGGGATCTGACCTGTGCTACAGCAGACCTGGCGTTTATTCCCCGGGATATCAGTGCCTCAGTTTCCCGCAGCGTGGAAAGGCACTCCTGGCAGTGGGGTGGGGAGCCCTGGCTGTTCCCGTCCTGCCTGTGTGACCAGCCCCGCTCTCCCCAGTGCCAGCAGAAGCAGCTGGAGCCTCCAGCCCTGTGTGTGCTCTCCGTCCCTTCCCCTCCGCTGCCGGACTGAGTCACGGCTGCCGCGGCCCGTTTGGCCGGAGATGCCCGGCCAAGTGGAGGAGTTTGGCTCCAGGGGAGCGGCTCTCAGCAGGGTGTGTCAGTGTCCCCACAGTAGGGTGGCTTTTGGGGACAGCCCCAATGGGGTGCTGAGTTGCGGGGGAGGTGCACGAGTGGGGACACCCCAAGCCAGAACCGAGAGGGTGCTGCACCCTGGTGAGGGCCGTGGCCGTGCCCATCCAGCTGGGCTGCTTGGTTTCTCCATGGTGACAAAAATCCAAAGTCCAATTAGGGGCTAATTAATGAGGCAGTTCATTAACCACCTCCAGGGCGTGGCTCAGGATGGGTTCCCTAATGCTGCTCCCCCTAAGCCCGTGAGCTCCCCTCGTCCCAAAGCTGGGAGGGAGGGAGAGGCTCTGCCCCCAGCTCTCTGCTGCACCTGGACAGAGATTTTAAGCAGCTCCGGGAGCTCGTTGTGCCCCGAGTGCTCCGAAGAGCTCGGCCCCTCCCGGGTTCCAGCCCGGGGGAAGCGGCTCCTCTGCTCTCCCGGCCGGGATGGGCCTTGCCGGGGCCGCTCTCTGGCTCCAAGTGTTGTGTTTATCCCGAGGAACGGGATAAACGTGTTTATCTCTGAGGAGCTGTCCATGTTTATCCCAAGGAACGGCCGTGTTCCTGGGCGAGGTCAGTGCCACAAGGACAGGGTGGCTGCCGGGGGCACCCCTGGTGAGGTGCTGATAATCCCTCAAAGGGCTCCCGGGCAGGAAAACTGGGGGGTTCTCCATAAAATGAGCTCAGCACACGCCCCAGGGCAGCGGCCACGGAGGGGCTGTGTGGCTCTCTGGGGCTCCGGGTGCGCTGGGAGCATCCCCTGCACAGCAACAGTTGGTGCTGGGATTATTTAGGGAGAAATCCTGGGAAGCCCAGCTCTGGTTTGAGAAGGTTTAGGAGGTGTTTCCTCCACGTTTGCACTGAAGGATGCTTTGACCAAGACAAGCTGTGAGCAGTTTGACCCTCTGTCCCATCCGGGCTGGGCGCTCTCCTGGTCTCCAGCTCTTCATGTTCCAGAGCAGCCCCGGTCATAATGGAAAAAACCCAGGCAAACACAGGAGCCTTTTAGCTCCTGCCGCGCCTCTGCCATAAACTGAAATATGTCAAGGGCTCTACGACTTTCTCGAAGGTGACACTGTCCCCTCAGGGGCACCTTTCGTTTCCTACCAAGCAGGGCATGTGGCTGGGACGGGGCGAGTGCCAGCCTGGGGGCAGGGGGGGAGCAG
>WEIV01002898.1:9883-84183 GCA_013390005.1 Calyptomena viridis
CGGGAAGCGCCGGCTCTCCCGGCGGGAGTTCTTCCTCGGGAGGTGCCGTCCCTGCCCGTCTGGCTTTCCCAGCCCAACCGCCCCGGTGCTGTTTCCCTGGAGCCCGGCGGTGGCACGGTCCGCCCGCTCCCTCCCTGCCCGAGCCGTGTTCCCGCCGAAAACGTGGCGGGAGCCGCGCACGCGCGCCGAAGAAAATGCGTCGGCCCGTTCCGGCCGGTGATGGGAAGACGTGTGTCCTGCTGTCGCTGTTGGCTGGCGTGTGAGCCCTGCTCCAGGGAAGCAGTACTTGGAGGGAGAGTGGGAAAGCCGCTGGTCAATGTCAGCTTTTTCGCCGAAATCGTCATCCACCGAGAGTGACCGGCAGAGGGAAGAACTTTAATTAAATGAAATACCAACAGTAAATTTCTGCCTGAGGTTGTTCATATTTACTAAGGTGCCACCTGCATTTTAGCTTCGTTTTAGCATCCAAGTTAAAGCTGCTTGCTGTGACATAAAACATGAACTAAGGTACTTAAAAATTAAGCGCATGTTTTCATGCAAAACCGATGTCACTATCTTTGACATAACTTGCAAATAATTACTGCAGCAGCAGATTGAATTTTTATTAAATGACTACAATCAGCCATTTCCAATTACACTTGTAAAGTCTCGTTATCAAGATGCGAAGACCCCATTTTTATAAATCATATATACCCATTTTTGTTACTTATGAGGTCCTGAATGTTCAGCAGTTGTTACTGTTAAGCCCTAAATTTTGAGTTACAGCTGCTTAGACAGTGTAACGTTACTGCTTATCATGGCTTATGCTGTCTCACGGTGTTACAATATTTCTTGGAATACAGAGTTCCTGAAGAGGAGCAAAACTTTCTAACCCAAGTACAAACCTAGTGCTAATTATTAGGCTGGGTTAGGTATATGTTCACCAAGCTTGATTAAGGAGTAAAGCCCCTGGGAACTCACTTTAATGACACCAAAATATCTACATTGCTTAGAATAAGGACCAGAAATGGTAAAGCAAAGCACTGGAAGATAAAGAGAATAAAAATGGGATCACATTGGTCAGCATAATGAATAGTAAGTTCTTGTTGCTGAGACTTCATTGCTGCTGAATCAATAAAGGACAGTTTAAGAAGCGTTTAGAAGGAAAACAGTGGGACAGATGCTGACCAGGAATTCCTCCAAAGGACAAAGAAAATGCAAAGGGGTTAAACAATCCAGTCGGTGAATAACTGGATCTGAAACAAAGGGCTGTTCAGAGAGGAGCTGTGTTTCCACTGCCCAATCGGGGAGTCATAGACATGATTCTGACTTAGAAGTAAAGATATCTATTTGTTTGATGTGAAAGGGAAAGGAAATCCTGGGGAATTAATTCAAAATGTGATTTAGATGCAGCAGTAGACTTAGGAAGTTATATTTCCTGAAGTTTTCTGAATTGGTGGTAGAGTCTAGATCACATCGAGATCTGAAAAAGAGAAAAATTTTAATCAGTATACCGAGATATTTATGGAGTATGGGTGAGAGTTTAGTTCTTTGGATGAAGTAGAAGAGTTGTTAGATATTTGTGATGAAAAAATATTAGCATTTGTGTGTGAGAATCTGTAAAAAGTTTTGTATGGTAGTGTCACTAATAGTAATTGAGAAACAGAAGTTATTGGGTGAAGAGTAAGCATTTTGTTCTAGCCATACCACGCTTGAATTGAGTCATACACAACATGTGAATGAGGCACCAGGATTTCAGTAGGGACAAAAAGCTTGATATAGAGCTGTGGGTCTTCGCACAGTAGCTGTGCTGTATTTGTAGAAAATACAATCCAGAGATAAAATATACAGGTCCAGAGCTACAAAAAGGCCAAAGGCACAAACATACCCAAAGGGGATGAACGTGCTCATCCAAGCAGGAAGATTGCAAAATATGTATGAGCTAGGGAGAGGAAGACACTGTAGAAGGAAAAGCTATGGTCAACTACATGAGGGACAAGTGAAAAATCAGACGTGAATGAGTCCAGGCTAAGAGAGATAAGAAGGAAAGAAACATGGCAAACAGGACTGGATAAAGGGAGCAGTCTAGGGAAAGCTGGTTTGTTGGTCTCACCACCAAAAGAAAGAATTAATAGAAAGGTCCAGACAAGCAAAAGAAATCCTGTGCTGACTTTTTTTCCCCCTCTAGGCAGACCACATACTCCAAAAGTCTTGGCCTGATTCAGGGAGTTTCATTAAGAATCCTCCAGAGACTCGCTGGGAATAATTAGTAGTGCCAGGTTATACTCCTGGGATCTGGAACTGTGTCTCTGGTGTTGAATTCCTTTCTTTACAACAATTTCAGTTTATGCCAGAGAATTGCCTGGAATAGTTTGAGGGATTAGCATCCATCAGCTTGACACTGTTGCCAGCAGGCAGTTTGGTGGTGGCCACACCGTGCTGGAGAGTGGGAGGATTTAAAAGCAAGGACTCTGGCCAAACTCTTCCAGTTGACTTGAAGGTCACAGAAAGGCTCTGGTTACAGTATGGCCTACCTGCATACTACTGCTCCAGGAACTTTAAAGTTCTGATTAAGGTTTCTGCTAGTTGTGTGGACAGTTTATCATAAACACTTATTAGTAACTATTAAAATTTAGTTGAAATGTGTAATGGGAATTTCCAAAGCAAGAGTTACAATAATCTGTAGTAATTAGAACTTTCTTCACTCAGTCTCCTTCTTTCAAATAAACCCCCATATGTACAAAATGGCTAAAGTAGCTTATGCCACAGCTGGCTTTGGAAAATCAGAAAATCCAAAGTTAAAATTATACTATAAATATATCCCCCAGGATCTCAGTGTAAAAGCTTTTGGAGTAAATGGTCCAAGTTTTGTCCAACTGCCTTGGCAACGCTGAAGGAAACATAAGAGGACATGGAAAAGAGAATCAGTGTTGGCCTAGGACTATTGCCTGTAGGCAGTTTGGATGTGGCTACTGCACATCAGAGGGTAAGATGGTTGCAGGAATTGTGGCTATTTAACTTTATGTCATGTGACATTATGGTAATGTTAAGGTTTGAAAAAGTAATGTTCTGTGCTTGCAAAGGGGTGAATTTTAAGGGTCCTTTGGAGGTCTCAGGGGTGTCCTCTACTGGCACTTGTGCTGTCTGCTGGAGTCATGAGGTCCCTGTTGGAAAGGTGGGTCTCATCTCTAAAGGTTTCAAGACAGGAGTTTGTAAGATGAACACAAAACATCTTGTGATGTGTAGGGAAGACCTTGTGTTCCTAACCTGATAGCTTTGCCTGTTTTTCCTGTTCCCTGGATTAACATGGCCTCTTCTAGAGGCAGCTCTGTGCAGATGACACCAGTGCAGTAAGACATCCAACCTCCCACCAAGGTCACAATTGAAGGTGGTGCCTGATCTATGTTACACAATGGGCAGAAGGAACATGGTTCCCAGCACTCATTTACTGGCTGCATTCGTCTTGAGAAATGGACTGTCAGGAAGGTTTGCCATAGAATAATTTGGGACATTTATCTGAGGGAAGGTAGGCCATGGAATTGAAAACATGGAAAGAGATATATAGATAGATAGATAGTTTTTATTTCTGATTACTGAATAAGGATAACCTTAGGTTTCAGACAGTGTGATACTTAAGAGGTTCAGGTATGAAGAATATTCATCCTTAATACATCTTGAGGGAATGTGACAAAGGAACTAAGAAGTGATCTTTCCCTACAGCTTGTTCAGTAAACCTGACTGAGTTTTGGCTTAAACTTGTTGCCTAATGTCAGGCATAAAGTTTACTTCACAAAGAGGTGACTCTCAAGGCAGTAGAAGATCAAAGGATAAAGAGGAATGTGGTTCTCCATAGTACTTTGTATGTTTATATATAGATAGATCTGTATACTGATACTCTCGTGACAGCAAGAAAAAAAATCTAAGTCTAAATTCATACTTGCTAAGGTTTTGTACACTTTTAATGTCTCATTTCCATTTTGTTCTAGAAAAGGTGGGATCAGCTTAAAGTACTCACACCCTTGTTATTACTAGCCCTCACATTTTTCTGTCGAATCTCTGAATATTTCTCAGATCTTGTGAAAATACATATTTCAGCTTCATTTGGAAAAAAAAAGTAAAAGCATAACCTGAGAATGTCTGATGAATTTAGAGAAATAAGTATGTTAAAAGAGGGGTTTTTTTAAACAAATGTGTGATTTTTAGAGCTTGAGTTGCTTAATGCTAGCAATAATGTGATTTCCTTGTTTGGGACATTTTCCAGATTCCCAAATTGCCTCCAGCTTTTACTACTTCAGTCTCTTTCATATCTTGTAATTTGGCCAGTGTTACATATGGCAAAGCAGGTGCTCCATGAAAAATCTCTAGTTGCAAATAAGATTGAAATCAACAAGTTTTTTGAACTAGTCAGGTTTTATTTTGAGAGAATGAAAATGAAGTAAGATATTAAAGAGCTGCATTTACCCTTCCGAATCTCTTCCCTGTCCTGCTGGGGGGAAAGCAAGCTGGCAACTGTATGGTGCTCAGTTGCTGGCTGAAATTAGACCACGACAAAAAGGGATTGCTGTTCACATTCAGAAACAAGATGAAAGTAGGCACAGCACATTTTCAGGAAGATAGTGGGACAATTCTTTTTTTCCCCCTTGGAATTTTAAGATTACACTTCGTTACTCAGATGCCTTTGGGGGCTCTTTATCTCTCCAGTGTCAATTGTTTGCCTTCTTTCCCCCCAGCAAAAAAAGTTCCCCTTTCCATGCTGTAAATTTGTTTAAATTTAAGCCAATCTCAGATTTTATGGAAACCTGGCTACATAGCTTTGATGGTATGGCGTGTTGGTTTGACATTGGTTTGCTGTGCTCTGAGTCTGGCAGTGTGATAAAATCAAACTGAGGAACTGGAACAGAAACTAACAGTAGCAAGTGAAAAATCAGAGAACCCAGTCTTACAATTTGTAGAATAATATGTAAGTGTCTTGTTGAAATTACAAGTAGAAAGGCAAACCTAAGAACTGGAGAAAAATGGGTAATAGACAATTTGAATGGAAAATTGCTGTCTGTTGATTTGTGAATAAAGAATGCTCAGTTTTCATGTAAAACAATTCCTTTCCAATGGCCAATGGTGACTTAATCCCTAATAAAATGCTACCTTTTTTCCTTATTGTACATATCTGTTACTGCAGGCAAAATTGTGCCTTTGCTCTTGTTTGATCCACTTCAAAATCTTTGACGAGCTCTTTTAGAGCTGTATTGCACTGTAAAATAATTATTTCCACTGAAAATGCAAAAGAATTTATCTCCCTGTGCTCCTCAGCTATGTTGGTTTTGCAAGGTTGGTAGAAATTTTAATAAGTAGTAGTGCCTTTATTTTTGTAACCAAGTCAGCACATCTTATCCTGGCTATCTATGGGGAGTAGATCTGATGAGTAAGAAGGTGCTTTTTTTATATAGTTACTTTTCAGAGGATCACAGTTTGAAAGTGGTTCTGACATAACTGGGTCACATCTGAAATTTTTCTATAAGCTGCATAAAATGAGAAGTTGAGGTAGCTGCTTTTGTCAGAAGGTATATTCTTTGAGCTGTAGTGAATCATACGGCTCAGAGATTTGCATATTGTACTGTTACTGAAAACTGCAAACCAGTCGTAAATCTGTAACCAATTAGTAGTCTTTCAATATCTTAAGTCTGTTGCATTTAAATTATAATGAAGTAAGAATGAAGATACATATACATAAGCATCACACTCATTTCTCCTGTCATTGCCTTTGTTTCACGTGTTTAATTGTGGGCATGCTGTACTACGAAGAATATCATGTCCCAGGGTTTGGCTACTAGGAGTATTGGAGAGGAAATACTTGGATAAAATAGTAAGACAAGTTTCAAGAATGGTAAAAGTGTATTTTAGCTGCTTGTAGCTCCAGCACTTAATACACCATTTTCAGATTTTGATGTATGCTTTAACTTTTGGTTGAAAACAAGAGTGGAGTGATTCAAAGATCATACAAATTGCTGGCTGGACTGGGAAATTATAATAAAACATGACTAATAAGCTTACAGATTTTGCTTTAGGTAAGAATCTTGATGCTCTTTTTATATCAGTAGGTGCACTGGCTGAGACTTTGTCAAATCTCCTCCTATCCTAAACAATGAAAAATATTAATAATTCTGGGTATAAAACAGATGAAGTAAAGAGCATCTAAATTCCAGGCATCGGCTTTAGTTCAAAGTATTTGAGGCCTTCCTACAAATATTCTGATTTATCTTAATATATACTGAATATTTTTTTAGGAATTGGGCGTGAATTTAGTTTCATTCAGGTCCTTCAAATATGATATGGCTATCTAAATGGTAGTTGGATTGTTATCTTTATGAACAATAATCAAATTAACCTTTATTGTGTTAAGAACTTCCATTTATCTGTTTAATTCTCTTCTTTCAGACTAGGTCCACAAGCCTGACTGACCAAGAAGACAGAAATATCCAGAGAGGTGTAAACAAGCATTTTGAAGGGCAGAGACCAAGAATCTCTTAAAACAGATCAGCCCCTGCTAGAGAAAGTTTTAAATTTTTTTGGCAGCTGATCTGTTTTGAGAGATTTTTATTCTCTTGCTAATTTTTCCATCATCCCTGCTGGACATTTCTGCCCCACTGGTTAAGTCAAATGACAAATCAAATGTTTGTATGGCTGTGCTCTAACTGAGGAGTAATATCTCCAATTGTGAAGGCAGAGCAGAAACAATTATTTTTTACCTTTCTTTTTTGAGTGCAAAGACTGATAGTGTTACAAAACAAAACTTTGAACTCAAGTGTCAATTTATTGTGTAGAAAATTTATATTGTTTCCCTGGCTTTAATGGTTTTTCTGGAAGTGTTTCCTTTTGAACTCCAGATTTTAAAAAGTTTAAATTCCGAACACGTATACTTACTATAAGTAGTGTTCAGGGGTGTCTTTTTTCATGTTATTTTAGGCCCTTGAATGGATTTTATACTTTTTTTTTCACGTTGTATCATAAAAAAACCACCACCAAACCTGTTTTGTTTTGTTTTATTTTCCCTAAAGAAGTGCAGATTTATAGTAAAACATCTTTGTAGCTAGACCTGCGCGTGCACACAGTGAGTTATGGACAAAATGTCAGCTCAACTGAAATAAAATTTTTAGTTAATGAAAGTCAAATCCAAGGGTGAATTCCAAATTTGCCTAACAAACAGCTTCAATTCCTTTGTGGTTTGAGAGTACTTTGTATTTTCCTTACTATGCTTTTGTACTACTCAAAATAAATGTTTGCCATTAAATACTGCAAACTCTATCAAACATTTGTTTTCATACACTTCTGTTAGGATGACTGGAATGGGTCTCATTTAACCGGAGAGAGAGTAGCCTATTTCAGCAACATGGGTTCTATTGCTTATGTTTTCCCATTGCTGCAATGTGTGAAGGCTGGAAATTTTCAAATATTTCCCTTGAGGCAGATACTGTCTGGATAAATTAAGAATAAATAACAGTCAAATCTGTTGGGCTATCCAAGGTGCAGCACACACGATCTCTGCAATCATTAACATTTTAAACATATCTCCTATGAAAAAATCAGTTTTACTTTTCCATAATTTGTCTAATAAATTAATTTAAATACGTAACTTTGTGGGCTAAAAGTATTCATGTTTTTCTGTAAACTCATGTTTTAAAGGCATTAATCAAAAGTATGCAAAAGAGATGGTATTTTTAGCAGTGCAGGAAGAAATATTTCAAATGTGGATTCGCTCCACAAAATCCTCTGCTTATTATTGGCAAATAAGTGTTCTGATGAAGCCATGAAACACTTTTTGATTATTTCACTAGATCAGTGACTCGGACAAGAATTTCATGCTCCACTAAGTCTGATTTTGTACACTGAATATTGGCTTAAAATGAAATTTAAAGAACAGCTTTGTTCCCATTCATTTTGTTTCTTGGTTGTTGCTGCTCTTTGCAAAGTACCAGTAAGAGCTGCTTATTTTCAGAAGGAAGAGCATATTGCATCTTTCACAGTGAGAATTTTTTCCCACATATTTGTAATATTTGAGCTGAATAAATGTTAGCAGGGAAAAAAAACAACAAAAAGCAGTTTTTAAATGGTATGGGTAGATTTAGAAACTTGCATGACAAACTGAGATTGAAGGATTTTTCCTTATCTTCTGCTTTATGCAAAGGACCTTCTGGCTATATCTGATTCCTGGAAAATTGCACTTTCATCCAAGAGACCAGATGTCTCTCCAACATGCACTGTGCTAGGTTTGGTGAAAATCATGCTATGTGGCCTTGAATCCTGTTTGGAGTTTAGGCACTCTGGAATCTTCAGTTATTCAGAATTTCTTGGTGCCCCAATACCTGATATAATGCCTTATTGTTATGCAGGTACTCTGTAGTCAACATTTGGAAAGAAAAAGCAAGGAAGAAATAGATATTAGGATGAAATTCTTTACATGGGAGTAGTAAGGCACTGGAACAGGTTGCCCAGAGATGTGGTGGATGTGCCATCCCTGAATGTGCTCAATAGCGGGTTGGATGGGATCCTGAGCAGCCTGGTCTGGTGGAAGGTGACCCATGCACAGCATAGAACCCATGCACAGCAGGGGGATTGGAGCTAGGTGAACTTTAAGGTCCTTTCCAACCCAAACCATTCTATTATTCTATGATTTTTATGTAAGCAGTTTGAAACAAGTTGTCATAAGAGATTCTTAACAAACCTTTCTGGGCCAAGATTTTGATTTTTAATTAAAATCTGAGAAGTTGCGGAGAATCTGGAGTAAGATATGATTTGAGAAATTAAATACACGATGATTAAGAAAGTAGCACATCAACTGAAAATGGACTTCAACAGAGATTGTCATAAGAGAATACAGTTAACAGTCGTGGAGCAGGAAGTGATGGAAATTGTTCACTTACACAGAATTATTTGGATCATGTGTTCTGCTGCTCCAGAATGAACAATAACCAAGTTATTTCAGCACACGTAAATTCAGGTGTGTTGGAATGAGTGTTTACTGCTCAAGAAGACTTTAGTGGAAAGGAAAGCTGCTTAGAGATGCAGCATTAACTCCATGGGGCCTGCCTGTGAATGTCCTTTTTATGGGTCATGGCAGCACTAGGTGATGGAAGGGAGATGTTACTGGTGCTGAGAACACCATCAAGTCCTGTGATCAGCTTGCTGTGTGCTTCTATTAGATCCTGTGTCTTTGCTTAGTGTGTTAGGACAATGCTGTACCATACCCATCCCTACTTCTCTGTTTAAATCCTTTCTCACATTTCTTGTTTAATGAACATTAGCATCCAGTTTTACTGTGCATTCTGAAAAATTAGCAAAGGAGAGGAAAGGGCAGAACACGAGTCAGAGAAATATATAAAAGTTTGGAAGAATTTTATCAAGTAAGTAAGTTTAACCTGACCTTTATATATCAGAAAGTAGTTGAAGCAATGGACTCAATTGAAGCAGTGTCAAAGTGTGAGGCTGTTGTGTGAACACAGTCTGATGTCTATGGGGGAATCAATCTGTCACCAGGAGCTGAGAAACATTCTGAGACAGATACCAAGGAGGATATATTAAAAATATTTCCATCAAACTGTATTTTGCTTCTGAGCCCTCACCTGTGCAATCCTTTTGTGCTGGCACGAGTGTTTATGTGGTCACTTGAAGAACCAGATGGATATATCAGTCTCGATTTGTTTTAAGCCAGATCATTTTCCCAGCTTTTTACACTGCACAAATCATAGAATAGTTTGTACTGGAAGGGACTTAAAAATCCTCTAGATCCAACCCACCTGGGCAACCTATGCCAGCACCTCACCACCCTCACAGTGAAGAATTTCGTCCTAATATCTAATCTAAACCTACTCTCTTTCAGTTTAAAGCCATTGCCTCTTGTCCTGTCACTACGTGCCCTGCTTGAAAGTCCCTCTTCAACTTTCTTATAGGCCCCTTTTAGGTACTGGAAGGCTTCTTCTGTAAGGTCTACCTGGAGCCTTCTCTTCCACAGGCTCAACAACCCCAACTCTCTCAGGCTGTCTTCATAGGAGAGGTCCTCCAGTCCTCTGATTATCTTTGTGTCCCTCCTCTGTGCCAACACAAGATGATTACAAGGAGTGGGTCTGTGCAGAAATGGAAAGTCAAGAGACTGATGATGCCTGTCTTCTTTTAGCATTGATGCTATTTTAACCTGTCAGTATCTTTTGAGTTTTTAAAATGTGATCTATTGAGTTATTAGTCCTTATTTAACTGAAAATTTTAGGAGAATACTACAAAATTGGTTCTAATACTGCTAACAGGTTCCAATGCTTTATAATGCTCTAACTGAAGTCAGGCCAAATAGCATATTTCCTGCGTCTGAGCTAGGGAGTGGAAGTGGAACCTAAAAAAAGGATCCTGGTGACAACTGTTAGCTATTAATATCCTAGGTATGATCTTCATTAGTAGTCTTATTTAGATTCTTACAGCATTGAATGCAATTCTGGAGGTAAGATTGATATAATTTATCAACACATTTATTGTAGAGTAAGAATTTCTTGAAGTATATATGAAACATAACCTTAGAGTGAAAACATGCCTGATACAGAATAAGGTAGGCTCCACAAAGATTTAGTCAGTGATATATACAATGCTTTACATTCTGCATTGCCCCCAACAAATTAAACATACAAAGAAATCTGTACAGTCACAGCCCAAAGTTGTGTTTCTAGTTCTTGTAAAACTCCAATGTAAAGAATTCATCAATAGCATTTTAGGGTGTGCAAGGACTTATGGATAAGCTTAATAACAATTATATTAGCTTAAATTGCTTCATTTGTACCAATTCAGTCCTACTGCACATTTTTTCTGGCCAGGTTGTGTTTGAATCTTGGATAATTTGCTCATTCCTAACTTATGAGCACCCGCTTTCATCTAGGTTCACTTACATTTAACTCTCATTATCTAGTCAAGGCTCTCCATCTCAGAGTTTTTAGTAATGGTTGTTCGTACATGACAAAATTCAAGCTCGAACTCTTAGAAAAGATTTTTACAAGAACAAATGGAATCTTAACCACTATAAAGCCGCTTCCAACACTTTTGCATTAAAATCTGATTTAGAAGATGTGCAGTGAATTAGTTGGACCGCATTGGGATTCCAATAAGGAAGAGTTTGGCCTATTCACAAGATAGGTCAAAGGAAGAATGGAGTGTGTCTCTTACACAAAGGATCTTATCAAGTTAATCTCTAACATCTTTTTCCTATATTAGCCTTCAGAATTTAACTGTATTCTTCTGGGTTTTTTGTGTGATGCTTTTATTTCCTCATTTTTGGGAGGAATTTATTCACTTTTGTCTGTGTTTTGTTTTAGTTTTAATTTCTGCCTACAAACTTCACAATTTCACATTTACTTTCATCTTTTTAACTACTCACTTGATGACTCCAGCCACCAGCTTAAATGTACCTAAGGCACATCTTTCCTAAGATGCGAGGATAGAGATGTGCCTAAACAATGTGGGGTGCAGACCCAGAAGTTCGTTGAGCAAACGTGTTTTCTTTACAAACACCAAATTCTGCTGTGAATGTTTGATACATGAATGACCACACAGAGTTTTTCTTCCATATCTTTTTACTTTTTCATCTCTTTTACAATACCTTCTCCCTCAACTTTAACAAAACATTCTTTTTTTTTTAGATTTTTTCTATTTTAAGAATTACTTTAAATGTAATTTAGAAATAAAAGAAAGCCTTTTTACTGTAGGTCTTTTGATTTATTATAAAATTTTTAAAAGGAGATGTTTTGTTAAATTTTTGTGGTAACAGAAGATCCCTAAGAAAACACTGTAACATTAGTTAGTCAGTATTTTTTATCCTTAAGAAGAATATGTATTTTCAGTTAGGCAAAGTATAAATTGCCTTCTCAGTTACTCAGGTTTAATGCAATTCATATAGCACAAAAATCTTATCCTGCTCGTTGATTTGCTATCCATGGAATCTGTGAAGAAAAAAGTACAGGTGGCTCACATTTCTAATGTAAGCAAATAAAACTTGGAATTCTGTTCTTTTACATATTGAAAAATATCAAAAAGATTGAAATATACTTTTTCCCAGTCTATTTAATGTTTCTTGGGCTTGGTTCATCATTAGATTTATACTGGAGATGAATTTAGCCTCTGTATTTTTCCTACCCTACAGATATTTCCCCACTTATACCAGTTCTTTTTTTTTTTCTTTACTTTTTGTTCCAAATATTTCCTTCTAAGCCTTTTCCTAACCTTCTCTTTATTATCGGCATGTGTTTTTCTTCCTTTCCTGTTACCTTTCCATTTCTTGGAGCAGAGCTCATATTTACATTTACAGTTTCAGAAAGTTTCCAATCTGCCATTACTAGTAAGCCCTTAAAAGAACTCCTCATCTAGAAATGTCTAAGTAGGACATTGTTACTTCATCAAAATGTTAATTTTTTTTTCTAATTATGCGTCAATTTAAATTGTAACACTCCTGTAAAAACCCTTGTGTTTGGTGGTCGCTTCCTTAAATACATTTCAGCGGGAAAGGCAAAGGTTGTGAGTGTTAGCAAGATACGCCTTCAGACTGTTTAGGTTTGATTGCATTGCATTATAGAATGCTTCATTACTGGTTTAACCTCTCAGAGGTTTTCAGCTGCTGTTTTATTTAGCTATACCGACTACACTGCCTACAGCAACTCCAGGCAATGATTCCCCCAGTGGCATGCATGAGCTGCCCTGCTCTACTGCAAAAATACATTATGGCTGAATTTGCCCTCAGAGTTTGGAAAGATCTAAAGTCTTTGGAGACTAAAAATGTGGTTTTTTCTTTGTTTTAGCTGGCAGTATGAGCCTCTGGCATTTCAAAGTGCAAGTCATTAGCGTCCACAAGGGTGATGTTAATATGTCTGTGTTTCAATCTCAGGACATTTTCCAGTTGCTTCTGCCACAACAATCTCTGCCATCTCAGTGCTTTTTAAGCCCCTTGTGAATTCAAGTAAGCTTTGCAATGCCAGTAAGAATCACTGTAGGCTTCGGCTGAAACCAGTTGCTACCTGATTTATTCTTTTTGCAGTAGTTGGCAGTGAGGTTGAAAGTCTTTCAGAGCCCCTTAACATGATGGAGAATGAAGAGAAAGAGGGACGTTATGTTTAGAAACATTAACACAATCAAAAGAAAAGCTAGAGGATTTTGGACAACCTTACTTTTTTAGAATTATTTATATTTTTAAAATTGAGGAGCTGTGATTTAGACATATAATAACACTCAGTTGCCCATATAAAATCCCCGTAACAGTGATAACAATGGCATCCAGAAATAAAGGCAAACTAAAGGATCAATTGAAGCAGTCAAGAGCATAGCCTGAGGGACCAGATGACAGTCCTCATTGATGAGAAGGATGGAATCTGTCAACAAAGGTAATGCCTTGTGGGAAATGCAATAAGGCAATGCAGAGATCAAGGGCTGACCCTTCACCCAGTGTGTAAGTGCTGAGTGTGGATGTACAGCGTGTTTGGTCAATTGCTGCTTGCTTTCACTGAGAGGAATGTCAGAAATATTCCCCCTTCCCTTTTAGACTGCTTGACTGTATTCCCTCTAGTTCCCAGCTCAGGCATAATCCCAGTTCCCACAACTAAGAGGAATGTAATCTAATCAGAGGGATAAGGCAGAAGAATAAAAGAGGTCTGAGTGTGAAGACAACTGAGCGAAGCTAAAAACATAAATGTTTTGGCAAGCCTTGCCATTTTTAGGCATTTCATCTGGTCTTGGGGAAAACAAAGTACTGTGTTGCCAAGCTAATACTGCCTGGGGTCAGATCACAAGGTTTCACAGCCTGCCTTGCTGGTGCCCACCATGTCAATATATAAAAGGACTGGGGATGAAGAAATACACTTTCTCTCTTAGTTTCCTTCTGATTCATGAATTCATTTCCCCTTTGATGTCTTTAAATTTAGAACTGTACGGGGGGTTAGTCTCTCAGCTGCAAGAAGAGAGGGTTTCTCTGGCATGGGTGGGCTCTTGCCCATTCCTGCCACCTGCACTGGACACAGGTCTGTTAGAAGACAGTGGGAAGTGTCATCTGCACACATGTGCCTGCAGGCACGTCTCTGCCGTCTTGCACCCAGCCGGGTGAGGGCTTAGTGCGAGAGCTTGAAGAGAAGGGATAATCCTGGATCACATTATAATTGCTGCTTCCCAGCGGATTTGGTGCTTTATAGAACAGAATTTTGAAGGCTCATGAGATATACGAAGAGTCCCAAAAGGGTAGTGGTTTGGATCATGTTTTCATGATCCAGATCTTTAAAGATGCAGGTAGTAAGATGATGGTGTATCAGTAAAAAAAAAAAAACGTGTTCAGTTCACTTATTTATTTTTACATTAATTACTACATTTTTGGATAAATATGAGGCTTTTCAGATGTTTCTAAGGTCTGATTTCTTGAAAATGGCACAACTCCTTATTCTGGTCATGAGTAACACATCTTCCTTTGGCTCACTAGCTTTTATTCATAGTATGGGAAGTGTGTATATTCATTCTGGCCATTTCCTTGGATTCGTGTTATAGTACCAAGTAGCTCTGGATCCAAGAAAGACCTAACAGAAACTCATGTGTTACTCTGAATGTTGGTAATATTTTAATTTGTATATTCGTCTGACCTGCTTACACATTGGCCTACAAGAAAATAAAAACTTCAATATAAATTTTGATTTAATTGCGGCCAATGTGGGCCTGTGCAGAACCAGAAGTAGTAAGGATGGACAGTGCAAGCAATTAAAAAACAGAACTCATGTGTTGGCTAGTTCAGAGTAACTTCAATGGTAACATATGAGGAGAGATGGACTCTTTTTTGTATGGAAGGAAGTCGTATGGAAACTGCAGCAGTAAATTTATGGTCACAGGAATGAAAATTCAGAGTTTTGTGACTAAAGTTGACCAAGGGGTAGCAGGGCTAAGCACAGACTTGGTTTGACTTCCAGTCTGGTATACCAGAACACATCTTGCTTGCTTTTATTTGATTTGTACATGACTGACATGACATTTGTACATGACATGAGCAAAATCGACTCTCCTCATGCTCTGAAAACCATTTAAAGATGCTCTTTTAAAAGTGTGAATTTGCCACGATTCACAGACAAGTACCAGAAACAAAAACTGGTAAGCAGCATCTTGTATTTCTCCTTCCCTGAAAATTGTACATGAAAAGCAAGCACCCACTTAGAAAGCTTTATACATGTTTTACTGACAAGAAGAGGCAGGGATGATTGTGGGCCTGTGTTTGTGTAACCAATGTCATATGACATAGATGTCCAGTGCATCTACCAGGTTATGTTATCAGTCTGAGTGATCTGATTCCATTTAATTTATTGTTGTTTATTTGCAAAAAAAAAAAAATGTATTATTAATGGCCAAGTATTCTTTATATTGTTCAAAAAAGTAGTATTCCATTTTATATAAATTCAACACAAATTGTTTGAGAATAATTGTCTGAGAATGATCAGTATTCCTTTTATATAAATTCAACAGAAATTGTCTGAGAATAATAGCTACACGAGGTTCTGTTTTGCATATCTATCATTCTTCCACTCGGGCGCTCTAAAAGCATCTTACAAACAATAATAAATTTAACTTTACGACACCCTGCTGGTGCGAATGAATATTATGAACACTTCTTTTTAAAATAGGAAAACTGAGGCATAGAGATATTAAAGCAAAATGCCTCAAGGGTAGCCACTAGCATTACTTTGGGTTGCTTCCATTTTCTGTCAGTGAAAGAAAATGACACTACATTATCAAACAATACATTATCAAACTGGTGAAAGAGTAAGGAAAAAGTTATATGATGCTGTTATCACTTCTGCACTGTTTGTCCTCGGAAAATGAGTGGTAGTCTAGCAGGATGTTCACGATTTTAAGGAAAATCATTTCAGATTAGCTGGAAAGGTCTGTTGTGAACATCATCAGATCTTTTGCATAATGTAATGCAACAAATATTGTGACCCTTATGATTTGTAATAATGTACAATTTTATGTGTATGACTTTCAGACAACTTTCTAAAATACATTATGAACATTTTATGTTTTGAAGATAAACCCGTTCCAGATTTTCTAGACATGCATTTCGAAACATTTCTCATAAATGGGCAGAGAAATATTTTAAAATGTCAATATTCTTATTTTATTATATACTATGGTATTACAACATAGTATTACAAACAGAAATGTATTTCTATATATACAAATAGAAATGTAAAGTTCTCTCCATTGCTGCAGTTATTCAGTTTGGCTAGTGCAATAGGAAAAGTCTTAAAAAGCCAAGGGAGAGATATTGCATGAGATGTTAAAATACTTTGCAGTCTTATGAATAATAAGCAATAGGCACCACACACTAGACTCCGTTATGACTGCAGCCCGTAGGGGCATCCAATATTTGATCTACACTCTGCTCCACAGGCATGAGAAAGGTAATCAAAACTGGTGGATCTTTACGATAATGTAAAGTTCCTTTGGCTTTAAACAGGGTTGGTATATTTATAAGTTGATTATACTAGATGTCTTGATTTTTTTGGCTTCTGCTTCAATCTGCTATGGAAGAAATTCTTGATGGAGTTTATTGACAGGACTGCAAAGCCTCTGCAGTTCTTCATAATGGGAAATCTGAGATGAGCTATAGAAAGTGTCAGAATGGATATCAACATCAGTCAGGGCTGAAGGCAACCCTTAGTGAAAGTATCTGTGGCATAGTTACGTATCAGTGAAAAATTTACCCTGTTTGTAAAAGGTACCCTGTTTTATGCCCTTATTGTAGAAAACTTCAAGTTTCCCATATATCACTTAGCATTTATAGACTTGAATCCTTGGAATTCTGCCTGTGATCCATGGGACATCCTCCTTTGCAGCAAAACAACAAAGGAACATTACATGTATAAGTTATTCATAAATTATTTCAACCTTGAGACACTGTTATTTATGAATATATCATTCCTATGCATCATGTGCTTATTTTATCATCTAGTAATTAGTGTTGTTTCATGATTTATAATACACTCCTTCTTTCAGCTATTTCACAATTTATTTCTAAGTAAATTAAATGAATTAATTGGCAGTAGAATGACCACACATCAAATTCCAAAATGGGAACCTAGCTAATACCAATTGCTGTGTAGGTACCAAATGTAATTAACTTGGAAATCCTGACACAAGAAGCAGGGTAACTTACAGTTAATTTTGCAGGACTAGAGTTCCTTACTGCAAATATGTCAGAATGCTCTTCCTGAAACTGAGCATTTACTTTTGAGTTAAGCAATAGCATTGATATGCTGTGTCTCAAGAAATTAACACAATTAAGTAAGTAAATGTGTTAAAGAAAGTAGAAAGCAGGGGTCTGTGTACAACCAATTTCTATTTGTTTGAATCTCATCTCTGTCAGTGTTCTTGAAAGTAGTTCTGTGTCAATATAACCAGTTGCTCTGTCAGATTTTCAGGGAAGGAAACCTTGCTAACTTAAATATTAGGTCTCTAAGGACTATTTTATTTTTTTCACATTGAGACAGTGCTGCAATGCTAGCAGGAATTGCAGGACAGATGTTACTCATGAAACAGTGAAATCAGTCCCAGTGATTCCTGCTTTAGAACCTCAAGATGTGGAATAACATCTGGTTCATATTGCTTCAGAGAGACCACCTCAGTCCCTGAAAAATCAGAATTTTTTTCGTCCTTGTTCCTATGATTGGAGAGCATTGCAATTTTCTCATCTTTTCCTACTTAGCTAGAAAGTTCCTTGTGGGTTTTTTCACCTTAGCTTCCTACATAAACTATTGCTGAGTATCCTCCATCCTTACTGGACAGGACTCGGTTCCTCTGGACTGATGGTCTAAGAAGGGGAAGGCATTAAAGTAAAAGCTGAGCAGCAGAGTTTGAGCCCTATAGTAAAGTTATTTAATCAAATTGTCTTTCAGCTGTTCGCAGAAATATTTGATAGAAGTTTTGGTGGGTTTTGTTAAAAGGCCGCTGGGTTTCAATGTTTGTCCCTTAAGACTCAGTCATGGGAAGGCTTTGAGTGCAATTGGAAACTCGATCAATTTTAATATAAATGCTTATTCAGAAAATAATGATTTCGAGTTTTTGTAGGACAACTCCCTGTGAAAGATCAGTCAGGCTAATCTGATCCTAATACCTGGTGAATCTATGGGAATCCTGTGAAAGCTAGACATTTTTGCACACCAAAGATGTAGAATTACAATACTTAAAGCATGAATATGAGTTTGTTACCTATAGTCGTCAGCGTTGCCTGCATTGGAAGTATACTTGGATCTTTACTTCATCTCTGCAGAACAAGGTGGCTGAGGATCCCTCTTTCAATTTATTTTTATTATTTAGTGTCATTAACATCACTGGTTGTAAAGTTCTGAATGCATTTGAAAATTCTCCCCGTGGTCCATTAATACAAGATTATTAATGTATTTACTTGTACAGTACTTTGAGCTGAGGACACTTCTCAGGCACTGGCCTAACTTGTACCTTTGAGCATACCACTGGTAAAAGTGGAGTTAGAGAGCTTCCTAGAGCACAAGATAATGGAAGCAGAGGACCTCCTAGGTCTTCACACCAAACATAACCACACGTATGAGATCTCATAACTCTGTTCCTGACCTGGTCAAAAATCATTGTGCTGGGGAGCAGCCTTTTTAGCTTTCACTTAGCTCAGATGAGAAGCTGCTTTCCAGAACCTCCACAGGAGCTTCCTCCAGCAGTCTCTTGGCCCACATACAGCCAGTCATTCATTTGCCTGCCATAGTGGTTAAACTGGAATTCTTATTTCTTATATTTCTTAACAGAAAATTATATCCACCATCAGCCTCAACAGGTCACTCTCTTCTCATATTACCTCATCGGACAGCATCTTATTGCAGGACTGTTTGGTCCTCCAGTTTGAGGAATTCTTTTCTGAACTAGGTGACCTGAAAGCTTCATAGTAAAATCACGTGAAGGGTCTTGCCTGCTATGTTGTACACTGATATTAGTAGATCTCCAACAGAAAAAGCTCATCTGGTAGCAGTTTGGTATCATTTGACTTTCTCACACTGTCATCAGATTGCCATCTGCAACTCCTTCTGTCATCACTCATTATACCGAAATCTTGCTCCCTATCCAGCTGAAGGATTCCCAGCTTACAACAAAGTTTTTGTTAGTAGTCTCCAAATGCATAAGCTTGTGTCGTATGACAAACCATTTCTTCATAGTTTTATTATTCCAGTCATCAGGTCTTTCTCTGAGATATGCTGCCTCTATGTGTGCTGCTGAGCATCGTCAGCACAATGTCATTTTTCTGTAAAGGTTGCAGAATTTTTGACAAAGTTTGTTTTTAAAATTACCCTGGAACATATGCACTAATAACTCTCTAAAACTTGAAATGCTTATTTTCAACATTATTTGCCATTCTATCCTTTTAGATCAGTTCCTTATGTACCATCTTTTCCTTTGTTAATTTCATCTTCAATTTTCACAGGTAGCTATTTGTCAGATTTTTCATTGGAAACCTGGCAGAGATTTTCCTCATTTCTTATTATCAGGAACCATTATTTACTTGAAAAAGAATAAGCTTAGACAAACATACATTACTAGTGAAAAGTTCCTTTTTTCTGCTATTTTCCATTTTGTTTATTGAGGAATTTCCACTAGTTTCCAGTCTTACTGATCTGCTCAAAGTTATTCCTTGTATGCTAGTATGTTATTTATGTGTGATTAACAAGTTTTGTCTCCTTCTCAACAATTTTCTTCCTGACTTTAAAGACTGTTGCTCTTCAGTCTCCATTTAGAAAATATGTTCAAGGACTTCAATAAGGAAAGTTTGAATTGAATGAAGATGAAATCCTAAAGTGAGAAACCAACCGCTGAACAATGGATTTGCTTGCCTCAGCTGTCAATTGGAATTTTTTATCTCAGGAATAACAGTTTTTAGTTGATAGGACCTAATATAAATTTTGTATTTATTGCCTTACCCTATTTTTATGCCTTCTACATGAGTTCTAATGAAGGATTCACAAGGAAACCCAACTGGCAGTCACTTCCCTATACATTTTATCACATATCCCAATAGAGTGACATTTTTAGCATGCTTTTCCAAGTTGTTACATTAACAAATTTGCACTGATTTCTTTATCCTGTCATCTAAAGACCACCTTGTAGTAAGACAGTGAACTTTTACAGCATTCCATAGTTGATGCACTGTCTAATGTCACAAATGTCTGCTCAAATTACTTCACTAAGACTTGAGAAGAGTCTACATTGTGCCTTCCATTTGAGCTTGATTTGACAGAATCAGTCCCTGCGCTAGCTCATGGCACTTATCAGTTAGTCAGCCTTCCTCAGGGAAGAGAATTTAGAGTGCACCATATTCAGTTTTCAGATCAAGCCCTGTCCCCTTAGGAAGCTATGTACTGCATTATTAAACAAGGTGCCATCAGCCGTAGCACCATGCTTAAACATTCAGTCAAATAAAAGACGACATCATTAGGTTAACTCTTTTTTCACCAGCTTCATTTATCTCTCAGTGATCTAAAATAAGACACTAAGACAAAGAAAAGTTTGCTTCATCTTTCTTTCAAATTCTCTTGATAGTTTGCAAATGTCAGCAGTAAAACCTATCTGATGTTACAAAATAATGATTAAACTTGATTTAATGATTAAACGCTATATTAGATGGGGTTTTGCAAATTATAATTTTTTAAGTTATTTGAGACCAATGTATTGTTTATTTTGCTAGTTTTATATGTAGTTCTTACAGAGACTACTCTGCGTATTTTGATTTAACTGTTATACCTATGCATAACCAAACTGGTGATTGCTGTGACTTTAAATATATCAAAGACAGAAAAGTTACATCAAGCTAATATATCTAAATAAGGGAAGAAAGTGATCATAAATATAGAAGTCTTTTTATAAAATATATTACCTGTTACACTATCAATGCACTGTACAATAAGGTATAAGTAGATTGTGTTCAAATTATGCATATATCATCAAGAATTATGGATCCTTTAAAGTATTTATATAATTTCAATCAAACTGAAAATCACACAAAAGGAAGACATGCTCCCCCTTGAAAGTGAGTAGATTGAGGATATATATTTTTAAAATTTGCATTTTGCATCTCCTTGGGTCTTCTCTCTATATTCAAAGTGATTTTTTTACATCTTTATTTATCTTGTCAGACCAGAAATTGTGAAGATTCTCTGAGAAAAGGAAAGATATCCTTTTTAAAGCTTCATGTTGATATAAATATGAAAATGGATTAAACTCTGCTTCCAATTTTCAAACATATGTACTTCAATGAATATTAAATGGTAGACCCATATCATCATCATGACTTATTTACTTTGCAGAGTTTTTATCAAAAAAGGACTGGAGTTTGCTGTGGAGCGTGAAACTCCACTGTAATTGAGTTTAGAGTGGTAAAACCACTAAAGAGGCCATGGCCCCAGAGAGTTCCCTGAAACCCACCTGTCAGCTGGTGTTACATCACTGATCCAACAAGCCATGCCTTCCTCTTCCTGCTAAAGATTTCTGTGGTAAAAAAAAAAAAAAGAAAAAAAAAAGAAAAAAGAGGAGAAAAAAAGAAAAAAGAGATGAAAAAACACTCAAAGTTGCTCCTAGAAAAAATACCCTCTGCAACAGCTGCAGAGTGTCAGCAGAAATAATGATCTGAAACTCAGCCTCCAAGGGATGCTAGTCTGGGTCCTAATTCTGTAAGGTGTCATTTCTTTCATTGCAATGCCATTAAACATGAAAGTAATGGAGATGACATGAAGTATTCTTTCACCAAAGTATAACAGGAGAGAGAGAAGGGGTACTTCAGGATATTGACAGGAAGAGGTGTCTTGTTTTGCTAGAAGGGTCATCTTAAAGGGTCCGTACATAGAAGTGGCCATTTAATTCTCACTATGTTACTATTGAAATTGCACATTTTAACCTTGTAGCTTTTAAAATGTATGTCCACATGAAAATTTAAACTGCAAGCAGGTTTAGTTCCATGGTTTATTTCAGCTAAAAGCAGTTTTTTGAAGGTAAATTGAATGACTATCAAAACTAATACTGCACTACTTTATGATCATTGATGAAACCAGTCCTCAGGTCAAGTCTTCTGCTTGCAGAATGCCACTTACTTCAGTGGAGTTACTCCTGTGCAGGATCTGGTTATAAACCAATAGTGGCTGGTGATATTTAACAAATGGTTCTCCCACCTGCTTTCTGTCCAGCAGACACTTAGACCTGAAGCAGCACCCTCCTCCCCCGCTCCTTATAATTTAAGCACCTGCACTAGCCTTTTGAGCAGGGACGAAGAGACAGACAACATGGGAATATATAGCTTCTTTGTGAAACTCAAGGTGATTCCTGGGACAAAATGTCAAGGCAAACCAGCAGAGCAGTTTTCCAAAATGGTGCGTTTATTCTATTTTTGGCATGAAAAGAGACTTTCGTCTTCAAGCTGTCAAGTAAGTTCCTTGACAAAAGCAAACACCTAGCTTCAAAGACAGCTAAATGCCCAAACCTTATTTAAGATCTTACCTCCACTGAAATCACTGCCATTCTGATGTTGGATCAAAGTCTATAAAAGAAAAGAGTCCAAATGTTTTCTTTTGAGAAGACGTAGCTGATCGTATTGAGTCCCTTTTTCAAGAAAGGGAAAGAATCTGCTCTGTTAGACTTGGATTTGTTTCAAAGATTATGGCTGACAGATGCATTGTTCTGAAAACTACTCCTGACAGGTTTTTTTATCTATTACACCTGCATTAATATTCAGTGCAAATGAGTCCTTGGTTTGGTCTTTGAATTTCTACTGTGATTATCGGTGCTGAAATTGAGAAAGGATATTATATTTCTCCTATATCTTTGCTGCACATCAAAGTCTGAAATAGTGCTTCTTACAGGAGATGTGCTGCTCTCAAGAGCTGTCCTGCTATAACATGCTTCAAAAATAGTTGCTGGGGAGAACATTACAAATTGCTGTGCATTACCTACTTGACCTTGGCATGCAGGCTCCCTGCAAGTAGTAACTCCAAACTGGCTCACTGCTGGCCAAAGGAACCTTCAACCTACTCAGGGCGTGATTTAGGCTTGCAGCCTATTTCAAAAGAAGAATAAGGCTGTTGTTAGTGTTGGTGCTCTCCTAGCTACGGAGGAAGGTTTTCTTTAAATTAGAGAAGTTAGCTACAAAATCAGTGTCTCCCAGTGTTTCTGCTTGCTTTCAGCTTCAGACTCAGTCTTGAATGATTGTGAACAGCATTGAACTGAAGATAAAAAATGTGATGACCCTCACTGAAGAATCTTCTAATTGTCCATCTTTTCAATATTCTATGTGTTTTTGCTAGCCAGAGAACCTTTAGGCACATAATGAAATTAAAAACTGTGCACTGAGAAGAAACACATATTTTGACTTTGGCATAATTTTTGGTGGCTATCTGATAGAAAACTTTTTCCACTTCTGGTTAGTTTTCAGATGAATCAGCTCACTGACCTGGTAAAATCTGATGCTATAGGATCACTGGACCTGACATGAGGAAAGTGGTGGAAGAACAGCACCATAGGAGGGCAATCTGAGTGACTTTTTTGGCATCAGTCTAAGTTACACGTGATAAGATATATCATAAAGTCACTTTGCAGTTGTTAACAGTGCTGTTTTATTACACTAAACAAATAGGGAAAATGTAACTCAATATCTTTGAATTACCCCTTTTTCTTACGCTACCCACCATTAATAGCATCTGCATTCACATCAGCCTTCATTTTAGCAGTACATTGAGAAGAAGAGAGTTGCTTAAAACAGTGTTTGCTTAGATTTTCACAGTCTTTCTCACATCTCTCTAACTGCAATAAAAGTTCTTGCCTTGAACCCTGTTTAGCCACAGTGTTTTCTGGCATCTCTACTTGAGAGGCCTGAAATGGAACCACTGAAGAAACAGCAACGCCTTACCCCTAAGAATTTATACTTTGCTATTGGTGGGAGTGCACCAAATTTCAGGTGTTCATACTTTATGGTGCCATGAAAGGTTTTAGCAATTGTTTGGGAGAACTCTATGGTAATATATGTTAGAAGTCTATGCTCCTCAGTGATAACAGAGCATTTGTGCTAAAAGAACTACTAGAATGACAGTGGTGCTGTGGATTTGATTTGATGGAGTAGCTGAAAAGAACCAAAAGAACAAAAAATGGCAGTCTGCATGTCTTCAATTTTTGTTACCTATTCTTCTATCATATGAGGGTGGTAATCAGATTGTATTGTCCTCCTTACTGGAATTTCAGAAAAAGTGTGTTGTTACAATCTATTGAATGTCACTCTGGCTTATTGGTTCCATCAGTTTACTGAAATAAGTGGCCATCAAAATGGCCACAGCATATTCAAGATATTTTGTTGTAATGTTGTGCAGCTCTGTTTCTGCAGAAAACTCATTACTTTTTGAACATGCTCATTGGATGTTGATCAGCAGCTTTCAAATAGAAGACATTCACAAATTATTCTCACGTACCACCCAAATGTTACGGGGGTGAAAAGTTATTATTATGGTTGAGTGTTACATTTAAGACCCAAGCGTGGTATCAGTAGCCTGCCCAATAAGTGATTGGAGGATATATTACGGATATTGTAAACATTGCTGAGATCAATCGACACTTCCCCTTTCACAAACAATATCCAACACTAGATGGCATGCTTGGCCTCAGGATCACAGTCACTTGTGCCTGCCCTTGCGTTGCTAAAGCTAGTAGGCTAATTTTGAAACTTCTGTCGTGTGATTTTCCCCAAGCTGCTTCTTTCTGCAGATTTTGAAAGAAAAATTTTAAAATCCCTGCATATTGAAATAAAATAGGAGAAACTGGAGTGCAAATGTTAGTTTTTAAAGCAAACAGTAATTCATAAGAAAAAAAGAAGGGAGATGCAAAACTGTTTTCAACATTTTCCTCCTGCTGTATTCCATTTCCACCATCTATTATTGTTATACTTGCAGATTAAAAATGGTCACATAAACTAAAAATAAGTTGCTTCATGTCAGTTTGATCCAAGTCAAAATTTTACTTTATTTTATTACGATTCTTGATTTTTAGAGGCTATGTGTATCTCTGTGCTTTACGGACATTGAAAATGTGTCTGGAACTTCCTCTGCCTATGTCAGGAAAGAGTGGGATTGGGATTAAAGAGCAAAGTGAATGGAGCTAATGATCCAATGTCCGCACAAAATGAGATTCAGAGACGTTACTTTGACTAGCTCTAATCTGGTTGTGTGGCTGAATGCCCATGCATCAGGTGAGGTCTTGGAGCTCAATCTCTGGTTTAATTGCATTGGCCTTGCTGACGGCCAACTAGAACTTAATCTGGCTACTGCCAGATTAATCTGGCTGCTTCCATGGCTATTGCCATGGAAGACAATAAAACATGTTTCTATAAATACTTTATCAACAAAAGGAGGGCTAAAGAGAATCTCCATCTTTTATTGCAGGTGGGGTGCACCCACAAAGGATAAGGAAAAGGCTGAGGTACTTACTGCCTTCTGTGCTTTAGTCTTTAATAGTAAGACCAGTTGTTTTACATGTACCCAGATCCCTGAATTGGAAAACAGGCATGGGGTGAAGAACAAAGCCCCCGTATTCCAAGGCAATATGGTCAGTGGCCTCCTACACCACTTAGACATACAAAAATCTCTGTGGCCGGTTGGATCCACCCAAAAATACTGAGGCAGCTAGGGGAAGTGTTCACTGAACCACTTCCCATCATTTACCAATAGCTCTGGCTAACCAAGGAAGTCACAGTGTACTGGAAATATTAGCCAATGTGACACCATCAGAAGAAAGATCCAGGGAACTACAGGCTTGTTAGCCTGACCTTGGTGCTGGGGAAGGTCATGGATCAGATCATCTTTAGTGCCATCACACAGCATTTGTGGGACAACTGGGGGATCAGACCCAGCCAGCATGGTTTTACGAAAGGCAGGTCCTGCCTGACTAACTTGATCTCCTTCTATGACAAGGTGACCCATTTAGAGGATGAGGAAAAGGCTGTGGGTGTTGTCTATCTAGGCATCAGTAAATCCTTTGACACCATTCCTCACATCATTCTCCTGGAGAAAGTGGCTGTTCATGGCTTGGACAGGTGTGCTCTTTGGTGGGGTAAAAAGTGGCTGGATAGCTAGGCCCAGAGTGGTGGTAAACATCCAGTTGGCTGCTGGTCACAAGTGGTGTTCCCCAAGGCTCAGAATTGGGGTAGGTCCTGTTTAATATCTTCATCGATGACCTGGACAAGGTGATCAAGTGTCCCCTCAGTCAGTCTGCAGCTGACACCAGGTTGGGTGTGAATGTTGATCTGCTAGAGAGCAGGAGGGCTCTGCAGAGGGATCTGGACAGACTGGATTGGTGGGCCAAGGCCGATTGTAGGAGGTTCAACAAGACCAAGTGCTGAGTCCTGTCCTTGGCTCAGAACAACGCCATGCAGCACTACAGGCTTGGGATGGAGTAGTTGGAAAACAGTCTGGTGGAAANGATTGAGTCATTAGGAACCTGGTTTGGTGATGGACTTGGCAGTGCTGAGTTAACAGTGGGACTGGGCAATTTTATAGGTCTTTTCCAACCTAAACAATTCTATTCTTCTATGATCTCTTGAGAAAGAGCTTTCCATGGTATTACAAAATCTCCTTCAAAACCTGGTTTGATTATGCCTGAAAAACACATACTGCCTTCTTTATGTATAGTATTTAGAAGTTTTTGAAAAAGAAAATATTGCTTTTGATGCCATCAATGCGGTGTGCAGACACCTGGGTTTCTCTGTACTTCTCTCCATCACTGAACTAAGGAGAAAGGCATTTTGCTTAGCTACCAGGAGCAGAAGGTTTCGTTAAGTCCTTGTCTCACTGGAGTATTTTTAGCTGTTCTTTACATCAATTTTATGTGAAAATGCATGTACCTCTGTGGTATTTCTGCCTCATCCTTTCCCATTGTAGGAGGTCTGGCTACACAATACTNTATGCCTGAAAAACACATACTGCCTTCTTTATGTATAGTATTTAGAAGTTTTGAAAAAGAAAATATTGCTTTTGATGCCATCAGTGGGGTGTGCAGACACCTGGGTTTCTCTGTACTTCTCTCCATCACTGAACTAAGGAGAAAGGCATTTTGCTTAGCTACCAGGAGCAGAAGGTTTCGTTAAGTCCTTGTCTCACTGGAGTATTTTTAGCTGTTCTTTACATCAATTTTATGTGAAAATGCATGTACCTCTGTGGTATTTCTGCCTCATCCTTTCCCATTGTAGGAGGTCTGGCTACACAATACTGATGCTGACCTGCTGATATCCAAGTACAGATCTCTGTTGTTCTGTTAAAGACCTTCTCTGCTCAACTGGGATTATTATCAGAGTGTGATCTCCCCAGTGAGAGCAATGGTTCAGATGTTTCTTCTTGCTGAAGGAGTGGAAACAGGACACAAATCACGGCTTTCTGTCAGAAACTAGGAGTCCTGGTCTGGCAAATGCAGGCATTGAACAGAGTGCAGAGGTATTTTTTCACTCTGGTACCTCCTGGTACAAATGTTTGCTCTAAATGTTTTAAAAATAATGGAGTGTCAATTACTTCCAAACTCCTTTCCACCATTGTAATTTAAATAATTTTAACTGCATTGCTAATGATTTATATCAACCAAGGAGAGAAGGAAATCAAACCATAGAAATCTTAGGAAGTGAAAAAGAACCTTGTTTTACTGTCCACACGAGTAACAAATGCATTGATTTTAGTAGTTCAGCATCCTAATTTTTAGAAACACTGAAATATCTCCCAGATGGATAAAAAAATGCAAGAAAGGCAGCCCTGTCTAGCTGACATGAAGTCAGAAACATAATAAAGGGAATGCAGCATTGGAAAGTACAAAAGTCAACATGTCAACATAATTCAACTTTGTCAGAATGAAACAGATGAGTCCATTTGTTGGTAGATCAGATTATCGTAAATCAAGGCAGTATAGAGGTTACACATTATAGGGATTTGTGACTGGTAAACTTTCATAGTGGGATCAGAGATAGTAATCATCTGGCAGTGGGAATAAAAAGTCAAAGTGAAGCTTAAACGCTGAATCAAAAATCAGTCCTGTTAATGTCTAACACTCTGGGGTCAAAAATTCATAAGAGTCCAGCTGTGAAAATAAGATGGGAGCTGTATTAGTTTTCTCCATTCTGTATCTCACATTTAAGTGTTGTCAGTTGATGAGGATTTGTCCCTTGGGAATTGTCATAGGGTACTTTAGTCCATGTAAAGTGAAAATTTTGCATCACATAGAGGATCTTGTGAAATTCTGTAAAGCATGAGGACAGCATGCTGAGATTCATAATGGCAAGGAAGGAACAGTAGAAACAGTAATCTGCCACATGCCCTTATCTAAAAGTGGTTCTTGACAAAGAAGGCAGCGTGTTTGTAGTGTGGAAGCTAACAGAATCTGTGACACATTTGAACAGTCAGTGGTTATTAATGGATAAGAACTGGTAACTTTAGACTGATGTTGACATATAGAACTGTTTAGAACAAATAAAAATCCCAATGGACTCATTCTTTTCATGCTTTTCAGCGCTATTTCTGTTTGTGGCATTTTGTAAAATTCCATTACTGGGTCAAAAGTTTGATGTAAACAAGCAATCGGCTCTCCAGCAGGATTTATATACAGAGAAAACCCGAATTAAGAAAAGAAATCCCATGCAGCTTCTTTAAGGCACATGTTGTATAGCGTCTATGCAAAAATTTTACAAAGCTTTTTGTACTTTGTCCATTTTTCCTCTTTGTTTTCAAATGATAGGCTCACAATTCATTGTTTATAACTGCAGAAATTTCTAAATTTTTGTAATATTTTAATATCATGGTTTTATTCTGTACTCAGAAGAAAGAATCTGAATCAAAGAAAGAATGAATTTCAAAAAAAATTAATGCAGTTCTGCTTCTTTTCTAAAAGTTAATTCAATTCTTGGAATATTGTTTCACCTCTGTGGTCCAAATTCAGACCTATTTAAGAAGGATTTTTCCCTGTATTTGGCCCCATTCTCTTATTTTTGGTCAGTGATGCTTTCCAAAGAATAATATGCTAACAAGCACATGAATGTGTCATGTCTATTGGGTACTTGCAAATGGCATTACACAGAATTGTTGATTTAATGTATGAAAAGAATTTTCCAATGTCTATTTGTCTAGTATATTTAGCCTAATTTAATAGACAGGGCACTGAGTGACATAAAAACTGGGAGCAGACAATGTCACTACGTAACTTCTTCTCTTGTGGCGGTCTAAATGTAATCACGGGAAAGTTGTGAAGATGTTGACTGAGGCTGATGTGCCTATGAGCCTGTTTGTTTCCCCAGCTCTATGACTACCTATTTGTAAGTAATTGAAGCTCTGGAAGCTGGAACTCACAGCCTGAAACAGTGATTTGTTCAAGATAACAGTGACAGCTGTGGCAAAATCAGGATAAAATTACCCAAATATCCCAGTTCTCAGTTTCCTGTCGTGGTTATGAGATCATGTTGCCTCCTCCTGCATAACTATAGCAAAAACAACATTTCAGTAATAAAAATAAAGTTCTTATGCATCTATTTATCCTTTGAAAATGCAAGCTGAGAGTAATGTTTATGACTAGTGTAAGGTTATGGTATCAGAAGCACAGGTTCTATTACTCTTACTTGGTTAAATATATTTTACTGAATATTCACATGACTCCCACATAGAAGACAGTACTACCTTTTGTGAATAAAGGTAGTGTAAGTTTTCCAAATTATCAACAATGGCTTTAACTTTTAAATTAATCACTAACAGGCCAACTAACTTATCAAGCACATTAAGGGAAAACACACTGAGTTGTAGAAGTTTCCTCAAGAAGTCATAGATACCTTGACTGATTGTTCCTGACTTACAGTTCTCATTTGCAGGGGGGAATTCAAATCTTACATGATAATAAGATAAACATTAGTGCTGATGAGGTGGAAACATCATAACCAGGATCATAAAATTTAGGGATTAATATACACAATGACAATGAAAGACGATGAGTGATGCAAAGATAGATGACATCATTTCATATGTTCTTATTTTATGGTGACTTTACTAACTATAGATTGTCATGAGATGATGGCCTAATGTAGTGAAACACGAGGCTGGTTAAACAACTACTAACAATAAGAAAATCTGCAATTTAACTAATAACTAAAGTAATTTACTTTCATTCAGATGGGTCTCAATTTATTTTACCCATTACTTATATGGAAATTTTTTTATTTGCCACATGAATCTACCCAACTCAGAAATAGGACAGAAAGCTTTTAGCTGTTCAGAGTAACAGAACACTGGTTAATGACAGAAAATGAGAACTAAAATACGCTACTGTAATAAGGGTGTGTATAATAAATACAGTGAAATGCCAACATCCTGAGAGGCGGGAGGTCATTGACAGGGTAGTTGGCACCTGATTCTGTGGCACTACGAGTTGTAGTAGACCTCCAGAAGAAGGAGCAACAATACTGGGTTTGAACTAGGAGCTCTCAGTGACCATTTATCAATGAAGGGGAAAACACAATGTTAGCAGAAACATCTGCAGATAGGGAATGAGAGCAACCACAGACTTGTAGGGTAGGTGAAAAATAACCGATCTCACTGAAATAATAATTGTTGGTTTAGACAGAGTGTACTCCAGCTGGGTTCCACTCCGGGCATGAAGTCTCTCAACACTGGAAATGTCTTGAATTCTTTTATTGTAACTTTCTAATTTCATTCACTGGTGCTGATTCAGTACTGCTGGGTACTGATGGAGACTGAAAAATACAGCATGGGTGGAAAAATACTCCTTCTTGCAAACATTTGAGTTTTCTTGGAAGTTTCCTGCCTGAATAGTGGCCTGGCCTGACCCTATATAGCTTGTGAGATTTGATGAGATCAGAGCCTGAGGTTATGGCTAAACTAAACTCAGAAAAGTGATAACAAAACAAAAATGGCATGATTGACAGGGTAGTAAGCTGAATACAATAAACCTAAGGAGAACTATGTGTATGTATTCCACTCCTTAATATCCTCTTTGTAGATAAGAAAAATAAGCCTTATCCTGGAGCTAGAAGAGTAATGGGATGAGGGCTGCCTGCCTTACTTGATGGCCATAAACAATAACTATATTATACAAAAATGGATTACTGAAATGGAAAGTGGGTGCTCCTGAGATGCTACCTTGAGGCAGGATCAAAGTAGGAGTCATCTCAGAGCCTTGTGCTGTCTATAGTTACCTCCTTTTGGTGGCCCCATGTTTCTTAGTAAACTGTGATATGACCCTGTGTAGTCCACTTTAGTGCTTTTCACTGTCAGGTTCATTGAAGCTATAGAAGATTATTTTGCTTGGAGAAAAAAAATAGATATGTGAACTCGTCACTGAAAGCATTTACAGATAAAAGAAGTAGTCAGCAGAAAACTATCTAAAGAGATTTCTTTTGTAGTGCACCAGGAAAAGCAGCTCCTTATGACAATAGAAGAAATGGCAATAGAAGAGTTATGTAAGGAAGCTCAGGTTTCTTTTTTGTGTCCCATGCTTTTCACTAATCTTGAAACATTGAGACACATGCTATTAAGGTTGTGATGTAATTGTATTAAACTCATTTAGTAGAACTCTAATGACAGATTTTTTTCCCCTCTGCAATGAGTACTGGAAGTAACATCAGAAATTAGGCCAAGTTCTAATGTTACTTTGTAGTGTAATAAATAGAAGCTCGATTAATATCAAAGGAATTGTGTTAGATTGTTACCAAATACCCGTGCTATAGTTGGTCAATGCTCAGAGCTCCTATAATTCAGTTTTTCAGGAAACTAGTGTATTTTCTACACATCTTTCCTTTCTACAGACTATTTTATATGCATGCTGAAGGCTCATATAGATCTTCTTGCTTGGAACAAGCTAGGACAGATCAAACGTCCCTGAGGCTTTTTTCTCTGGTGTTCCTGTTCAAGATAGAAATGCAAATACATTTAATGAAAAATTACTCAGAAGACTTCCTATTTTAGAGATTCATAACTGGTTTGAAATTTCTGGACGTGAATTAGAGCTGGTGGGAATTTTTCTGCTGAAACAACTAATTAAGAATTGAATTTCTGAAAGAGCACAAAATTCCATAGAAGGGAGAATGCATAGTTGTAAAATTATAAATGAATAAAAGTTACAGATTTAATATATTTTAGACTTATTCTGGTGAGAATCTCACAGATCATCTGGACCTGTTAAGTTGAATATAAATGCTACAAATGTTTGGCTTTTAATTTTTAGTGCAACCTGGAATACAGAGATTTACCTCTTTACTAAAAAATCTAAAGTTATTGTTTTCTGTGCTTTCAGAGGACATTAATTCATTTGGAAAGCAATATATAACTTTCTTGGTGAGATTTCCAAGTACAATTTTATTTCGTTGTGAGGCATACTTGTGAGTGCTATTGTACATTCTGTATAAAATTCAAATGCAATAAAATATATAAAATTCTTTTAGTACTATTATTTTAGTTATTGCAAAGTACAGGCTTCAGTCAAATTTGTAGGCATAGTTTTGTGAGTACTCCAAAGTTACTTGCTCCCTGAGGATAAAATCACTATGGCAGGGACACCTAAAATCTGGAATACAAAAAATTTTATACAGGTAAAGTGGTCCAACCTCAAGTCTTTGTTACTAAACTCGTGCATATGCCTTTCAGGCATCTGAGGCTACTTCTTGGGAAAGATGATATTGGACAAATCCATGATTAGAGCCTTTGTAATGTTAAACATCCCTACTGCGCTGGAATTGATTACACACATTTGGTGAAAGGCAATTTGAATGGTAAGTCACTTAGTCATATTCTCGTTTTCACACACCATTCAACTTCCTACTGTCCTTGTGCTCATTCTTTTCTCTCTTCTCACAGCGGTATGCACAGCATGTCCCCACCATTGTTCAGCATAGTTTAAGATGGCATTAAGAGAGAAAGATTGGTGTAAACATGCAGAAAAAGTTCCCGGTGAAATGTCTCCAGTGCACACACAGCAATAGCTTCCTTATGTACCTGAAGAAATTGGAGAAATTAGCAGCATTTTACTGAACAGGCAAACTAATTGCTGTAAACAGGGCGAAGCCCAGTCCTACTAGTGGCTGGGCATTCTTACTGTACCAGTGAAGTCTGAGGGAACAGAGCATGCTCAGCAGCTATTGTCTCTTAAATTTGATCATTTAATCAGAGAAACTCCATTTCCTGCTATGTGTAAGGACTGATGTTTTTAAATAACCTGAAGATTAGAATTGGGCCAAAACAAAATCCAGACTTCAACTCTAAAGCAACATCAAATTTATCTTTCTAATGATTAAATTTCCATATATGAACATGGTGAAGCATGAACTTTGCCAGATTGTAAAACATTTTGATTCTCTTTTTACCAAGAGCAGCATCGTAAGAAGGTGCAAGTTTAAACTGATCTTAATCCACTACTTCAAACTCCATGGTTTTCTCTTTCTTTTGGGGCTCCTACTGCAACACAGCATCCCAACTGGCCTCTCATATTGACGTTTATGTCACTCAGATGTCCAACACTAGGATTATTTGGTTTTGTTTCAAACAAGTGGCTGAACTGCATGGCAGCATGTAAACATAGCCATGATTCTAAGAGCTTTGAGGTCTTTTCATGATGGCAAGACTGTATGCTGAGAGCTGGGGAAATTCATCTGTAGTTGGCAGTGCAGTTCTGATTAGAGGTATTTAGTCAGAGTCTGAAACTGCAAAGAGTATTCCTCAGTACACATGAGAAGGATCAGCATAATGCAATTCTTAGGCAAGAAGTGTGAGCTGCTAAAATGGCTTAAGGACTAGCAGTACATTAGCACAGAGCTTTGCCCTGACTTACAAGCCTCTGTTTCTTGTAGAATCGATGTGACTATCTGAGCTATCTGCCCCAGTTTAAAAAGCACCAGAAGTGCCAGTGCAGGTGCAAAAATATAAGGTGGTAGGATACAGAAAGACAGAGGGAAAGGCAGGACCGTGGAAGTATCACTTCAGAACACCTTGGGCTAATTAATATGAAATTGCTGTCAGGCTCCTTGGAGCTGAAGACCTCATTTACCACTTAATTGTGCAGTCCTGATGGTCCCTTAGATCTGATCATGCTCTCACTGCAGCCACCAATAGTATTTCAGTTCAATTAAGTCTGGGCAGTATTGTCCCAAAGTTTGGGAGGAGAGGCATTGTGAGGTCTCCAAAACCCCTCAGAGAAATGGTAACTTCAGAAACTGTATCTCTGCAAGAGTTAAAAATGCTGAGATCTCACAAGCTGCATGTCAGCAATCTCTACAGATAAGCTGAAAGGGCCCTCTGGTTTGTCTTCTTGTACAACACAGCAGAATTTCTCCAGTTTATCCTAGTGTTATTCCATACATCAAACAGTCAACACACAAAATGAGAGGGAGAATTTTACATAATGTACTTCCTATGTGTTGGCCAGCAAAGGCCAAATTTTCCCAGTAAGTGGGACTCTATAGTTGCTATGCTTTACAGGCATATTCAAAGGGTCTGAACAATCACTTGCATCCAAATGAACATGCTGTTTAGAAAGGTATTCCAGTCTTGAAAAGGTTTATACATCTGCTGTATGGACTGGAGGGTGCACATCACAATTTCTTTCCTGCCTCTGTGTCAGGCAGCATTACCTAGTATTCCATTTTTACAGTAAATAACTCTGTGCATAAATAAGACCCTAAAAATCATTTTCCTTTGATAAATATTTTAGTGATATTCCTGCTTGCACAGGGCTCTCTTTGGTTTCCCTGAAGCCAGATCTGGCCCACATACAGTGAAAATGAGGCTGTCTGCTCAACATGCAAAACTCCTTATGTTCTAGCTAAGGGTAAGCGTCAAGTAAAAGGAAAAGGACTTTTTCTTCCTTTGTCTTCCAGCAGTGTTAGCTTAGACAGCCACCAGCACATGATCATTTACATAAGGAGGGAACTGCAGAGCTGCTGCCAACTGCCCATAGTGCCTGCCAAAAACAGATGTTAGATGTTACTGTTAGAATAATGTCTTCTTCAGCTTGACATGTGAGTGCTGCAGTCTTTATTTAAAAGGAAGAGGAAAAAATATGGTTGAATTAATGAAATGGAGCACACAACATACGGTCTGAAAAATTATAATGTAAGAGAAAGTGCTAGTTTTCCAATTGCCTAGGACTGGTAAACTCAGTTCGGTGTATTTTTCACAGAGAACTGTCCTGGTCTGGCATGTAGATGAATTTGGTGACCTAACAGATCTGTTGTATTTTTACATTTTTATTCCCGTGCCTTCACATCAATTTTTAGTTTCCAAAAGGCAGGGAATTAAACTTATTGTAAAACTCAGCAAAACTGGAAAGCTCTATATTGACTAGCATAGTGCTAAATTCAGCATTCTTTGTTCCCAAAAATCCTCATGTTAAGTACCAGGGAGCATTATCACAAAACCTGTGACTTATGCCTGAGGTTTGCTATAATTTCACATGAATCCTGGGGTCTCTGTAAAAACACAATTGAGATAAAGCTTTTGTATTTTATCTGTGAGGTATTTTATTCATATATCTTATGGGACAAGAAAGAACCTGTCTGCAAAGGTGGAAAATATTATAACTTATTACTTTGTTTTCCTGTCCTCCTGTAAGCAAGGAACTAAACTTCTTGGTCTATATATATTGCAGTCAGCCTTATATAGTCAGCCTCTATCAAGATATATTGATGATGGTTCTGTGGGGTCAGTAGAACCAAAAAATCTTTGATTTTACATGTGTGAAGTTGAGCTTTCACACAACCTCAGCCAAATGGTTAGTTCACTCCAACCCTTCCCTTTGGTCAATAGCCACCCTGTCTCTTCTTTCTAGCCAGAGGTCATAGGAATTGAACATCCCTGAGACCTCTGTCCCTTTTCTAAATGCCATTGGAAGTGGTTAAAAAAGTAATAAGAAATACAGATAGGTGTGTGGGCACAAACACTGTGTGACATCACCAGCATCGTTTCTTCAGAAGAACAGACTAAAATGGATTCGGATCCTCAGCTTTTGTGTGCTGGTTTCATTGCTGGTCCTGTAGTAAAAGCAATTTGCACCTGCAAGGAAGGTGTCTGTCCTCAAATGACTAGGAAATAAGGCAGAATATCTTTCTCTCCCTCTGCAAGAGTAGCCAATGCGAACTACCTCACAGAGAATGTTCCCAGAGTTTTTAGGACTTCAGTTTGAAGCTGCTGTGAGGAAAAAGCGGCCACCTAATTGCACAGCTGCCTGCTCTGCGAGGGCATGCAAAGTGCTGCCATCTGCTTCTCAAGAGAGAAGGGACGAGGAAGCATGTGAACGCTTTTTGTCCTCTCTGCCCTCCCTTTTTCAGTCCTTGGCTGGGAATTGAGGCTGTCAGGGTGTTCTGTGGGAATTGGACTCTGGCGGACACGTTTGGAGGAGGTGGGCTCTGCAGCCAGGAAGACCTCGCCCCCTTCTCCTTACACTCACCATGCCTGTGGCAAACTTTGGTGCTCCTCTGTTCCTGCAATGGACTGCTCTAATGGATTATCATGCATTTTGGGTGGGTGTTGATACTTTTTATAGTTTTGGTAGATGAAGTCAGCTCAGTGAAGAGTCCTGAGTCAGCTCAGTGAAGAGGTTCCCTCCATAGAAGAGGAATAAGCAATGGGATTGCACATTTTGGTAGCACTGGTGCATAGGGTGAGCTCAGCCATCTTGCTTAAAAACACCAACAGACTGTGATGAGATGTCGTCACCATAGCAGGGTTACACAGACGTTAGACTTTGTGATATGGTTTCAAAACTGCTTTTGGTCATTCTGATTATTTCAGCATTGCTAATCCCTTACCTCTTTCAAATAACAGACTGTTTCTCCAGCCGTTTGCAAAGGGAATGGAGGAGGATGCAATAAGGAAACCTGTGTTGATGCAGCTCTGCAACAGCACACCGAAGTAGAGCTTCATCTGGATGCAAAATAAACTGTGTTCAGTGGTTAAGCCCTTTTTCTTTGCATCCTCCTATCCAAAGAAGTATTTACATGAAATGTCAGTCACCCTGTGGAATTATATGAGAATTAATTATCTGTGGAGAATGATTTGGCCCTATTAATTATGGGTCTCACGTAAGAAAAAGAATAGGCCTAATGTGTCATATGGTTTTTTTCAGCCAGTGAACTAGGAACTCATCGGCATCAAATATCAATAATGGTTTTGTTGAATACAGATTGATGACCTCTGACAGAAATTATAGGAGAAACTTGTATCATTTTTTCTTATTATAGCCTACTAGGACCTTAGCCAAGATCGGGGTCTTATTTTCTTAGGCTGTCATGCAAGGGGTTAAAGCTGATATTTATCAGATTATTGTTTGCAACCAGTCATGAATGAATAAGGCTTTAATGTACATAGAGTCAGAAATAACTGATGTTAAAATGCAATTGCAAATCAAATACAGTATTTCATGGAGACAGTTAAAACATTATGTCTAATTAAGTCTTCATTTAAACATGTGTGTAATTTTGTTGTTCAGAATTATGTACAGCCTTGTAGACTGTTCCCTGCAGTGATTCATGGTGCCTGTTTGTATCTTGCCATTTAGTAAATGAAATCTTGACTTTTATGTTTTGCAGATATAGTCAGATATAAACAAAGTTTTAAGAAGTTTTCTGAGTTATTCAAAATCTGTGTATTTTACCGAGAAAGACTGAGTTTTTATCATATTACACTTTTAAAATATGCCCTCAGTATTTTCTTGTCTCTGAGTTTTCTCTCTCTCTTCTCCCATTGTCCAGCAACTCTTCTGAATGGCTGCAAAGCACCATACTGGCACAGTAAATTTGCTGGAATAGGATCCTTTCTAGGGGAAATAGCTTCTTCGGTGCAAGGGACACTCATGCCTAAATACCAACAAAATAAATAGCTCCACCACATATATGAATTTCTGATGGTAGCACAAATATATGAATAAGATTAAGTGGCAACCTGTTGTGGGTTTTGGTTATGATTTGGGGTTTTGTCTTGTTTTGCCTTTTTTGTGTGTGTGTTTTTGGCTTTTTGTTTGTTTTGTTTGTTTTTGTTTTGTTGCTTGTTGTTGGCTTTTTTTTTCCTTTTGGGGATATTAAGTCCTGGAAGTTAAAGTAAAAATTGAAAGAAGGTTTGTATTTTTTTTATCATGGACCATGGTTTAAGTTTCACAGGAACCCTGTAGACAGAGAGTGCAAACCTTCACATTCAGTAGGACAGGTTCATCAAGAAAATTTTTTCCTACACTTATGCACTATTGCAGAATGATTTTCTCAGGAATCAGTCAAAGCTTAATTTTTGTCCAGATATTTTACTGATGGAATAACATACCTACTGTGCCTGAAACTGTAAACCTGTGAACAGAATTCACTTTTGGCAAACAATGATCTGGTAGGAGCAACTAACATTGTAAAGCAGATGATTCTCAGTTTTCAAGCAATGATGTTGGACCGTAGGTCAGGGAAACACATTGACACGTTAATCCTTTACCCAATTTCTTTGAGGGTGGACATTTAAAATTAAAAATAAATGGCAAGAGAAGCATCAAGGGAACTCCCTGCAACTGTGACTTTTTGATTCATAATTCAGAAAAATCATTTCACCTACTAACTTGGCTGGCAAGATTAAGAACTACAATTAAATGAAACTGCCAAATTGCAAATCAATTATTTGGAAACAGAAGAGAAAGAATATTCTAAAGGAAACTCAGATGACATAAATATTTTGTTGATATCAATTTTGTAGCAGTCTTTTTGGAGAGCATAGAAGAATAAGTGTGGCAAGGGATACCCATAAAGACACTTAACTGAAGAAATGCTCCTTCTTCCTTCTGAATACTTTTCTTAAAAGTGTTTTTGTTGCATTTAGTGCCATCTCCACTTCCCAAGTTTTGCTTTCTTATGGTAATTTCTATGGAAAGGATAAATTAAAAATTTAATTTTTCACATATTTTCAAGACAGCCTTCCCATAAGTTTCATCCTTTCATGTGTGTGTGTGGATATATGTACTTAAGCCTTTTCCCAGAGCAGGATTTATAAACATAGTCCTAGATATTTTTCATAGTCAGAGTCCTTTCACCTTTCCTGACAGTTTCCCAGGGAAAAAGTGAGTTAAAAAATATTAGATTTATTAATAAATTCAGAAAATGGGGAAAATATTTCTCAATGAAAAATTTATCTACTTCTAACAAGCACTAGCTTTTTTTTTTTCGTTTAAGTTTCAGTTTCACACTGTTATAGTAATATTGATTTCAAAATTTAACATCAAACACTAGAATAATTAGCAATAAGGTATAAAAGACAGTAAAGACCTTCAAAATTGTCTGTAGTTCAGAGGTTACCAATTTAATTTTATTCCTGAGAATCTGGCTCAGGATGAAGAGTGAAAAGGATGTAAGACAGGAGAAAGAAGAAAAAAAAAATGAAGGCATGTATGGATACTCTGGGAACAGTCAACTTTTAGTTCCCATTTAATCAAAAGTATGAATTTTCTGTATATCTTTCAATTAAATTATACTTCAAAAGGATACAAGCACAAGTATTCTTCTTCATCACTTTTTCAAGAATTGATTCAAGGAGACTTATGAACAGCTGTTTTCTATGTCTTTGTTATTTTCTAACAGTTTGCTTACAGAGTCACAGAATCACAGAATCGTTTGGGTTGGAGAAGACCTCTAAGACCATAAAGTACAATCTTTGAACAATCACTACCATGTCAAGTAGACCATGGCACTCAGTACCATGTCCAGTCATTTCTCAAACATCTCCAGGGACAGTGTCTCCATCACCTCCCTGAGCAGCGCATTCCAATGCTTAACAATCCTTTCCTTAACAAAGAAATTCCTCCTGATGTCCAACCTGAACCTCCCTGTGCACAGCTTGATGCTATGTCCTCCTCTTGTCCTGTCACTGGTTGCCTGGGAAAAGAGGCCGACATCCACCTGGCTACAACCTCCTTTCATGAGTTGCAGAGAGCAATAAGGTGTCCCCTGAGCCTCCTTTTCTCCAGGCCAAACAACCCCAGCTCCCTCAGCCCCTCCTCATATAACTTAGTCTCTAGACCCATCACCGGCTTCGTTGTCCTTCTCTGGACATTCTCCAGCACCTCAATATCTTCCCTGTAATGAGGGGCCCAAACTGAACACCAGATTGAAGGTGCAGCCTCACCAGTGCTGAGTACAGATGGGCAACCACTTCCCAGGTCCTGCTGACCACACTGTTCAACATCAGTATTTTTACATACTTAACATCAGAACACGGGTAGACCATCATGTGGTATCCTACAGGGACTGAGTGTCTTCCAGCTCTGAAGAATGACAAGATACCAAAAAGTCACAGCATGGCATCTTATTGCTACGGTATGATGGCATTTCCCACAACTTTTATTCTTTATTCAAAGAGCCCCTTTTGTGAAATGAATATCACACTAGTATACCAGGATCTCAGCCTGCAATTGCTCTGAGGTCACCCACACTTACATTCAAGGGGATGTTCACTTGTCCCTTAAATTTTTCCTTGAAAGGAAAGGTATCTTTTTCCCTCTCCCTTCCTACTTCTTTGAACGGTAGTCATGGACTTGTCAGAGCTTCCTAAAGGTGAAAAATACCCTCAATCCTGGTAAACTCAGCAATGAATATGCTTGGATCTTGTGAAGAGGTGACTTGAATTTGTGTGTTTAGTTCCACTTGGAGGGCCCATAGGAATTGTATGTGGCTGTAAGATCACACACTGCATGCATTTGCACTAGGATGATCATGATATTTACAGAAGCATCAAAGTTCACAGCTGTCTGTCCTTTCATAGATAATCAATAAATCATACGTCAGCTCTGGTGATTGTGCATGTCAAGTAACAAGTCATCAGCATCTAAGCTATTAAAGATGGTGTGCTATTTTTGTAGTGTAAATCTGTTCTCGCTAAAAGAAGGAAACAGGAGAGGGAAAAAAGAGAAATTCCATGAGCTGCCATATGCTGCTATTTCTGACTCTGGTCAAGAAAGGCAAAAATGTTTATGGATAAGGACAGAGCTCTCCCTAGTAAAAAAAAGAAAGATCTGCATGATCTCTAAACTGCCCTTCTTGTCACCAGCTGACAGATCTGAAAAATTAAAACCACTTTTGACGTTTACTGATTTTAGTCTACCAGATGGTGCATGGTACATCCAGACCACTGTGATAGGGAAGATAAGAATGGATGGAAAACAAAGCAGATCGTAATTGTAAGCATCCTGCTTTATAATTCTGACCATTTGCCACTTCATAAATTAATCAATCTGATTTCCGATGTATAGTTATAATTCTACTGAAAGTCAACCTAGGATAAATAGATCCTGGTCTGCATCCCAGATGAAAATAAAGATTACAAAAAATAAACAGAATTCTGTGAGACTCTGGCATAAGCTCTTTGCTTCCACTGGCTCCCTTCTGACACAAAGGTATTTATGGTCTAAATTAGTGTTAATGTTTTGCAAGGCTTAATTTGTAATACTAAGTGGCTTTGCAATAAACAGCTAAAAGTGGAAAACATTACAATTCTATTTCCCAGACTATAATTTTCTGCAGCAATAGAAATGCATTAGTGCTGGCTTTGACTTCTCTTCTGCTAATCACGGCATTTTTTAATGCATTTCTGAATCTACTGTACCTTGTTCTTCAGGGGTAGTTCATTCACTTATTTCCAACTAATAAAACGCAGACAAATGCTGATGATCTGAAATCTGGAATTGTACATAACAGCTAGGAGCTTCCCTCAAGATGGCACTACTGAACTGCTTCACATACCTCTGAACCCTTATGTAATCTTGTTTATACAGCATCAGGGTCATTTTAAAGCTAAGATCACACGATGTTAATTTGGCCAATGATTTTCATTTTAATTTTGGCAAAATGCCTTCTTTATGTCTAGGCACAGATATTTAAAGGCAATATTTTTTGCAGGCTCTGTCAATAGACTTGTAGTCAGGGAACACTTGTTAAAAAATAACCAGGATTATGCTTTTCAATTTGCCTTAGAAACCATGAACCCTTCTGAAATTTGCTACACAGATTTGTGTACGAGATTTACAGGCCTCTTTTCCTGTTGTCTGAGGCTGTGGATCTTTGCCTTAACATGTGAATTGAAAATGATAGTACAAAGCAAGGGTGAGAATGGGAAGGATTTCTTTTTCCAGAAGCTGTGAATAGAGGGAGTCCCTGCACACAGCTATCTATCTCCACTCCTAAGGAGGAAAACTTGACTTACTACCACCCTACTAGAGTCTCCTGAAAGTGTAGAAATCAGAGGTCATTCAGCATCTAGAGCTGAAAGGTCTGAAGCAATGTCATTACTTCTTCTCTCATCAAAAGCTCTGCAAGAAATACACCCCAAACCTTCCCCATGCTGTCCTGACCTTTGCACACACACAGACTTCCAGACTGGAAGCTTCGTTGCAAAGAAAATCTGGACTATGATCAGCAGAGGCAATCCTTAGAAAACAAATGCCTTTTTTGGTGTTTCCTCTTCTAACTTTCCACAGTTGTCCTCAAAGTTCTTCTCTCTGAGAGGCAGCTATTCTTGAAAATGTTGTAAAGAAACATTTTTCTGCGGGGAGTTCTCTAAGGAATTTCTGCATGTTTTGGGATAAGGCACCAAGGAACTCCTTGCTGATCTATATCAATGAACTGTAGAAAGAAACTGAGAATATCAATGAACTGTAGGAAGAAACTGAGATAATATCATTTGCATTAGCAATCATTTTATAAACCACTGGAAAGAATCTGGTTATACTTCATTCAAGTGTTGTAGGAGATTAAATGAAATTATCCTCATTGCAGGACTAAAGAACTTTGCTATGCCATGCCAAAACTATGCTATACCTTGAGTAACTGATTTAGCATAGCAAAACCTCATCTGTGTACCTATGAATAATGTGAAATAACCTGAACAACACAGAACTAGGAAAAATGTTTTACACTGTAAAAGATGGGTAGCATCATAACCACATACTCCGTTCAAAATATCTGATTTTTTGTAATTCTTTGTAATTCTTAAATGTCTCTAAATGTTGTTGTTATTTTTTAAGGTGTAGCAATCTTCAAGAAATGTACGGACTTGCGTGAGCCCTCCCTTTATGTGGCACTGACACAGGTCAGTCTATGCTTAGCACAAAATTTATTGTATCCATATCACACTTCTGGGATCAGACCCTGTGGGACCGAAACCTGGTGTGCTTGATTTGATAAGGTTTATCACCTCTCCCTCAAAAATATTGCCTTCCCATAGGTGCAATTGCAGAAATCTCAAATTACTGTGAAAGGAGCTTCATGTCTGCATGTGATGTTGCAACAGAGATGGCCAAAACTCTTCACTGCAGGTGAATAGGGGCCAATTTTGCCTAGCATACTCTGAGCTGAAATGGCCAAGTTAAATAAAAGTTCCTGCAACAACCCCGGATATATTTGCAAATGATGTCATGCTGAAAAATAATGATTTAGCACAAGCTGTGACAGAACAGTTGAAGTAGGTAATGCAAAGACAGCATGTGGGACCTGTGCCTTGAACAATGATACCTGAGGGAATCCGTGAGAAGGGAGTGCTACTCAGGATGCTGGTGGGTGAAGTTCTGTACTCACTGAGAACCACTGACTATATACTACAAATCCCCAAATTAATATAATGATTTTCACTCTCCACATAATAAAAAATGGCATTTGAGAACAAGTGGGTATTATCCATTGTATGTTCAGCAGAAAGGTAGATTGGTACATCTAACCAGCTTCTGGAAGATGGAGGAAGAAGTGCATATTGAACTGCATTTGCTTTATAACAAAAGCCCAGACTACAATCACAGTCTTAAAAACTCACATTGTCATTCCTGGGCGTTTTTTCCGTAAAGGAAATTACCTGAATAAATCCTTTTGTCTTCTTCCTTCTGTTGAAAATTTCAGTATTTCTGAACAATAATGGTAAGAAACACTATTAAAAGGTCTAGCTGAAATCAATAAAAGCTTGCAGTTTATTCAACAGCACCAGCAGTTCACTCCAGAACTCTTGGAGGCTGCTCTGATGACAAAAGCAGAGCAAAGTAAAACCATGGTGTCTTGCTACTTGCTGAATGCAGTGAATAGGCTTACATAAACTGTTGATTACTGGGCTTCAATCCCAAAAGCACATATGCACATATGCATGTGCTGCTCAATACAACATGGTCCTTCTGACCAATCTATGTAAAACAATTCTGTGGAAATGTTTTCAGAATTAAGATCCTACATCTACTATGGGTGAGCTGCAGGGTATACTTTGCAGATTAACTGCTCAATGGTAGACTTGTTATTGATTGCATATTTACTGATGTGCTCACAATGTCCTCAATGCCGTCCTTAGAAGACACAGCCACTCCTATCAAGTGTAATGGTTGGAAAAAGTATGAAAAAAGGAACGAAGCATAAGGGAGGGAGTCAGATAAAATGTGAAAATAGAGATAGATACACTACAGTCTTTCAATACCTGCTGCTCTTTTTGCTCTGGCAAACAGAGAAACTATCACAGAACATTTCTGACTGCATGAACAAGTAACAATTTCAAGGTATGCAATAAGAAACTCAGAATCTCAGCTTAAAAAATTAATTTTTGAAGGCATCATTACTACATTACAATGACAAAATTTTCACTCCCACTGATCTATATCTATTATACTTGTCTCTGTTTTTTTCAGGTTCTATACCCCTCCTCTTCCTACTTCTCAGATTTCATTGCATGCCTATGATTTAGTAGCTTATTGAATGGTTCCTCTACTATCCATGTATTTGGTAAATATTACTTAAAATTATTCCCAAATGTAAGGATACCAAGAAGTAAAAAAGCAGAGGAAAAAAATCAAGTCTAAGTAAATCTTTGCATGGGAAGTAACTCAGTCTCATGGGTACAGCCTCTAAAAATGACCCGGTCTTAATATATTGAACAGCTCCTTTTGCTTAGAATATAATAGATGCCAGTGAAAGGTGCAAGAAAGTGAACTTCTGATTGCTAAATAGGTCATATCCAGTCATATATGGAATGCTTCTGGTTCATAATCTGCATCAGTGCAACATAAAGTAACGTAGTAGGAATTTCTAGTTAATGAATGAATTTACAAGAATGAATGTGGGCAACTAGTAGATGTCACTTTATGTCACTTTAATTCTGATGAGAAAGCAATATTCTCATGTCCAAGCAGAAGCAAGAAAGGCTTTCTCAGAGAAGCAGCTACACTACTAGATGGAATCTAGTCAACGCAAGCCTGCTTACAGGAAGGTTGGCATCAAAACACAACAGCTGAAGTGTAGCAGATGGCTAGATCTGAAGGAGATGTAAACAGAGGCTGAATAACTAAGCATTGCATTCTGCAGATGTCAAAGTTTCCAGGCTGTAAAAAGTTTAGTCTAAGTGCTCTCCTGAAAGCTCTTTTTGTTTTTGGCTACCTAAGTCCTGAACTCTGCCCACACTCGCTCCATGCGATATCTTAAAGGCATCTGAATTGTATGGTTTCCCAGCATGTGGTTGGTGAGGAGTTGTCCCTGAAAGGCTGTGCAGTGTAGAGGATTATCATTTCCCTGCTTCTTGTACATGAATCCAGCCAGCACTGGGTGCTCTAGAGGTTTCATTCTCAGTAGCAAAGAAATATTGTAAAGGTGAGGAGAGCATTGACATGGTTAACGGATAGAGAAGCACAAGGATGGAGTGGTTAATTCCAACTGGGAAGTAACAAAATACCCTCCTCCTTCTTTGCACATTCCCAGTTTGTTTATAGGGCCTGTGTATGAGAAAAGAGGTCTGTGCCTAGAGAATGGCAGAAAAACAGAAAGCAAGGCTGTGTGCAGCAGTCAATTGTCCACAAGGCAAATAGATTTCTAGTAGTCTTCCAAAGCAATACACAGACTTGAAAGCTGTATGAGTCAATCCTGATCCGTTCCATCCATTTTCTGCTGCCTACTTCTTTTGTCATCTCCTCCCACTTGTGACTTGCACTTCTTTTCATATCACACTTCTACTGAGAACAGGCCACTACTTTGCAGATTATAAAGACCATTCATTTCTTTCAATCTTTCCTTAAAACACTCTGCCATTGAAAAGAAAAATTGTGAGATCTCTTCAGCAACAGTAATTGTCCTGTGCATCATATTCTGCAAGTGAGATAGTGAGTTGTTCATTCTCAATATTCTCTGTTAAGAGTATGGGCATACTTGATGCTGTATACACAGCAGTATCTGCCAGAGTTGGGTAATTCAAACTGCTAGGACAGATGTTTTGACTAATCTTCAAGGAAAAGGCAGCAAATGGCAGTGCAGAGGTGAATAACTGCTAATATGCTGTTTCCACTACCTGGAAACTGATACTAAGAAAGAGCTAATACTAAGAACATCAATTTCCAATTTAGGAGTAGTGGAGAATAAAATTCAATAGAAAAAATACTGTGAGAAAACTAACTCAAATGTAAAGATTTTTTTTAGTCCTTTGCTCTCATCTTTAGTTAGTTGCAATTGTTCTTAAAAGGTAGGTATATCATAAAGGATTTTTTGCCTTGTTTCTATCTTGCTTTGCAGAAATTCCAACTTTATGCCCTTTTAATTTTGGGCTGCTGAAAGGAGGAAGATAGTAAATTATATAATTAAAGAATTAATAGAGTTAAAGAGAGACAGCCAATGACTGTGATCGTCTTTGGAGTTCTGGCTGTTTCCACATAAGATGCTTGCATCCTTTGGTCACTGACAAACCCAGTGCTTTATCCTGAGCAACCTATTCCACCTCTTTCTGCAAACATACCATGTCACTGAGACTTTGTCACTACCCAGAAAGCCCAGGTGCTAAACTGATGGACATCAGCAGATTTGAGAGATCAGTTTCTCAGGCAACTCTGGGTTTAGTTTTGTCCTTTTGGACTCACTAACTCTTTGCTTCTCTAGCCGTGCCTTCTGCTGCACGTCTTTCATTGCAAGCTTTCTGTGGCTTCTGGCTATGAATGAACACTTCAGTTTTCTGGTACAAATTCGATCCTTCTTAACTCGAAGGCACTCACTCAGGAGTGCTGCTCTGTGAAATGCTGCACACTCTAAGCTGAGGCCTGATGCAGTAGAGATGCTGTGCGTAAAAGCTACTGATGTAAACCTCGTTTTTGTAGGAGTTCACCAAAATTCCCTTCCTTCTGCTGCTGTGGGATGACTCTATCACCAGACAGTTGCTATGCTTTTCCTTAGGGATCTCATGCAGTGTTTCAGACAGTGCTTCCTATAGATATATATTTATGTACATATCTATATCTATATATTTATGTACATATACATCTGTATATATGTGTAGAAATATATGTTCCAGCTTGTTCAGATTCTTTTGGGGTAAATGCTGCTAACATACTGTTTTCTAAGCTTCAAGTGTGGCTATTTGCCATGTGCAAGGAAAATGTTATGCCTTTGTTTAATTAAACAAGGAAGAATTTCCAAGCTAGTCCAAAAAAATCTAGGATCTGACCCTGGCCAATATCAGATGCTTCAGAGAAAAATTTAAGGGATGCTACAGTATGTATTTCTGGAATAAACTCATTAATTATATAGAATAAACCAAACTTAGCTGCCACAGTTAGTGAGTGAATATTAACCATCCATTGTAAGAAGACAAAACATGAGTGGAGTCAGCTGTTACTACCCTGAATGATGTATGGAGTGTGAGGAGGTCAACACAGTCTCCAGCTCACTCCAAACTTTCTGCTTCTGCTTTTTACACAAATGTATCGTTTACCTCAGTATGGCAGCAGGGACTGCACAGCCCTGTCACTAATTAAACTGCAGAGTTGTTTGTCTCAGCTGTTTGCAACTGAAGCATTCATATGTATTCTCATATATCTTGTTCGACTGGTTGCTTACCCAATTCTTCCCAGTGATGTTTCTCAAACACACCAGTTATAGCATTTGCTTTCAGTTTCTGAAGCTCTGCAGCAGGGAAGTTTCTATACACTGACAACTAGCTACCGATATGTACAGTGTATAAGGAAGTCCAAAACATCCATGATCTAAGCCTCTGTTGGACAGCTTTGTTTTAATATCCCTTAAAGAAAAATTACTGGGATGAAGCTCAGCTCAGAAAATGGGATTTCCTTCCCACAGGTTCAGAAATGCCCTGGGGCCATGTCCTTTCCCTGGTGGTTCATGTGAGTCTGTTGGACTTTCTGTGAGCTTAGAGTTTAACAATAGTGAGTGGGTTGTGCCAATCAAGCATCAATCTTTGCTTGTCAGATGTGTCACTAGACCTGACTGCCACCTAAAAGTGAATTGGCACATTTCATCCAGGAATCCACTCATAATATTCCATGGTCATAATTCATCATAACACAAGCATACCATCAACTGCTCAGAAAGGCAGCTCAAAGGCCAAGTGTGGGGTCACTCAAAGAGGGTGGTGAAATGGGACTGCAAACCTGCTTTGCTGGACGCATCCACCTTCCCACACCTCCTCCACCTTCAGGGAGGGAAGGATAGAGAGACGACAAGGCAGATGGGTCCCTTTGATTCCTCTGAGGTCTGAAGTCACTTTCCCAATGAGTAGCTCCAGCTCCGGACACGTGCCCTGCAGAGACAGTACCACTGCAACCATTGTGTTTGGGGTTATATAATGCTGAGTTGCACAGTTTTTGCTGGGCGTGTTTCTCCCAGGGGTTGCCCCAGGAGAAAACAAACCACCTGCTCTACATGTTGCTCCTGCACCCAGGCAATCAAGCACCCATGTTGCTGAATGCACACCATGCTAGAAAAGCACCTCTGCACAATCTAGAATTAATATTTTTGAATGAGTAACTATGAATATCAATTTATTTTTACTGGAGAAATTAAAAAAGCCAAATTAAAAGCATGTGTCTGATTTAAAGAACAAAATGCCACAAAACCTGAAAAGCATCTTTGTGAGGTCTATTTAAATGTTTGGAGGCAATTCTGAGAGAAGCAGCTAAATATAGTTGAGTGATTCAAGAGTTACATTAGCCTACATGATACCAGCACTAACTTGTCTGGCAGACATCCAAAGCTGCAGGGCCAGATTGTGAGCTGCTGTAAAGAAGACTTACTTGTCTTAAGGAAAGCAATGCTGGTTGCTTTTATTCTTTTACATGTATATTACATGACTAAAGTATGTACGAAAGAACATAGGATATAACTAACACCAAGTGGTCTTTCTGACTCACTGACATCCAAGTATTTCAAATGTTCTGCATATTGGTGTGTTTAGTTGCAAACTTCATGTAACACAAGTAGGATGCTTGTACAAACAAGTACTCTATAGCACAGCAAAATTTCTCTATACTGTAGCACCTCTCCTGTGACAACAGGCTGAGAGAGTTGGGGTCGTTCAGCCTGGGGAAGAGAAGGCTCCAGGGAGACCTTATAGCAGCCTTTTGGTACTGAAAGGGAGCTACAAGAGACCTGGATAAGGGCTTTTTACAAGGGCAGGTAGTGATGGGACATTATAGAATGGCTTCAAACTGATGGTGGGCAGGTTTGTATTAGATATTAGGACAAAATTCTTTACTGTGAGGGTGTCGACATATTGGAACATGTTGCATAGAGAAGCTGTATCCCTGGGAGTGTTCAAGGCCATGTTGGATGAGGCTTTGTGCAGCCTGGTCTAGTGAAAGGTTTCCCTGCCCAAGCCAAGAGGATTGGAAAAAGGTGATCTTTGAGGTCCTTTCCTTAAAGGATTCTTATCCTAATTCCAAACTGTTCTATGATTCCATGNTGGCTTCAAAGTGATGGTGGGCAGGTTTGTATTAGATATTAGGACAAAATTCTTTACTGAGAGGGTGTTGACATATTGGAACATGTTGCATAGAGAAGCTGTATCCCTGGGAGTGTTCAAGGCTGTGTTGGATGAGGCTTTGTGCAGCCTGGTCTAGTGAAAGGTTTCCCTGCCCAAGCCAAGAGGATTGGAAAAAGGTGATCTTTGAGGTCCTTTCCTTAAAGGATTCTTATCCTAATTCCAAACTGTTCTATGATTCCATGATGCTATGAATAAGTGAATGTATGTTCTATGATAGTGGAATGGTATTCCAAGACCTTAAGTTTGTTAGAAGTAAAGACCTCTCCAGAAATTTTTAATCACAGAAGAAACTTTGTAAGTGGCAGTTCATTTATGCCTTCCTTCTGACTATCCTTCCTCTTTAGGAGTTATCATCTTGTATGGAATTGTGAATAGCTGAAACAGCTCTTTCTGATCAACAAAACACTCCTGAAATTTGTAAGGCTTTTTAAAATCTTTCCCCATTCACCTCAGGTGCAGTCTGATTTTTCAGCCTTTTCGAGACACTGGAAGTCTCAGCTCAAATATTAGGTCTAGTCCCGAATCACCAAATCCTGTCTAAAGCAGGCATAAAGATTTTACTTATCACAACCCTAGTATTTTGGGTGAGATACATCAGGAGTATCAGCATTGGGAAATGGCTGCAGCAGTCCTACTTCTGGCATTTCTGTAAAAGCGTGGGTGATGCTGGGAAGACTTGGACACATGGTAGGGTTGGCTCGCAGGCTCTGGAGTGACTTAAGTGCAGAGTGGACTTTGTGGTAGGCCACTGTTATACCAATCCAGCTATCTGTGAGACAAGCCATTAGCATTTCTAATTCCAGTACACTTTATCCGGACCCTAGGTACCTTACCTTATTACATTATTAATTCTTGTCCCAGCTTTCGGACACTTTCACATACAAGAGACTGTGCTGTTTCATAATTGCGTTATTAAAAGTGCAGATGAAAATCAGTTAGAGCTGCACTACTGGCAGCAAGTGAATTTCACTTAGAAGCTATTACAGCTACCAACCCCAAATTATCCTGAGCCCAGCAGGAGTAGTGCCTCAGTCAGCAATTCACCTTTTAAAATGTTCTTTGTGTGAATAAGAGAAAAAAAGAATCTAATTGGCCTTTGTTGTAATTTTTATTGGTGCATTTCCAGTGGATCTTTTTGCCTAACATTACAACAGAGTAACTCTGCAGCTTTATGTGTATGAAAGTAACCATTTGGTGTAACATCTCTGCCACAGAAAATGGAAGCAAATCCTCAGGGTGGAGATTCAGCCCTTGACTCATACAGAATCTGTCATAAGCACCAAGCACAGGTGGTGTCTTTCCTAAATTTTTGACAGGGTTTCAGCTTGTAGTGATGGTTGTGGCCACATCTCTGGTGTGGGATTCTGGATGCCGTGGTCCAGAAAAGCACTGGCACATGCTGTGAGGTACCCCAAGCACGTGAACAGCAGTCCCAGAAGCACTTCATACTCATCACTCTGATAGAATGTTCTCCCCATTGCTCCAGCTGCTCTTGCTGTTCCTTTTTGCACAAGTGAATTATCCTGTTCTGAACTGGTCATGAAGGCTTTTTGTGTAGAGAATGCAACTGGAGTTTGAGGAAGCTAAAAAATGCTGTCATAAGCCACCAGCAGTGCAGAAGGCAGTTCCATTCCTCCCTCTTCCACATGGGTATGGTGAGGCGTAGATCTCAGTTCCCTGTGGTGCTTACTGTGCTGGCTGTAGAAACACAGGGCACTTCACTTTCCAGTAAGTGCTCAGGACATTCAGCACTTTAGGAGCTGTTAGAAACTTGAATGTTTGGCTGCTAATATAGGACTTTCCAGGCACGTGCTCTTGTTTTGCTTGCAGCGGTGAGAATCATTTAAAGAGCAAGAAGTGCAAGAGAGAGGAGGCTGAGATTCAGGGACAGCCTGCTGGAAGCCATGCTCTACCAACACCAGACTGAAAGCCTTCAGAGGTGCTTGGGGGGTTGCAAGGTCTTTGTCACACTGAGGCGGGGAATAGGAACAAGAAACAACACATCACTTTTTATTTTGCTTGCATGACTTTAGTGCAAAACATCTCAATCACAGAACAGGACAGTTTTTTGAAGAAGGAACAAAAAGGGGGCCAAAAGGCCTATTAGGTTGCATTTAACTAAGGAACCAACTAATAAGTTTGCTTTCTTTGGAAGGAACTGCATTTCTGGCAAGTTTCTCCACACTAGGAGTGAAACAGGCTATCAATAGCTCTACTCTGTGCAGCGGTGATAGGAAAGGGGCTTGCAATATGGAAATTCATCTGTTTTAAATATCCAGGAAAAATTCGCCCCTCAGGGAGATTTATTGCATGAAGTCTGAACAAAGACAGTTTGGAAGCAGATTTTTCATTTCCCTGGAATGTGGTCATTTCAATATAATTTTAGTTCTTGTTAAATGTGTTATGTTCTATTCAGCAGTTCCTTGTGTTTTTCAGTTTAGATCAGCTCTTACAATGAGGTTATTCTCAAAATGATGGTATTATGTGACCCATGGCTACTAATTTCCATATCTAATTATTCAGTGTGCAATTAAATAAATAGGCTTTCTTTCTGCATAATCTTATCCTATAAATTTAATTTTAATCAGTATTCTTGGCCTGTCTGATCTTTGGAGCCCTTTGAGCTGTAACAGTTAAGATATATCAACTTCTGTCACACCACAAAGCCATGTAGCTAACGTCTAATTTATCTGCTTTTGACTCTTCAGCCCAATTGCATATTTACAGTTTTGAGAGGAGACACTCTTTGGAACAATCTCAGTCATCCTTGTAACATCCTAGTAACCCATTTTAACCACTCCAACACTGTACTCCTATGTTTTCTTGTTATCACTTAGCTTAATGTGGCATTTTTAAACCATAGTTTGCTTCTAAACCAATACATTTTTTGCGAAATATTATTTTGCAAAATGCCACATCACTGGCAAGGACTTGAAACTGAGATGCTCATTTAGGATCTTTGCCTAAGGTATTGGTATTTTTCTTAATATACAAAGCATTTTATACCATGACAGTAATTCTCTCTCCATATAATGAATCCAAAGAGCAGAGAAAGCAGTCATGAGCTTACTCTTACTACAGCTCTTTTTTAAAGGTATTACCTATATTTTTCTGTCACCTGTGATAGGACTGCATGTTAATCTGCCTAAATATTGACATCAGTAGAAAGAATGGAGATGATATTAGAAGAAAGACTTCAGGAGATGCATCTTTTTAGGTGTGCTGACTCAGTCCATCACTCATGACTAACCCTATGCAGACTTGAGGGTTACTACTTAGCCTTCTGATCAACTCGAATATGTGCCTATGTCCAGGTGAGATGAATTGAAACCTAAGACATTATTCAGTTATGAAACATGCAAATTCAGTCCAGACTTCAATCTCAAGACCTTATCAACTCCTGTCCTGGCAGTGACAACATAGACTCTGTCAAGTCATTCTTAAGCTGTGCCTGTGCATGAGTGGTTTCAGTTTTTGGTGAGACCAATGTAAATCCACTGACTCCGCTGGCTAAATGAGGTTTCAGAAGCATGACTGTGTGTGTATCTGTATCTGTAGCTGTATCTATCTATATCTATATCTATATCTATATCTATCTATATATCTATATATATCTCTATCTATATCTATATCTATAGATACCTGTTGGTTATATATTGTATAAGTAATAGAAAGATAATAGTAATCCTCTTGGCAATACATAAGATAAAGGAGAACCGAATGAATTTCCCTCCTTCTCTTGGCAGTTTTGCACGGGTGCTTAAAACACATAACACCACATAACAAGTGGTTATTTTTGTAATGAAATTAAGTATTTGTGATACAGAAGACACAAATGAACAGGCCTGTCCCCAACAACATTAGCAGTCTTAGAAAACAAGTTCCATAGGAGAGTTGCTGTCTGTTAGTCCAGTAGAAAATATTTCTTTTCAACACACTATTCCACTTCAGTTTCTGAGGCCAGCTAGTTGGATTGTCCCTGCCAATATATCAAAGAAAATGCATACAAATAAATGTCATGGAATGAAAATAAAACTTCTTGTGTTTCCTTCTGATGTGCTAATATTTGTATGAAAGGCTTCCAGTTCAGTGATCAGTATATTTCCACAATCTGCACATCTGTATTTGAAAGAGTAACCAGAATGATGACATCCTGTTGTGCCTAAAATAGACAGGACTATGAAGGGGAGGTGCCCATGAAATGACATTTAGTAAAAACTATTCACTCTTCCACAGCCGTGTTCCCTGCCATGTCCTTCATGTCAGTTATTGATCAGATCTTCACTCGATGCAAAAAGCCTCTTTTTGAGCCCATGCTTTAACTGTAATAATAAAGTAGGTCATTGATTAACTGGAAGTATGACAGGCAGCTCCTCTAGTCAGGTCGTGACGTACTCTAAGTCTTGAGGGAGGAGAGCAAGCGATGAATCAGTAATGTGGAAAGAAATAAAGCCCACAGGTTTTAGTCTTTTGGGAGGACTTCACTCAGCAACATAGTTAGTAGCATTACCCTCAGCAAGTTGACGGCTATGCAAATTCACAAGAAAAGCTTTTCAGGTTTCCAAAAAAAGAAAAAGAAGAAACAAACATGTAAGATGAAATTCTCTTACCCAGCTGCAGTACCTAGGGAATTTTTCACTTTGCAGGCAACCAACTTATATGGGCTACTCCTACTCATTGTTCTCTACATTTACATATAATATATATAATTAAGCAGTGTATAATTAAGCAGTTTTACATGCATTGGTTTCCACTGCACTGTCTTCTGGCAGCACTTCCTGAAGAGACCTTATCCCCAGGTCTGCTCCATGGCTGCCCACCCTGTCCTGGCCTCTAAGCACAGCAGCTGTCAGCAGAGGAACCTTTGCATCAGCAGACTCAGGGGGAGCCTCAGGGTTGCTCAGCTCCAGCAGTGTGGTGCAGTACAGTCCTGCAAGCAGCTCTGCCATCCTACACACCTCATTGTCCCAATTTGACTATTGCTCACAAGCAGCACAGACATCCTCTTACTCCTTTCCCTGTGCCCTTACACTTTCCAAGCAAAAATTGCAGCACACACTTGGCTTTCATTAGCTGGTTTGGACCATTAGTAACATCTAAGGAAGGATGGTACTTATACCACAGAGCAATTCCCTGTCAAACTCTCACTTGGAAAATAACAGAGATGTGGCTTTGACTGAGCCAGAGCTCTGTAGCCTTATCCTGAACATGATGAGTCGCCAGTATTCCCTCTTCCTGTGCCTCCCTGCATTTTTTTTGCTCCAAAATTCCTCACCGTGTTCTATGACTGGCATTGCTAGATGTCAAATCTGCTCATCAATCAGTTCAGAGAGCAGAACAATGTTAGCTCAGCACTATGCACTGTGACACCCAGCAGCTTTTACACACACATTTGATGCGATTTGTTCCAAACCATGTAAAATCCACAATTTCTGCCACTGCTTTCTCACTGCCTCCCACTTTACCACCAAATAAAAGCTGGCTCAGTCACTTGCATAGGTTTTTTTCAGATACTAGCACTGCCCACAGTCAGCCTATATATTGGTGTGTAGAAAAAGAAAATGAAACAACTGGCATTTATTTAGCTAGTTTTGATTTACAGCTATGGTCTGTGGACCTCATTGTCACCCACATGTCGCTAGCCTTTCTGTCTCTCATGTCTGAAGCCCCACTGCCCTGAGAACTCCAGCCCTCCACTCTTTCTGCCTGTAGCTGCAATGGCCTGAGGTAAGCAGTGGCTACTTTCATAGGTTTAAAGGGCAAATTTATGCATACAAATTAAGTCAAATCCATGATACTAATTTTTTATCAGAACTGCATAAATATATGTGTGTGCATATAGTCCACAAATTACATACACACTTATAAAATAGTCAAATTATCCTTACATTTGTGCAAAAACTTGTAGTATTGAACATCGCTGAAGTATGTGGATCACTGTCAATTAACAAGCTTAGTTTGATTCTATCATGTTTCAATTTTACTTTTAGAAGTTTTAATTTATTTTTCAATAAAGTAGGAAAATTAAAGAATGCTGAAAAATAATTTAACATATTTAAGTGTTTGTTAAGTTATTATACATACAAAAATAATTAATGAAAAACTTTAGCCCAATCATTGCCCCTGGAGCTTGCTTGCTTCATTCTTCCTGTCATTTTTCTTTTCATTCTCTCTTTCTTTTTTATTTGAAATATCAGCAGTTGTTCCTGATCTTGACATCCAATTTATCAAAGCTGGAAAATCTAGCAGTAGGTCTGTGTGGCACAGCTCAGTGTTTGATGCTATCAGCAACTCTTAGCTAATGATTACCTAGATGCTACAGCCGTGAAAAGATGCCCTAAATTACATTAAATGAAGCAGCATATGCTGGAAAATGGCAAAGATTATTCAGCAATTTCTTTTTAGCAAATCTACCTGTTACTAAAACAGAAAAAACTACTAGTCCTTTCCCAGCTAGGACACAGACTACAGGGGTACAGAATGACCATTTCCTTAGCTGAACTCATCCACCATCTATTTAGACAAAGAGTGATACTATAAGTGCTTTCAGGCGTTACTTAATTGTAACAGTCATGACAACTGGAATTTCCCTGTTCAGAGTCCTCTGAGGTCTCAGAGGGACTGAGGTACCAAAATGCTTTTTCAGACGGCTGTGTAGCTGAAGTGAGGTGCAGCCCTTATACCAAGACCTGGACAGGAACCCATCCCACCCTTCCAGGCAGCCTGAATGGGAGTGAGCAGAGACTGCCAGAGCACTTCGGAATTTCCGCTGCCTAGGCAGGTGACACACTGAGCAGGGGCACTGGCTCTTCCATGTGGCCCAAGGATTTGTTCTTAAATACACCAGAAAGCATTTAAGGGCAGAAAGGAGGTAAATAACACCTGTGGTTTTCCCTCTTGTAGGCCTACTCATTGTTACTCACTTACAAGCTCTCTATCTCTGTAGGTCTGACAGGAAGTTTTTAGGTGTGAGTCCGTGAACCTGTTTTGAGGTTTCTCCTGGGAAAGCTTGTGGTGAAAGAAAATTCCATACACCTCCAGGTCCTGATGGCTTGTACTGGCAGAGAGATCCTTCCTCAAATGTAACTCAGGAATTATTGTTATATCATCTGCTGCAGCCAAGTATTAAATTCTCTTTGAAAAATCCTTTGCTCTGAACCTGTTGTATGGTTACCAGAGTGGATTTCTCTTACTTATAGCAAGTTTGGAAATAAACTCCCTTAAAATTACAGAAAATGTTAATTTCAATAGCTTATAGAAAGCATAATAGGGAATCTGCATAATTTTTAATAATTTAAACTAGTGTTCATCAACTCACTTTAACCATAAGGAACAGTCAAGAAAGATCAGTCTATCAGAAGACTGAGTGTTGCTTCCAGCAACATTTGATAATGAGTTTACTAAAATAGATACCACTTTATATTTCTGTATAACATACAACTTAAAATATACAAATTGAATATTGACTTTCTGTGGAAAGACTACATATTGAGAACATGTTTGGAATATATTCCAAAATTATATGTATGTGTATATACATAAGTGTATATTGCATATATATATATATATATATCTCTACAATAATGAATTTTTCTGCAGAAAGTGTTTTCCACTCTCCCCTGTTTACAGTCAAAAAGCATCAATGTCCCACAAGATTTGATTTTGAGTAAAATGTTTGTGGTAAAGCTATTACCAAATTGTATTATTGAGTGACCATGGGTGAAGAAAAATATTTCTAATTTTCCTTGTGTGCTTTTTTTACAACATGCTAGCCATTATTAACAGATATGTTATTAACTTATTTATAACTTGAGTTAAATGCTGAAGTCTTTGAGCCATAGAGGGGGAAGTTGGCAGCCCTGCTTGCCCAGTGAGTAAACAGCACTGACGTTTGTTTAATGTGGCTTTGAGGGTGTCCTTGTGATTGTACTTAAAGCCTGGGAGCCCAAGCCCAGTATTAAGGTGCCTCTTACACTTGGCTTTCAGAGCTTCTTGCAAAACCTTCAAGGGGCTTACGTTCTTCTGCAAGGTGTGCCTAAGGCTACCTATCCTAATGACACTAGTTCACTCCTCCATTCAACAGGGCTTAAGCCAGTAGAAAAGTTACCACTATGGTTAAAGCCTCACAAAGATGGGCAGAGGCAGCAGCTCTGTCAAGGGTACCCTTCTTTATGCAGTGTGTAGGAGTTAATATATAATTCACAGAATTAAAAAAAAAAACAAAACAAGTTTTTACTAAACCTACTGGCACATAGCAATAGGAAAGGAAGAGCAGTATTAATTGCCTGAAATATTAGAGACATGATAGAAAGACCACTGTAACCTGGCAAAGGAGTTCATTAGTAAACCGAAATAGTAATAGTTACGAGTAAATCTAGGAAACGTCCTCCCCTTAGGAATAATAAAAGATCAAATTCAGAATTTACCAAGCTACTGGGAGAACGGGAAACAAGAGTCTGCAGCCTAAAATAAGAAGTTAAGCCATTTCTATTTACACAGATTTTAATGTATCTGATAGAACCAGGGCCTCTGTTTTGTAACTAGATTAGCTGATGTGAATCTGGCTGCATCTGTGTGGCATCACTGTAATAAGTGGGATCCAAGTGGATGACTAATCGTGGCAGTGGATTTGGTTTCCAGACTGGACTGTGAGGTGGTCAGTCAGCCAAATAGCTGTGTAAGTATATGCCCATGAGCAATGCTAGTCCATTCACTACATTGTAAGTGCAGACATATTACTTGTGAAATCTCCCTAATTTCTCGCAAAACTAAAGAAAAAGTAAATATTAGAGGTCCCAAAATTAATATGAGAAGGAGTGAAAAATGCTTTTCCTGCATTGCTGTACAAACTGAGTATGCTGAGTAATTATATATCCTGTATGGAATGACACGCTGGAAGAAAATTAAGTCTGTTCTGGAGGAAAATGAAATATGGAGTATACAATTTAACTTTTCTGTGGAAATTAAGAAAAATGGAAAAGAATAAAACAGGAATAGTTTCAGCCTTACAAATGCTCATCTACTTTGCATTCAGAGTCTTTCAGTAAGATGCCAGAATTAAAAGCTCTTTCAGAACAAAATTGACACTATTTTAGCTTATTACACAGTTAGTGATGTCAGCCACACAACTTCATTTTTCATAGATTCTTATCACCCCTTGAAATTTTGAATGATGGAAACAATTAAAATTGGAAGAGAAAAGAGAAACTCCTCATGTTTCAATCAAGTAATCAGAAATCCACCTGATAAGCAGATGTTGCTCAGTTGTTTGTCAGTGTAATGCAATTACGTAAATGATTTTATTTACAGCCTGAGGCTTTCCTAACAACTTTTCATATTTCTGTTAGCTTTGCTTAATGACAATACCAAAATAGAGACTTTTTTTTCTGACCTCACATGTTGAGCTGACAACTCCTACAATATTTTAGGAAAGTCAGGGATGTCATTAATGTCATCTAGACAAAAAGCAGGAGGATGGCATTATTTTGTTACTGTGACATGTTTCTAAATGTACCTTGTGGATTCATATAACCATAGGATGGTATGTCTGCTGATGACTCATGCTGACTCACCCACTGAGCTAGAATTTACTGAGCCGCCTTCTATGCCCACACACAGTGATATGATTTCCAGTCTGAGNATATATATATATCTACAATAATGAATTTTTCTGCAGAAAGTGTTTTCCACTCTCCCCTGTTTACAGTCAAAAAGCATCAATGTCCCACAAGATTTGATTTTGAGTAAAATGTTTGTGGTAAAGCTATTACCAAATTGTATTATTGAGTGACCATGGGTGAAGAAAAATATTTCTAATTTTCCTTGTGTGCTTTTTTTACAACATGCTAGCCATTATTAACAGATATGTTATTAACTTATTTATAACTTGAGTTAAATGCTGAAGTCTTTGAGCCATAGAGGGGGAAGTTGGCAGCCCTGCTTGCCCAGTGAGTAAACAGCACTGACGTTTGTTTAATGTGGCTTTGAGGGTGTCCTTGTGATTGTACTTAAAGCCTGGGAGCCCAAGCCCAGTATTAAGGTGCCTCTTACACTTGGCTTTCAGAGCTTCTTGCAAAACCTTCAAGGGGCTTACGTTCTTCTGCAAGGTGTGCCTAAGGCTACCTATCCTAATGACACTAGTTCACTCCTCCATTCAACAGGGCTTAAGCCAGTAGAAAAGTTACCACTATGGTTAAAGCCTCACAAAGATGGGCAGAGGCAGCAGCTCTGTCAAGGGTACCCTTCTTTATGCAGTGTGTAGGAGTTAATATATAATTCACAGAATTAAAAAAAAAAACAAAACAAGTTTTTACTAAACCTACTGGCACATAGCAATAGGAAAGGAAGAGCAGTATTAATTGCCTGAAATATTAGAGACATGATAGAAAGACCACTGTAACCTGGCAAAGGAGTTCATTAGTAAACCGAAATAGTAATAGTTAGGAGTAAATCTAGGAAACATCCTCCCCTTAGGAATAANGAATAGTTTCAGCCTTACAAATGCTCATCTACTTTGCATTCAGAGTCTTTCAGTAAGATGCCAGAATTAAAAGCTCTTTCAGAACAAAATTGACACTATTTTGCTTATTACACAGTTAGTGATGTCAGCTACACAACTTCATTTGTCATAGATTCTTATCATCCCTTGAAATTTTGAATGATGGAAACAATTAAAATTGGAAGAGAAAAGAGAAACTCCTCATGTTTCAATCAAGTAATCAGAAATCCACCTGATAAGCAGATGTTGCTCAGTTGTTTGTCAGTGTAATGCAATTACGTAAATGATTTTATTTACAGCCTGAGGCTTTCCTAACAACTTTTCATATTTTTGTTTTCTTTGAATAATAACAATACCAAAATAGAGACTTTTTTTTCTGACCTCACATGTTGAGCTGACAACTCCTACAATATTTTAGGAAAGTCAGGGATGTCATTAATGTCATCTAGACAAAAAGCAGGAGGATGGCATTATTTTGTTACTGTGACATGTTTCTAAATGTACCTTGTGGATTCATATAACCATAGGATGGTATGTCTGCTGATGACTCATGCTGACTCACCCACTGAGCTAGAATTTACTGAGCCGCCTTCTATGCCCACACACAGTGATATGATTTCCAGTCTGAGTGAATTCTTTAAAATTTAATTTAGTAGGCTTTAACTACAGAGACAGATACGCTTCTTCAATGGTTGCCTTAATTTGTTCTTATGTCTTATTAAATGTGTGTTCAGATTATGTTTTGCAGAAACCTTTGAAATCAATTTTGAAAATAATGTGGATAAGTGCAACTGTACTTTCCAAATACGAAATTCTGTCTGAAAACACTGCAGTTGTATAGAAGCAGTGATAATCTACTGATGCCATGGACCTAAAGCCCTAATACATAATCACTGCCTTCCTGCTATGGCTTTAGCAGTAGTGCTCGTGGGCCTCAACTATGATAAACTGCTAGACTTAGCAATGAATAATTAATAAAAAGGCAAATTGACTTGATTCTGTTTTTATTTTTAAAGTTGAAAATAATATGTTACCCCACCAGACTCAACAGAATTAAATGGGATAAAACTTGGTGTGAAAGCAATTCTTTAAATGATACTACAAATATCTTCAGACTAATTTTGCCTTTTTCTGAAATAAATAGGAATTATGCATGCTTTAAGGGGGACACTATCAGTCCAATTATTTGTCTCTCTCCAAATTCTGGTCAAAATTTGATATGATGTAGCAGCCTGAAAAGTAATTTCTGGTGTCACAGTACAAGCTGCAGTGACTGAAGAGATGAATACCAGTGAGATTCTCTCCTAGAACCAAATAAAAGCTTCTCTTCAATCTTATGCTCTTTGATACAGACGCATACCTTTGTTAAATCAGTATTTATGATAGTCTCATCCTCACTCCAGGATTCTTTACCCACCACACAGGCTAAGGGAGAGAAAAAATATTTTGCTTGGACCACTTCTTCTTGGTCTGCTTTTTAAACTCTTCTGACAAATGACTAATGAATGTTCAAGCAATAGAAAATGAGATGTATGTATCTTCCACCAAAATAAAAATGATCAAATGCTTCAGTAAATTGATTGAGGTCTCTAGACTTTTCTTTGCCTTTACAATATCCTGAAAGAACAGTTGATGCCTCCAAGACACATATCCTTCCCTCTTTCTCTGGGATTTTATGTCATTTCTCAAAAGTATGTCAACTTTGACAGTGTTCTGGGGCTGTGTGTTTTACTTCTTTTGCTCCTGCAGTCAGTCAGGCATGATTCCAAATCTGTGAGAATTTGTCTATGATTTGGTCTTCTCATCTCTGGGATTCACTAAATTGCTCTGTCCTCTAAATTTGAAAGTGCTGGATGAGTGGACGCTTCATCCACTGTGGTTTCTACTTCACTGACTTCCTTGTACTTCGAGTATACAGTCTTTTGTTTTGCTTTTGGAAAACAAAAATCCCAGACTTTAACTTTTTAGTCACGCCTTCCCGCCCGCATCATTGTTCACATGGGGCTTTCTTGTAATTCTGTCACAAGAATTCAGAAGTTGTTGAGTTTGTTGATTGAGTTAAATGTGCTTGAAAATAGAATATAACGTCTTTTTTTTGTTATTTCAACCCTCAATGGTCATTAAGATTCTATATGTAATGGAGCATGATGCAAGGAGAACTACACAGCTATATGACAAGGTTTGAATAGAAGTTGAAATAGGTGCTTCTACCTCAGCCCGCGTACGTTCTGCCAATTAACATTCCTTCTCTTCCTGTTGCACTGCCAGTCACAGTCTACGTATGATCTGAGACCATCCGTGATTTCTATCAAACAAGCACACACAAAGGACTCTGCTCTGCTGAACTCCAGGGAGATGGATGCTCTGTAGCAGAGATGCCCACTTTTGGCATGCTGCACCTTTCTCCAAAGACAGGAGAGGGCCATATGCTGCAGTCCATCCTTTGCTGCAGGACATGACAATTTCCTGAAAGTGTCATAATTACGGAATATATACAACTGGTTGCTTGCAGCAGGCTCCCCATGCTGAGTGCTCAAGAAATATAGCAGCCGAGAGTAGATTAGTATTGCCAAGTAATTCAGACAGCTCACTGCTGGTCTCCTTCTTTCCAAGCAGTGCTATGGACCTGTGAGGAGAAAAGAGTGATTACTAAATTAATTGTTCTGACAGTAACTCATTTCTAAAAGCCCTCTTTCTCAAGGGGCTCTGGTCCTTCCTATGTTTTATTGCTGGGCAGGGAAAGGCCTCTGGAAAAAATGGTGATAAGAAATGGGCTACTGCCACTACCAGAGCAAGTCATCTTGCCTACAGCCTACTCCAGAGGGACACAGGCTGAATAAATAAACCTAGAGGTCATAGCCACTGGAGACTGAATGCTCCAGCTCTATTTGACGTCTCTGCAAATACTGTATCTTCCTTTCTTTAACTCCCAATTTTCAAAAAATATAATGACAATTTAAAAGTGATGTGCCAGTAGTTGAAAAAAGCAACATTTTTTTCGAGGAGTGAAAATTCCCAAGCCCCATCTAGTAATGGAAATAAGCAGTTTATGGTGTTTAAGCTAATACTGGCCTATATTAGATAAATGTACATGATCGTAAAGCATATATCCAAAGGTCCCTCCCTGAATAAACTGCTGAATAAACTGGCACTGAAGTTTTCTGCATCTCTGTAGCTTACACACTGCTGGCATCCAGTTTTAAGTACCATACTGTGATATGGCAGTGCCAGCAGTGTGTTTGGCAGTGTCCATTATGTATTTACCTCTGTGCTTATTATAGTTCAGCTGCTGAGCCTTTCTTAATTATTTTTATTTCTAACACTTTATGAAAAAACTGAGCTTATTACCATTTAAGAGCTTTGCACTGTAGTGCTCTCCCATTATTATGCTGTTATTCTTTTTTCCCCAGCTCTTGGATTTTTGATGTTCTTACACCCTTTTGAAATGGAATGTAATATTTACATTTCTTGAATCTTTTTATAGATGTAAGATACTCACTTGGCTTATCCTGGCAGTCGTACACCCTGTGGCACTCTCACTTGACTGTGTTGGAGTTCCACCTGTTCTTCTGCCTCAGCCCTCCTCCCCTGGGTTTGTAACATCCACGGTAGAGCTAGAGTACTGTGTAACCCCTGGAGGATTAAATCTCGGTTGAGCACCTGCAATTGTGCAATCTCATGTGTTCAATAGACACCTCACTAGAAAGACTCCTCCCATACTGTAAGGCGGACCCTTGCTATTTGTTAAGAAATGCCTTGGTTTTTCCAATTCCTTCCAAGTTGTGGGTATCCTAAAGGTATGTGTGCCAACTCATTTGGACATGGTGCTTCTTCAGAAATAACACGCCTTGTGCTTCCCACTGTTACTTGAAATCATTGTTATTGCAAGGTGAAGTTAAGTAAAAAAAAAAAAAGATTATACTAGTAATGCAAAGGTTAAGTTTCTGATTACAAAACAGAAACAAACTTAAACACACAAACAAAAAACATAGAAACGAGAAAATCAAACTTCAATAAGTACCTCGTTCTGGCAGTCACTCACAGCTTGCCTCTGGGAGTCGAGAAGCCAGTGCAATAGCACTTCAGGATGTACTTCTCAGTTCGGTTTTTGCCTGCCTCCACCCGAAGTATGAAGGACTTCCCTACTGCAAAGGAGGTTAAACCTCAGAACATTTCTTTGGACCATCTCCCTCCCCTTGCTTCCTTCAATTTAGAGACAATTCTAATATATTGTATGGTAGTTTTGACCAACCAGAGCTGTTTAAATGAATGCAAATGAAATCTGTTTATGCTTGTCTCAAATGGAATCATCTGTGATACACAGTGATCCTTTGACACACTGATTTCCATAGATTTACCTTCCTGCTTAGAAAGTCAGTCGAATTATAACTTGATTTGGGTCTCCGTTTCCCAGACAGTGTAACTTCCTTTACGAATCTTTTTTCATGACTTTTTAAGATCTCATAAACTACATATAGAATATGTATACAATAAAACTATCAGCTGTACTTCAGACTCTAATCTTACAGCTTGTGAATAATGGATTACTTTATTCATAGGGTTTAGACGTGAGATCCCACTAAAAATGATGATTAGTTTCAAATTATTTCCATACTTCTTAATTCCTAACTTTATCATATCAGAAGCTTTACAACTATCATAGTAACTTCCAACTCTAATTCCCTTAGCCTTAGTTAATTATAGATATCCCAGCAGTTTCAGAGTTATTTATTCCAGAGTTTCTTGATCATGAGCAGGCTAATCAGAGGTCTTCTGGGGGCCCTTTCACTTTCAGAAAAACTGCTTTTAAAATGTCAAGTCCTATCATCAAGACTTTGTTGGTTTTGTTTCATTTTTGTACTACACAGTGTAAAATTCATGAAACTGTTCGTTTCTGCAAAGTGGGAGATTCATATTTAAAATCCTCTTGTCACTAGCTTTAGATTATCTTCAAAATTAGAAAATATTTTCTAATAATTGGAAATACACTTATTTAGGTGGATAACAGGTAGCCTGTTAAAAAGTAATGCTTTACACATTTCACTGACTTAATAGTTCTCCTGTTGGAGAAAACAACCTTTCCAACATACTTATTTTAACTTATTTATTGATGGAGTGTGGGAACAGAATTCATAACATTCATTGTGCAGAGAGACAAAATGTCTATTCTTATTTTATGTTTTCTCTCTGATAATTGTAACTACTAATATATTTTTGTTTTTCAAAAACACCACAAGATTTTATTTTTCCTTTGAGGGGAATCAATCCTCTACTCCTTATCTGCCTTGTATTCCTCCCAAGACTAGTGGCCCTCTGGCTTGAGCAGAGCTGAACAAAAAGGCTGTGATCATGATGCTAGTTTTTCTTTGCCATAACAGGAGGCAGTCAGAGAGCTCAGTACCTCAAAGGAAGTACACAGCATACTTAATGTTGTCACTATTATTATGGTTGGCATATTTTGATCATGTCATTTTCTCTGTGATACTGATGTACAGTAAAATGTGAACATTATATTTAAGCAGCAATCTGATCTTACTGAGCTTTAAGTGCAGCAAAGGGCAGTGGATTTTCTCTTCAGCAGCAACGTGAACAGCAGGAGCTCTGGAAATTGTGGTGGCAACAGCAGCTTCTGTTGTGACAGTTCTCTCACAGGTCACCATGGTGAGAATGTATCTGGGTGTTGTTTTTTTTTTCTGTCCAGATAGTAATATAATTTCTAGAATCCAGAAGAATAGCTTAAATAAATTAACATCCTTGTCATGAATGGTCTTCATATAAACGTGCTTGTAAGAAATACATGCATTTTCTTTTTTTGGAGGGATTTAATTACTCGAAAAAGGATTTGACAATACTTTCAAAACATTAAAATGGTTGTCTTGTCTGTTAGTATATAGTTGAGAAAAAACTCCACAATTAATTCAGAAAACAGTTAATAAACAACAGCATGGAATGTGGCCTACAGTCTGCTTTGCTTTTCTTTGCGAAGATTCATTACATGCTTATATGTTTAACACTAAAAATGTTAAATTTTGAACTGTGGATACTGCAAGACAATGCAGGGGATGTATCTGGATTTCGCATGCAGAAGGCTAAGCTCTTTGCTCGGAGCTCAAAATTGAAATGGCTGTAATGTGACAAAGTGTCTGACATGGACAACTTTGATGGTCAGGAATAGCACCTATCAAACCACACTACAAAAATGCAGAAAATGAATAATTAAGGTTGTTGTGGGGTTTTTTTGGTAAGAGGCTCCATTTGGTATCAGTGTTATCCCTCCTGTCAATCATTCTTGTTACTTTTCCCTGCCAGCAGCTGGTGTGTAAGCATGTTGGTCTTACTGGATGGGTTTGCTATTGGTGACTCTCTTTAACTGAGTCATCATCAAGTGTTTCCATTAGCAAGTTCAAAACCAGTCACGTCTGCAGCTCTGGCCTGCTGGGCCACTTCTTCTGAGGTTGTGCACCACTGGGATGGATGCAAGACAGCACGGCTTAGACATCACAAGATTTTAGAGAAACAGAGGCCCTTCCATTGCTGTGAGCTTATTTTTCTTAGTTTGATTGATTTCTTGCTGCCTTTCCTTTCTACTTAAACTGGTATTCATCAATTGCATGCATGTATAAGTTACTCAACAGCCCCTGCTGCAGTTCAGCTATTTAGGAAAAGGTTCAGTGACCTACTGGACATCCATGAAGTTTCTGTCAGAAGACATTTTTCCCCTCAGTCTTAAAAAAAAGAAAAAAAATGTTCTCAAGACCTGCTTTGCTCATTGTTAATGTTTAAATGTGTGTTAGGACAACCCTTCACACTGTGCACAGTTTGGTTGCTGGTGTTTTTCCCCTCAGAAGAATGATGAGTCACATCCATTCCAGTTTAACAGCTCGTCTGATCTTAACAGAATGCCCTTGCCAGAAACATCCTTGAATAATGCAGACCACTCACACAGATCAGATTGCTTCTGCCTGATTTGTTGTCCCACTCTAGGTAGCTTCACTTACCCAGGGGTAGATGAGAACAGTGTGTGCTACAAACCCCCGCTCTCACTTGGGTTTTCAAGCTGTTGTTCTTCCTCAGCAATGGGGAGAAAGAGAGATGACAGTGAATGAAAATGTGAGAAAGTATTTTTAAAGTGCCACCGATTTTTATGTGCAAAGGTATTTTTAAAGTGTCACTGATTTCATGAAGCAACCTTTGCCACTATCCCAGGTAATTACTTCTCATAGTTACAGTAAGGAAGGATAAAATAGTGAATTATCAGTAATAATAATTCCACATGATTTAGGAAAATATCACAAAGAGTAAGTAAGAAGCTGTTAACTTGTCATTAGATTACTGTCAGAGACATGCTTAAGAAAGAGGCGTAAATGGGCAGCAAAAGGTAGCAATGGAATTGCATTGACAGTAATAGATCTCAGTTAATAGCTGTATATTTCAATGATAATGTCTTCAGACTTTTTTTTTTGTTTACTCTCATGCTTACTTTTAAATTTTCATTAGAGTGGTCTCTGCTATATAACATTGTGCCTTTCCAGCATTTGAAAGATATTTGAAAATTGAGAAGATATTGCTACCTGAAGTCATCTATTTTACAGAACTTAAAAGCAAGCTTGTTAGGTAAACTTGATTGACTTCTTCAATAACATCAGCTTAAAAGATTATAAGAACATAAGTATTTTACAGTAAATATGCTTAAGCTTTTGAACTCTCCTCAAATATTTTAAGCTCTCTTAAAATACTTCAGTTAAAGTGTAGAAAAGATAATCTAAAATCCAGATAGTGAAGAACAAACCAGAGCAGTAATAATGAGGACGACACATCAGGAATGGTGGATGAGAATAGTCTAAACAAAAAGTGGTATTCTAACATAAAAGTAAAATATTTATCAAGATTTTAGACTAAGAGACATCTCAGCAAGAAGTTAACAAAACTAACATTTGTGATCTGTCTCCCATGCTACCTACAATATTGCATTGAGTTCTCCAGCAGCAGAGAGGAAAAGCGTGAACATATGCTCACAAATTATTGGGTTACCAAGGCGAGTTATTGCTTTCAGCTAGGATGCTGTGGTAGCTTAAACGAACACATTTTACTTCAGCTGGAGGAGCTGGGAGGATGCACACAGGCAGTTATTACAGCTTGTCTGTGGAGTAGTAACTTATTAAGCTATGCTAAGTCATGGCTTAATTACAAACTGGCTTGACAGCTTGTGGCTGTCTGTCCCTACCCAATTTAACAACATGAACAAAGCTCATATGAAGGCAACAGAAATAATCATGCACATCAACCCCCCCCAGTTTGTTACATCTCAAGGCCAGCTCATGGCTGCCTGTGTGCACCTCCGAATAAGTACTTCCACACTGCCAATTAAGTGCTTGTGTGAAGGCACTTAACCTGTTGCCCAGCCACGCTTAAGATTGCAATTGTCATTCTAGTGCTGAAGCTGAATGGCATTTCATACCATGCTGTGATAAACTAGAATATTCTGTTCTTCTTTGTCATCTTTTTGAAGTGAAGAGCTCCCAGTAGCTAGAGGAAATTTCTGATCCTCATCCCCAAAGGACTTGCTTTTATATTCTTGAAGTGATCTGCCTTTCTGTTTCTCCATCAGTTTAAATGTGTATGGTTTCCTGGTTCTCCTTACCATCTCCCCCTGAGCACTGGGTCATTTATGAATTTATTTTCCACCACCTTCTTGTATCAGTGTCATTAAGAAAAATATCTAACAAACTTAAGCCCAAAACTTATCTTGGGTGAGGGAGTGGGGGAAAGGGAGAGTGGAGGGGGCTGTGATGGTGGGAAGAAAAGAGAGCAAACAACCTTTACTCAGGTACCTCACCTCTGATGATTAGATTTTGCTTTTTCCTGTATGGATAATCCATCACCTCCATTAGTCTCTGATACTGCTGTGCTAACTCCTGTCATCTCCTTCTTTATCTAGAAGTTGAATGATATTATCAAAGAAAGATATTAGGTTAATCTGGTCAGGTCCACCTTCTGTAAACAAACATTACACTTTCTCATTTCCTGATATACTTACTTTAAAAAGCTTACTGCCAGACAAGTGATTTCATTTGACATGATTTTCTGACTTCTGGAATGGGCATTATCTTTTTTTTCTGCCCAGAGGCTGTAGACTGTGTTTTATTTTCATCTTATATGTAATACTAGCAATTTCCTTTCCTTCTAGCTATTAGCCATCCTGGCCTATAACCCCGTGTTCAAGATCATCTTTACTGAAAATTGAGGCAAAAATATGCATTTACATTCAGATGTAAGCTCTCTAAACCCCACTTCTTCCTCACTGGAAAGCAGCATCACTTCCTTCTTACAACATTATGTCACAGCTGGATAACATCTTGCTGTTTTTTGATACCATAATTCAGGCTGATTTTCCAGATAAATGTGAAAATGAAGGGAGAGTTTACTGACATTTGAGATCCTTCCCAAAGCAGACCTTTGTTTCTGTTTTGTTATATGCTTTCTGCTTATAATTTTTACCTCTTGATGCCACTTCTCTTCCACTTATGCCTTGAAGCCTCTACCTATAAACTGTTTTGCCTCCAGTGAGATACAGGATCCCAGTCTTTTGGTTTTAAGGTATCTAAGGCTTCTTCCACATTCAAATTTCTGTTTTCATTATACAAAATTATTTTATTGCCATTCATTCTCATTGTTCCTTTCATTTTCATTGTTCCTTCATTTACCATAGTTTCCCTTTCTGAAGTTAGAATGTTCTATTTTCTTTCACTTTTATCACACAAATTGTGATCACCTACTCTGGGGTTATTATTTACTGTAAGGCTTTTGAGGGCATATTCCTGAACCATCCAAAAGTTTTACTTTTTACAGGCTCAGTAACAACTTGGAGGAGGATTTAATTGAATACCACAGTCCAGAAAGTCTGGCCCCAACTACGAGTAGCATTTCATTCCCCAAATTATTAACTGACAATTTGAAATCTCAATGACTGTTTCTCTGTAACCAAGCAGCACCATCTCTTCAATAATACAGAATTTTCTAGCTACCGCCAAAACTTCCACCCAGGATCTGTAATGATCTCTGAGCCCTCTCTTCTCAGTACAATCTGTAACCATCTTTTCCAAAAATAAATTGGAACTAAATTATGAGTTGTTTTATTGCTTCTGTTTTATTTGCAGAACATTGCTTCCTTAACATAGAATATTATTAAGCATATTTATTTTTATTTCTGTGTTTCCTCAACTGCAAATTCCCTCTAATCTTTGCGTTCTTGCTAGGAACACTGAGTTTTCTTTTACGACAAGGAGGTGCCCTGAACAGTTCTATGAAATTCCCCCATTTTTTTCCCCAAGTTCTAAAAATAGTGTATCCACTTCTCAGTTATTTCATTTTGACACAGTAACATTATTTTTTTGCCTTTGTCTGTATCTATCCTTTTTTCTTTGCTACCATCCTATGTTCTTCCTATTCCTTATTGCTATATTAGCATTTAATCTTCCACTTGCTGAGCCAAACCAAGGTGAAATATTACGTGAATCTTTCAAAATCTTCTCTGCTCATTTCTTAATGTGAAGATGACATTATCTGCGGTGATTTCCTTCCTTTCTACACAGATGGTGTAATCTAGAAGGGGTATGAAGGGAAGTAGTGAAGAACTAACTGCTGTTGTTTAGTGAATTAATTTCCATGGGAAATTACTCAGCTGAAAATGAAAGAGTTTGTTTGCTTTACAGATACAAAAATACCCATGTACCATGAATATTCTCAGTGTCTGAGAACGCCTTCTTGTGTCACTTGTCAAACCAGTGTGAAGGCCAGCCAGTTAAAACACTAGATCTATACATGCTTCAGATGAAAAGCTAACTTTTTCATAAACAGAGGTAAAAGTTGAGAAAATGACACAAAAACACTGTCAGATCAAGTAGCTTTGCAAAGGTACTGATATTTTGTCAAGACCTGTCTTACAGCTCATTCATTTGAACATCAAGCAAATTTAATTATCGAGAATCATCAATAGCTACCCCTGGTAGGATAAATCTCACCAATAACAATAGAACATTAGACAATGGGAATTTTAAAAACTCTTTATGATAAGAACTCACCTTCACCCCTCTTTAGTGCTGTATGAAATAAGGTTGTTTGCAAATTACTTTTAATCCATACGATCTATTTCCCATTTGTTAACATTTCTACAGTTCACAGTTATTTTCATCACTACTAAGAATCAGATTGGCATTGCATATATGAAAAAATGCCCACCCTTTCAGGCATGCACACATCATCGTTGACCTAACACACATACATTCTCACAAATATCTTGCCTTAAAAATTTTAAACGAAGCTTAACTGGGGCCAGCCATGAAAAGGCACAAAATCCCTAGATTAGCCATTAACTCCACATTGCCACATACAACTATTATTTCACCTACTTATTACTTCACCCACCATCCCTGCTGCCTGTCACTGTGCCGCTTGCCTCTTGCCACACACACCTCTTGAGCAATGCCAGTGTTTAGTTTTAGCCCACAGAAACCAGCCAGATATGCACATTTTCTAGTGATTAGGAATATGCTGTTCACGCCAGATTAAGGACTCGTGTGCACAGTGTGGGGTTTCTAGTTAATCTCTAACATTTAAGCAGGTCATGTTTAGGAAGCAATAGGGGATATAATTTATTACTTTAAGAGGTGATGTAGGGTAATGTTTATTATTTTTGGAAGTCAATTCTGTAAAGGTTGTATGGATAGGTGATGTGATAAGGAAGTATTTTATTTTTTCTAAATTTGTTATAAAATTATATATGCAGTTAGAGCTGAAGATGAAAGGGATCAGAACAAAAGTGTAAAACCTAGAAGCAAGGAAAAAGGCAAGGTCAGAAGGTTTGAATGACAACTGAAAGACTAACTTATGATTTCTTTAAGTATTTCCATACAGTTTTGTTTCAGCTGTCACTGGGGGAAGAGTAGCTGCTACAGTAAATTGGAAGTAGTAGCTGAGTATACAATGTTCACACTGAGCAAAATTATCTAATGCTACCTGGAATATCTCTCTGGCAGGTAGCCAAGAAGCAAAGTAAAGGATGTAAACAGGGACCTAATAAAATTACAGTCCAGTTCCATACCTGCTGAAATCTGTGCAGAATATACCACTACTTTAAAGAATGACAGGCTCTCAAAAAAATCCCGGTGAATCTCTTGAATTAAAAACTGTTTCAAAAGTCAACAAAATATTTAGGCTAAATGAATTTTATATTCATCAACCCCAACATATAGCAATTTTTATCCAGGTTTTTCATTGCTTTAATAATACATGAATTACATTTACATGACTATGAGATATAAGCCTGAGGATAAGCAAAAAAAAAGAATCCCTAGCTACATATATAAAAGTATCTTGAGTCTAAGATCGTGTGGACACTGCAAAGTTAACTAGGTTGATTGGCAGCTGGGTCTGGGCACTCGAATTAGCTTGTCTGTGAGCAAGTTTTCTATGACAGAAGGGTAACTGCAGTCTCAGCATTCTCGCTGTTTCTGAGCTGGCTCACGAGTGCCTGTGCTGAGGCAATCTAGGTTTCATTCTCATTCAACTCTATTAACTGGTAGGGAGTTGTGGGAAGCAGTGCCTTCACACTGGAGTGAACTTTCACATCTTTTCAGTGTAGAGTAGATCCATTCGAACTCACAGAAAGCAAAGCTTCAGCTTTTAGAGCTGCAGTTGCATCAGTTACCTGAGTGAAAAAATGCCTCCAGAGCTCTGTGCAAGGATTTGCTACAGTGAGTGATGGTACCAATGACCTTAAAGGTAAAAATGCTGTAGTGTTTTCTGCACTGTGGACATAACTCTGGCAAACCTGGAAAAATAATGTCACTGTGTGCCTATGTGGAAGACTGGGAGAGAATGTCAACTCCAGAAGGGAAAGCTCTCATCTTTTTAAGGCCGGTTCCTTTGTAAATACTCCAGAAAGGACAGACGAATAAGTAAAAATGCTATACAAACTGTGTTTTGGTCTGTGATCTCAGGTCTTGCCCATGATGGCTGTTCTTCCACGGTGATCCCCAGTGCATCGGGAAGGAACTTCTCAGTGTAAGGAAGGGGCAAGGGCATCAGTAGACTTTGGTGTGGGAATTGATATGCCATTTCTACAGACAGAACATCAAAGTTTGGGTTCTTGGGAGTGTAAGGCAAAGGCATCACTTCCCTTCTAGCAGCAGCCAGAGCCGCAAAGCGAGGCACGAGTGGGTCTCTCTCTAGCACAGGATTATGAAGGATCAGGCAGAATTTCGTGGTTTTTCCTGAATAAACAATTTTGGTCTGGGGCAGGAAAGAAGCCGAAGGGCAGGCGAGCCTGCGCAGGGGGTTCACTTAGTGTGGGGGCTCCCGCTGCAGCCGGGGGGGCCGGCGGAGGCACCTGCCTGTTCCCGCCGTCCCCAACCTGAGCCAGAGGAGGCTCAGGGGTGTCCGTATCGCTCCCTACAGTCACCTGGAAGGAGATTGTAGTCAGGCGGGGCTCGGCCTCTTCTGCCAGGCAACCAGAGACACAGTCTGAAGGTGCGCCAGGGGAGGTTTGGGTTGGACTGCTTCTTCACAGACGGGCGATTAGACATTGGAATGGGCTGTCCAGGAAGGTGATGGAGTCACCATCCCTGGAGGTGTTTAAGGAAGGACTGGATGTGGCACTCAGTGCCATGTTCTAATTGACAGGGTGGTGTTCGGTCATAGGTTGACCTCGATGGTCTCAAAGTTCTTTTCCAACATAAACCATTCTGTGATTCTACTCTTCAGGCGGTGCCGTGTCAGCGGGGCTCGGACACCAAGGACGGTCCCCAGAGCCTCCGTCGGGCACCCGAGCGGGGCCGCCGCCCGTCCCCCGAGCAGGGACACGGCGCTGGAGCCCCGAGACACCTGCGGGCTCGCTCTTTGCTGCGGTAAAACCGGCACCCGGCCGTGCCCCACAGCCGGCCCGAGAGCAGCTCCCATCCCGCCTCCCGCCTCCCACC